>JALMQS010000123.1:215058-577317 GCA_024734495.1 Forficula auricularia
TCCAATTCATCAACTGTCAATTTCAACTCAAAATTTAAAATTGAAAAAGCTGACTGGTCCATATTCCGAACGAAAATAATTGAAGAATTTAGACATGCACCTTACTTATGTCATTCAGATACCAGGTATAGCTTTCTTACAACTACAATTTTACAAGCAGCACAAAATTCCATTCCCCGTTTCAAACCTTATGAAGGCAAAAAACCACCTATGTGTTGGTGGACGAATGATTGCCTGATTGCAGTCAACGCTCGAAGAGCGGCCCACAATAAATTCAAAAAAATCCAATTCTTTCGAATTTTTTAGATCTCAAAAAAGCACAATGTCTAGCTAAGAGAATAATCAAACAAGCTAAAAGAGACTCATGGAGAGAATTCTGTAACTCAATAAATCCAAGAACTAACTCTAAATCCATCTGGGATCATGTTAGAAGAATTAATAGGACCAAATTTACCTCAGTCAACCTCCTCTCTAAGAATATAGTGGAAGAGTTTCTCGATAAGCTTGCACCACCGACTGTTCCTCTTAATTACACTTATTCCTCCTTTACATCATCCCAATCTGCAGATATTCTAGGTCAACCTTTTTCCTTTCAAGAACTTGAAAGAGCTTTAGCATTTTCAAAAAAGAATTCCTCTCCAGGCTTAGACAATATTTCATACGCCTTGATTATTCAGCTACCAACAATTGCTTTAGATTATTTACTTGAAATTTATAATGAAATTAGGATTTCGCATAACATACCGGAACCCTGGAGAAATTACTTGATTATTCCAATTCTTAAACCAGGAAAAGAACAAAATTCTGGTGCCTCCTACAGACCAATCGCTCTTTCATCGTGTCTATTAAAAGTAATGGAAAAGCTCATAAAATTCCGTCTTGAATATTTTTTAGAATCCAACTACAAACTGCCTCATCTGTCATTAGGTTTTCGTTCAGAATGTTCCACACTTGACAGTCTTTCTATCCTTGTCAGTGACATACAAAAATGTTTTTCAAATAAAGAATTTATTTTGGCGACATTCATAGATATTGAGGGCGCATATGACAAGGTAAATCTCGCTGTTCTGAGGGATATGTTAATTAATTTAGAAATAGGAAATAACTCTGCAAATTTAATTGTTAAAATTCTTACAGAAAGAACAATTTGGGTTAATTGCGCCTCTGGTTATGAGTCCCGCAGAATATCCACGGGGATTCCCCAGGGCTCAATTCTTAGTCCAATTTTGTTTGTGTGTTATACATCTCAGTTAAGCAACAGTGTCAGTAATGGCAATAAAATTCTTCAGTATGCTGATGATTTAGTGATTTATTCAAGCTCCGTAGATCTAAGTGAATGTATAACACTTATGAATACATCTATTAGCAAACTAAATAGTTATCTTGACAAAATTTATCTTAATATTTCGGAGACAAAATCGTCTGCTTGCATTTTTACAAGGAAAAGATTCCAACCTCCACCAAATATTACTCTCGGAGAGTATACTTTCCCGATTTTTTCAAAGATAAAATATTTAGGTCTCACCTTAGATTCAAAATTACACTGGAAACCACATATCTTTTATCTTAGAGAAAAATGTATAAATTATATAAAAGTTCTTAAAGTTCTATCTCATTTTTCCTGGGGAGGTCATCCAAGCTCTCTCTTGATGATATACAAATCATTAATTCGTTCTCGATTAGAATACGGTAACTTCATTTTTGGTTCAGCATCTTTCTCCACACTTCAAATATTAGATAGAATTCAGTATAAAGCCGTAAGAATATGTCTAGGTTACCTCTCTTCTTCTCCCACTAACGCGATGCTCATCGAAGCAAATGAACCTCCTTTACTTCTAAAATCCAGCTTCCAAGCAGAGAAATTTCTCTTGAAGCGTAACTCTCGAATTTATAGTCCCACATGTGAGGCGGTGTCATCCTTAACTGATAAATATATAACTACATCTTACTGGAATAATTGTAAAATCCCCCTCTGGTTATGGCTTACATTAGAATAAATAAACTTGATCTTGTAATGGAAAAAACATCTCTTCCCTTAAAATTTTATATTGACCAGTTATCTCTAAAATGTCCTATATTTGTTAACCTCAATCCTTCTGAAGTGGTGACAGCGGAATTAACCATCTACACTGATGGTTCAAAGTCAAGTAGCTCTGTAGGCGCAGCCTTTTTCGTATCCGATGCTACATATGCAAGAATATTTAAACTCCCATCACAGCTATCTATATTCTCCGCCGAATTGATTGCTATACGGGAAGGATTAAAATACTCTCTGTCGCAGACTGCTTCCAGTATTAATATTATTTCAGATTCCAAATCTGCATTAATGACTATAAAAGCTACTAAACATAATGATAAAATAGGTCCATTAGAATTAGAAATTTTCCAACTCATTTTTACCGCTTTTAAAAAAAATAAAATGATCACCCTATCTTGGACAAAAGGACATTCTAGTAGTCAGGGAAATGAAATTGCTGATTTTTTAGCCAAACGGGCTTCATTGGTGGGATCCTTGTTAAACCAACCCATCCCTTGGAGAGATGCGTTGGGGCTGGCTAGAGAGGCGTTTAGGAAGGAATGGGAAAGTAATTGGGGGTATACTAGTCTTACCAGAGGTTCCTTTCTGTTTGGCTTGAAACCCAAACTGACCCCACCTTGGTTTAAAGATTTTCCTGAAGAAAACAGAAAAAACATTGTATATATCAATAGACTAAGAATTAATCACACGCTTTCTAATGCCGATCTATCACGATTCTATAACGTTTCTTCCCCATTATGTACATGTGCTCCGATCCCGGCTACTGCTGAACATTTAATCCTTTTCTGCCCAAATTTTTCAAACTTAAATAATCTCAGAGTCAAAATCAACCCCAACTTTCGCGATCCTCCAGTACTTGGAAAGCTGGTGGAGTCGCCAACAAAATCAACAATAAAGTTAATTTCGGAATTCATAAAACTTTCCAAAATATTAATCTAAAAGGTGAAATGTGCGAGTTTGTATATACTTATATGTGTAAAATCTTAATACTTGTAGATGGATTGCTGGAGCGGTATTTATGTGTATTTTTATATTTGTATTTGTATTGTATTTTGTTGTGTTTTGTATTTGATATTGTATTGTATTTTGCATTGTATTGTATTTTATATTGTATTGTATTTTGTATTGTAGTGTATTTTGTATGGTATTGTATTTTGTATTGTAATTTATTTTGTATTGTATTGTTTATGTACTATATTTGTATTCCATTTTTTATGTTATCAATTCAATTTTAATTGTAAAAATCTGTATCTGATGGCTAAAAGGCCAGGGATGAATCAATAAAAAAAAAAAAAAAAAAATTTCACATCTTTTTTTAAGTTACTCCGAATATATTATTCTAACAAATATTAATTTTTCATCAAGATGGTGAAATTCCTTCAATGAAAAAAAATCAAATAATGATCATTTTCCCACCCTTTCCATGTTACTATATGTACAAAAATTTCATTTTTAATTCCAATTATTTTATGTTTAATCGTATTTTTCCTACATTTGATTCAATCGCGAATCAAATGTAGGTAATTTTTGTCAAATATTGAGTGAAAATAATATCTGGTCTTATATATTTCTAACTTGAAATAATGATGTTAAATAAATTTATGATTTTTCTCATTAATATATCAAAGAATAATTGATAAATTAACGAGAATTGTTTTGATCGCGCTTTTTGAAAAAGATATATATCGCGAGACTGCTGCGGTTTAAGCTATTGGAGTCTGCGGAGTCTTAAGTCTGGACCAAGAGAGAAAAAGATATGATCCTTTTAGCTGCAATCCAACTTCATTTTGAATATAGCCCGCATGACTCTCGGATGGATCACCAAATGAATTTGAAATCTAAGATGTTATATATTCAATCTCACAGTCCAGAGCGCCCGATCTATCTTTTTCAAAAAGCGCGATGAAAACAATTCTCGTTAATATGTCAATTATTCTTTGATATAATAATGAGAAAAATTATAAATTTATTTAACATCATTATTTCAAGTTAGAAATATATAAGTTCAGATATTATTTTCCCTCAATATTTGACAAAAATCACCTACATTTGATTCGCGATTGAATCAAATGTAGGAAACATACGATTAATTAATGGCCAGCAACTAACATACATGCTAATAGATCGGGCGCTCTGGACTGTGAGATTGAATATATAACATCTTAGATTTCAAACTCATTTGGTGATCCATCCGAGTGTCATGAGGGCTATATGCAAAATGAGGTTGGATTGTAGCTAAATGGATCATATCTTTTTCTCTCTTGGTCCAGACTTAAGACTCCGCAGACTCCAATAGCTTCAACCGTGCCCGATCAAAACAATTCCCGTTAATATGGCAATTATTCTTTGATATATTAAGGAGAAAATTTATAAATTTATTTTATGTTTGGTGTGGTAAATCGTCTTCAAATATTAACAGTGTGTTTGTTATACTTTTAATGACTTATATTCCAAGTTTCGAAGACTTATTGAACTTTTGCATTTGTGAAAGAACTACCTTTAAAGTTATTCTCCAAAATTTCACTTTATTTTTCAATTTTGATATATAAATTAGTTTTCTTCCTTAGACGAGATTTGGTTGTAATTTGAAGAATTTTTTTCCAAAGTTTGATTGCTTTATTTAATTATTAGAGCGTATTTAATAATTCTATTCTAATTAGACTTGTTTTCAACAAGAATTAATAAAAAAATTTTTAAGAATATAAGAATATTAATAAAAAGGAACTCTTGGGTATTGTTAAGATTAGAAGATAGAAAATAGTACCCTGATCCCAAACCACTTATACAGGGTGGGACATAAAGACCTACCACATTTTGAAGAGGTATAAAAAAATGAAAAAAATTAATTAGTAAAAAAAGGGAATATATTTTTGAAAAGAACATAAAATATTTTTGTTTAATGTCTTTTAAATATTAAACATTATCAGACAAAAAAAGGGGGGGGGGGGTCAAAAGTGAAAATTCTATGTATACAAAATTAGGTTGTATTTTGCATTTCTAGCCTTCTGGGGGTTCAC
Source organism: Forficula auricularia (assembly GCA_024734495.1). NCBI lineage: Eukaryota > Metazoa > Arthropoda > Insecta > Dermaptera > Forficulidae > Forficula > Forficula auricularia. The sequence goes on from JALMQS010000123.1 coordinate 220,114, forward strand.
AGAATATGTATACAAAATTTGGTTGAGTTTGGTCAAAAGGACTAGAATTTTCCTTTTTGACCCTCCACTCCCCATTTTGGGTGGCTAGTTTTTGCATTTCTAGCCCTTTTGGGGCCCACAGAATATGTACACAAAATTTGGTTAAGTTTGATCCAAAGGGTTAGAATTTTAATTTTTGACCCCCTCCTCCTTCTTTTTGACTGATAATATTTAAAATTTAAAACAAATTAAAAAAAAATATTTTATGTTCTTTTCAAAAATATATTCAGTTTTTTTTTCTAGTTAAAGTTTTTCATTTTTTATACCTCTTCAGAATGTGATAGATTTTTATGCCCCACCCTGTATATACCTATCCATTATCAATCTCGAAAAATTTTAAAACAATTTCAAATCACTCAGCCTTCATCATCATCTTGTATATAAAATATTTAATATTCAAATGAGTCATTAAACTCAAGATATAGGCAATTCTTTGAAAAATATAGTCTCAAATAAATGACCATACAAAAATATATATATATCGCGAATCACTTTCTTGAGAACATATATTATCTATACTTAATTTCTTTGGAAGCATAACCATGAAATGATTTATCTCAAGATTATTTGAAACGAGTCCAACAAACAGTGAATGTCTGTAAATCGGTTTATTTCATTTAGGGATCATGAAAATTAAATAAAACCTTTTCTATCAAGGGTGAAAATTAATTTAAGGAGGTCTTTTCGCGGCCAATGTTAAATAAAAAATATTATATTATAATTATAACTTAATTTTTTTTATAATAGTTTAAGGCTCTTAATGCTTTGAACTTTCAGTGCCTGTCATCTGATTGGCCATCCCAGCCCCTCCATTTACCGAGCTACCCTCGGTTAGTGGTAAAAAGCATTTACTTTGCGACATACAACTGGCCCTTAGAGTCTTAGTGAAAATTAAGATTTGACTCTTTCTCTTGAATTATACTACTATTAGTTGATTTGATAAAGTTAAAAAAAACTAAAAATTAGTTTTTTGAAACATGCAGATTTCTTTTTTGCAATAAAATATATCATTGACCGAAGAATTTAGTGAGAAATTTACTTTAAAAAATCACATAAATGCTATGTTTGGATTTAAATATAAACAGTATTAATACAAAGCATTGCCAAATCATACAAGATATATTATCATCTGATTTGAATAAATCAAACTAGCTTTTGTATGTAATTATTTTTTTATAATTGTTTTTATTTCAAACATTTATAGCTTTCATACTATTTATTTTTTAATTCTATTATTTTTCATTTGTATTTTAACTTATTTTATTAAATATTAGATACTACTATTCTTTTGACTCAACTGGAGCGAAAGGACCTCCTTAAAATATGGTTATATTTGAAGGAGACAAAAAGAGTCTGTCTTCTGCTGGAATTATAAATTTTATTTATTTATAACGAGACTATAGTTTCGTTATAAATAAATAAAATTTATAATTCCAGCAGAAGACACAATCTTTTATTGTCTCCTTCAATATATAAAAATTCTGCTACTCTCGGCAAAAAAACTTTCAATTTGAATATATTGTTACTAATGAACCAACCTAGAAACATTCTATACATGTAACCTGAATTTTTATACGGCCATCCTCCTGCAATATGAACAATAAATAAATTCTCAGGCAAACCAAAAACAGGAATACCATCATTCGATACGTTTTTCCATTTGAAAAATAACATTTTGTCAGGGTGAGATTTACTTCTCAACTGACCCCAGACACAAGTCGGTTTGTTAAGTAAAACAATAATTATTTTTTAATTAGGTGTAGAAATTAACTAAAAGGAAGCTAATATGAAAATTTTAAAAATTAAACATAATTAGTTTCTTTATTTTGACAAGAATAAAAGGTGAGTAATAAGTGACTATGAAATATTTATTAAGCAATTAACTTGATTGGAAAAAAATTGAGCGAGAGAAAAAATCCAATTTGAGGATGTTTATTTATTAAGGGTTAATCATTTAGAGCAAAGAGATTCATTCCTTTAAAGAAATTATTTAGTTATATCTTGACAGAATACTGTCACGATATGAATATCAAACTTAAGGAAGTTCCAAAATAAATCAATTTTCTTCCAATCCTTCTAAAACCTTGAATACACATATTTATAAGTGCCCTTTATACGTAGAATTTTTTTCAAAAGTCTTTGCGGCACTAAATTTGTAAATAGTGACCATTGAAATTTACATATTTAACATGCGAACCCTATCCCGATTGATATTAAAGCGACTGTTTCATTAAATGATAATCGAAATTTTGTCTGTTAAAATAATTTTATCAAGCGGTATTCGTTTTGTATGAAAAATGTTAAAAGTTAGGTACTTTTGATGGTTTTCATTTTTCCTCTCATGGCATGGCAAGTGAGAGATAGCGACTTGGCAACATCGAACTAAAATCACTCGATTTTTCCATATCTAAAAAATTTCTGCAGCTGAGTGCATTTGAGATTTTTAGCTAATTCTCTCAACCTAACTATATTGTTCTCATCTGGAATTTCGCATTGTGCGGTTTCATGAAGTGTTTTTTTTTATTATTTTTCTTTAGCGTCGGTAAGAATGCAATGTTGCCAGGTCCGAGAAACGACGCAGTGAAAAATTTTTAAGAAAAAATAAAAACCGACTTCAAAAATTAAGTGCAACAAATATAAAAATACACTAAAAGGTATAAAATAATTATTATCTTATTTAGTTACAACTAAACGACGAAATATTAACACGAAATTACTTTTAAAGTCTGGTGCCAAACAAACTATACCTATAAGCGAGCGTACCCGCCAAACGTACTAAGTAAGATCCGTCGAGTGCGATTCATAAAAGGTATATGTTTGGCACCAACTTCAAAAAGTAATTTCGTGTTAATATTTCGTCGTTTAGTTGTAACTAAATAAGATAATAATTATTTTATACCTTTTAGTGTATTTTTATATTTGTTGCACTTAATTTTTTGAAGTCGGTTTTTATTTTTTTCTTAAAAATTTTTATTTTTCTCTTTTTAGTGATGTTATTAATAGTGATTATATCATCAGAACTTGACCAAATTAATATGACACCATCCCTAAGACACCCCTTTCGGATAAAAAAAGAATCATCGAAATCGGTTCATAAACAAAGAGGTTAGGTCTAAACAAACCTAAACAAACCTAATAAAAAAGGTCTAATACCTATGAAAAAAAATCGAAAAAAAAAATGGGACCAATCGGAAGCTAGACTGGACCCAATGCAAAAAAAATTTTTCAAAATCGGTTGACAATTGGCGGAGATATGAGTAACATAGGCACAAAAAAAAAAAAAAAAAAAAAAAAAAAAAAAAAAAAAAAATTCAATCGAATAGAGAACCTCCTCCTTTTTTTGAAGTCGGTTAAAAATATTTTTGCCTTTCTCCGCATGTGAGAGTAAGGGAAAGAGCGAAATGCATCTGAACTATATTAGGGAACGTCCTTAAGAAGAACAAGGTTAATAATAAAGTAAATCAATATATATATATATATTATAGTTCGGAAATTGAACTTCCCGAAATTGAATGTAATACTTTAACTCTCATGACTTCCTATGTAAATGAAAGTAAAAATGTAACAACAAACCTACTACTACATAATTATGGACTTATAATTCTTTTGATTTAAAGGAATCAGCTATCATTCTTTTTCAAGAATTTGTTTCAAGAGAGCTTGTAAATCTCCGCGTTGATTGGCCATTTTATTATTATTGTTCTTGAAAAACATTCGTTGCATCCCTAAATGGAAAGTTTTTTTTACAGAGTGAAATTCTACGTCCAACCCCTTTTAGTCGCCTTTTACGACAAGCAGAGGATACTGTGGACATAATCTACTCCATGCCCAGAAGGGGATTTATTAATAATAAATTCTATGAGTAATTGCTTTTTACATTATCTATTTATCCTTCAATAATTTATTTCTTTTGCGCAATGTGTTTTTTAAATTTTCTTTAACTATTAAATAATTAAATTTTGGAATTGCTGATTCTGCTCTGTGTGAGTGAGGGTAGGACACAGAAATAAATTCTTGTGTCTTAAACTCCAGTCCCTGAGATGGAAATCGACCATCTTCCATAATGAATCAGCCTGTCCTATAAGAAAATCTTAAGTCTCTCCTAATTCTTTTGCTATAAGCAAGCTATAGCATTCTGCATTGTTGCGGCGGGGACGAGGAAAAAATATAGGGAATATAAATTTTAGTTTGACTTACTCAGATGGTAATTGTTTCTGGAAATTAAATCTAGTCTGGCACGAACTCTGTAGAAAGAAATTCTTGACGCGGCCGCGATCCAAATTTTTCCACTCTCCTTTTGAGTTCGAAATTGTTCATTCAAGTTAATTCACACGCGAAAGACACTTAATTCACTTTGCGGGGAACAATGGTAATAATAAAGATGGAAATATAGGGAACAGATGTTTATACTAGGATTATCGAGAAAAATGTCTACTGTGTCTGATCATATATATTATTGAGTGTTCTTAGAAATGGATTATTCCAAAATTTCTTATTATCTTTATTTATTCCTTTATTGTATTATTTATAGTTCATCAGCAGAGGACAATTTTTATTCGACTAAGACTCGTCTCGACTTGTCTTTGACATGCTTGAACTGGAAGATATATCTACCAGACGGACTTGAAACCTTTTATCCGCACCCTTTTCAGAAAATCATTCATTTTAATTGACACTTGAAACTAGGCAACCATTTTATTTCATTTCGATAACCAATATACTTTCAAAACAAAAAATGTTTTTTAGAGAAATATTTGAATAACGGATAATAATTTGAAAATTTAAAGATCCTCCTTATATATTTATGAAAATACTCTAAATGTTTGAAATTTTAAGGCTGCTCCGCATCCACAGCATCCATGGACCGCACGCCACTGATACCTAATTACCTAAATATAGCTTTGTAATATATTACAATAAATTTACTCTTTAATGTGATTTTATAATTGTGAAAAAATGAAATTGGCTAAATTATGAGCCCCTGGTCCAGTCAAGAAAGTAATAAGAACTTACCTAAGTCCGCATTTGTTTAGTAAACCTTTTCAGTTTTGGTGAGAGTGAATAGGAACAGATAGATTTCATCCTGAATACTATTCATATATATAAATTTTCACATCAACACTATTCGCATATGGTTATACAAAATATTTTGTAAACCGATATTTATCAATTTAGTGGACGTATTCAAAGCTTATCATAGTGTCACCGGCAAATATACATATTCTACATTACATTATAGATTTAACAATATATTTAAATATAATAGAAAAAATAATGACTTCAATTTATTTATATAGTAAAGAAATAAATGTTTTCTAATTTGATAATCAATAAACACATCCTAAAGTCTCTGGGTAAACAAAAAGCTGTCTTGCGAATTTGAAGCTTTTTGGTAGGTTTTTATTAGTTCTTTTTCTGTCTCTTTTGGGGAAGGGGTTTGTTAATTCTTCTTTCCATTTAGAGATAGGAAAGCAAGGGTTGGTTTTAAATTAGGCTGGAATAAGGAAATCTGTGCGTTACTAAGGTAAATATTTTGTTTATTTTTAAAATATTTTTTCTCTTTTTAGATAATATGGTTAAAAGGGATAGTCAATCCAGGGTTGGGACTAGAACTATAGGTATTGAAACCAGTGGTGGTATTTCTTCTTATGAGGTGATTCAGATGGTTATATAGGTTTAAAGGATATAGGGAAGAATGGTATTAATTTAAATAGGTCTTGTTCTTAGTAGTTAGTTAATTCGGATATTAATATGTAGGTTTGCATTCATTTGTAGGATCTGGCATTGATTTGTGAAGTCTTGTCTATTTGTTCCTACTTTGGGATTATAGTCCTCTGCCCTCTGTGATTAAATCAATTATAAATTTTGTCAAGTCCTGAAGTCCTGATGGCTGCAAAATTTTATTTAGTTCTCACAAGCAGAGATTAGGTGAGAGGTAGAGAGAGGTCATACCATCCTTGTTAAGGTTTTGACCAGGTTTCCTTAACAACTTATGGCAAATGCCGGGATGGCTTAATGCGTCAGCTTGCTCCTGGTATCGGGTTTTGCGCGGAATTTATAAATTACTTTTTGTCTTTTGATGAAAATCTATGGTCATATTATTTGTTAATGAGCATACATTTCTATTTTTTTTTTTTTTTTTTTGTTAAATTGTTGTAATTAATTTGTATTGATGTTTATTAATGTATTGTAGCTAGATTGTATTGATGTTTGGAGGACCTAGCCACCGAGGACTTGTGCCTCTAAGCAGGTCGAGGAATAAAGGCTTATTTATTAAGTCTCATATAAAATTTCAAATACATGATTTCTAACAAGAGATTTTTTACTATACGAGTATATACAATCGTCAATCTTTCAAGATTAACCTTGCGACTTTCCTTAAAGATTCCTAGAATATTATCGCTCATCATTATCTCTTCTTCTTACATGATATAAGTGTTAACTTAATCTTTGCTCATAGTGTATCAGAGTTGTATATCTCATATACCTACTCATCGTTGAAAAAATTCCAAAATCTTTTTTAAATCTAGAATGAATTATAAAATTCTGAAAGAAAAGTTATTCTTAAAAAATCGAATTTTCATTTAAAAAAATCAATCTTTCAATCAAATTATTAACTTCATTTATTTATTTTAAGATAGTTGAAGAAATACCGTATTAAATATTTAATGTAAAACTAGCTCGTACAAACTTATAAAATATAAATTAGACAATTTTTCTAATAGCTATTACGAAAGTACTATTATTATTCAACATTTATCCACGCAGTAAATTTACATTTATTTAGATCAATATTATATTTTTTCATTATTTATTTTTTCATTTGAATTGCTCTATTTGTCTTTTAAATCTATTATTTAGTTAAAAAATCAATAGATATTTTTCTATTAACTTTTTCAATGAAGCGGATAAATTATGTATATAGGTCTTAGGTCTACTTAATAGATAATTATATGGAAACAAATTAATTATTACATTTTAAAATATATAGTATTATTAGAAACATGGTGAGGTTCTCTCCGAATAAATCGAATCAATATTGCCTCCTCAATTACTCTCGACCTAGACAAACTGAATAAATGGGGCTCTCAAAATTTAGTTAACTTCAATTCAAACAAGACTCAATGTTGTCTAATTTCTAGGCGCGAAAATAGAGATTTCCGATATTCACTTCGATTCGAATACCCTGAAAAGTGTGTGACAGCCTATCCATGTTAGGCGTCTCTGTCGCATCTGACCTGTCTTGGAATGAACACATCTCCTCTGTGGCGAAATCTGCAGCAAGGAAGATTGGCTTCTTATTCAGGTCCAAGCGATTTTACAAACCCCCACAACTTCTCACCATCTACAAGGCCCAAATCCGCCCCTATCTCGAATACGGCTCTCATCTGTGGAGAGGAGCCTCAAAATATTCTCTTGCTACCCTTGATGCAATTCAGAAACGAGCCGTCAGGCTAATTGACGATTCTACCCTCACCGACTCCCTCGACTCGCTGGCTCATCGAAGAGATGTCTCCGCCCTTTCCCTTTTCTATAGATACTATCACGGCAGGTGCTCTGATGAGATAAAATCAATAATTCCCCCAAAGCATGCTTTGCACGCAGCACACGTTTTGCCGACTCCCAACACTCTTTCGCGGTCAAATTAGAAAAGTGCCGGACCACTTCATTCGCGAATTCATATATCCCCATGACTTCAAGGAACTGGAACTCTCTCCCAGCCTCTATCTTTCCCAGCACCTATGATCTTCAAACCTTCAAAACCAGGGTGCATAGACACCTACGTCTACACCCTCTCACTTAAACAACTTTCCCTTCTCTTCGGTAATGCAAGGGTCTTTCGAGATCCATAGGGGCTACATCTTTACTGGTGCACCCTTCTGCATTCGATTGCATAATAAAAAAAAAAAAAAAAAGGTTATCCAAACAATATTCCCTTTCCAATTTAAAAACGCTTGCAGTGTTTTAATCAAGATAGTAATGTGGAAAAATTATCTTTGCAGATAAAACGACCTGGAAATAATTAAATATTGTTTTAATCACAGCCTGAAGGAAGCAATTTACACACTTGTGATCAGAATCGGTTGTCTAAATACAGGCGCCGCCATAAACTGTCTTTTCATTGTAAATATTAACCACTGATGGTTAGTGACTTTTCATCCAGAGGATGTTGTCCAAAAAGTATTCTTCATTTTTTGAAATTTTATTTTAATCTTCACTTTTTTTAGAAATTTCATCAAATAAGGCATCATTTTCGTTATTTTTCAAATTTAACATTAGATTTTTAAAAATATTTTGGGACCTTCGCCCCAAACGGATATTGCTTTTATGTGAGTTAGGGTAGGAGTCATAAATTGAATCTTGTGACTTAAACTCAGCAGCCCCTGAGGTGGAAATCGACCATCTCGCACAATGAATCAACTCTCTATCCTATAAAAAATCTTCAATTTCTCCTAATTCTATTGCTATAAGCAAGCTAAGACTTGTCTTTAGCACTCTTAGTTATTTCCGATCTTATATATTGAGAGTTCTTTAGAAATGGATTAGTCCAATGATTCTCGAATTATCATTATTTATTTATTTTTTGTATCATTACTATTTAATCTTTTATCCCTATGACCTCCAGAGACTAGAACTCGCTCCCTGCCACCATCTTTCCTGCGACTTATAACCTTCAGCTATTTAAGACCTGTATCCACAGATACCTTCGACCCCTGCCCAGCCCATAAAATTCTTTCTTCTTCTTTTCACGATGGAGGAGCCAACCCAGGCCTTTAGGGGTTGCACCTTTTTGGTGTAACTCCTTCTCTCATCATTTTCATAAAAAAATAGTTCCTCAGCGAGAACAATTTTTATTCGACTAAAACTCGTTTGTACTTGACTTTGACATGCTTAAGCTGGAATATATATCTACCAGGCAGGTACTTCAAACCTTCTATCCACACCTTTTCAAAAAATCATTCATTTTAACTTGAAACTATGCAACAATTTTATGTTTGGGAGGTTTCTGTCGACGCGCCTAGAAATAAGGCAACACTGAGTTTTCCCTGCATTGAAGTTAACTAAGTTTTGGGATCCCCAGTTTTTAAATTTGCATAAGTCTAAATTAATTGAAGAGGCAATGTCTGCACGGTTTTTATGCGATGCAGGGGCGTTATGTAGGGTGCTGTCATCTGCGTAACAATGTACCGGATTGAAGGGCAAGTTTAGAAGGTCGTTGATATAGATAAGAAAAAAGCGTAGGGGAGATAACCGATCCCTGAGGAACTCCAGCGTTGGTGTGGAAGGGGGAAGATGATATTCCATCGATGACAACCTTAATACTACGGTCTGAAAGAAAACTTTCGAGCAACTTACAGAGTTTCGGTGCAAGGCCGAAGGAGGTCAATTTAGCAAGAAGATGTTTGTGCCAGACCATATCGAAGGCTTTTGAAATGTCTAAAGCTACCGCGACGGTCTCATTCCCGGCCTCCAGGGTTTTGTTCCAGATATGAGTTACATATGCTAGGATGTCACCAGTCGACCGGGATTGCCTGAAGCCGTATTGCCTATCGTGGATAAATTTATTTGACTAAGTGTCGTAGAACTTGCTCGTTGATGGCCTTTTACATGATTTTGGTTAAGACAGAAGTGATTGCTATGGGTCGATAGTTTTTTATGTTGGAAGAATCGCCTTTATTTCTTAATTGGTTGAATTCTGGCTATTTTCCAGGAGGCTTAAACAAAGATTCCAAGATTTGTTTCCAAGTTATATAAAAAAAGCCACTTCAAACACTTTATTTGTAAACACACCTGTTTTGTTATGATTTTGACACCTTGTTAATTAAAAACAAACAAAAAATTCCTAATTTTAATATATCGACTCAAAAGACGAGGAATTTTTTCAATGCGGAATCCGTATGCTGCCTGAAAGATGGGTGAAAAATCGTAGATAAGGATGGACAATACTTTGAATAAAATACATTTTCCAATTTCTCTGAATAAAGCTTCAAAAGGTACAAAAAACCCTCAAAACTAATTTGTAGACCTATGTATACTTCTTTTCAATTTTTTATTTCAATAAATTAAATAATAACTAAAAGTTGAGCTGAAAAATAGGGGTCTGCCTTTGAAAGAGATCACTAATGTACTGTTTTACATATTTATTAAAACACTTTTGTTCGTTTGTTACTATTTTAATAAATATATTAAACATGATTTATTTATCAGATTTATTTCAAAAAGTTCTAATACACTGGTATATGGTCATTCATATTTTACTTAGAGAAAGTGGTGTAGGTTTTAGGTGAAACATGATATTAATTAATAAAGTAAAGGTGTGTAGTTTCATAGTGAATCAGTTATTTGCTGTGGAACTACACACCCTTTACTTTATTAATTGGTCATTCATAATTGAAAATATTTTATAGAAATGTATACCTACCATAATTTACCATAATTTGGGATAAATGGAATAATATTTCAATATTCAAAAGGACTGGGAAGTAGAATTATGATTATACTTATTTATTTATATTTTTTATTTTAAAAATATTATTTATAATTTATATAAATTACTTAAAAAGAAAGAAAATACCTTTTTTAAATATTATTCGGATGAATTAAGAAAATTTTACAAAATGAAAATAATAACACAATGCATTTAAAGTTATGATTAACAAGAGTTTCATTGTGTTGTTTATTTATTTATTTATATATTATCACAGGACCGCCATAGACGGAACTTAAATGATATCTGTTTTTTCAAATGATTTTCATTTAAAATACTTCATCGAAATATTTATACAATCATTTACAAAAACTAATAACTCATTTTAAATAAAAAGTGCATTTGTTATTATAAAATTATTATTGTAAAAACACTTATTATTTGTTAACAACAAATTTCTTTATCAACTCAATTTTTTTATTAATATAGGATAAGAATTAATTGTGATTATAATGTTATTTCTTCTAAGAGAATTTTTTTAAATATTTACTAGAAATAATTGTTATTTAACACTTAATATTAATTTATTCGTTAAGAATGTGAAGGAAGTTGTTTTCGATTTCAAAATACACATAAGAATAAATTATGTATTTACTCTTGAATATATTATGTTAAATGAACCACTTTGCTATAATAAAAAGTGCGTCTAAAATTTTTTAGAATTTATTACTTTTAACAGACTCAATGCGAAATGTAATTTGCCTTAAGGTACGTTTTCCTCGGTAAGACTATCACAATGATCGTTCAACAATAATCGTGCAACGAGAAAAAGGTACCTTACCTACTATAGTCGCTCGAAAGAAATCAGCTCCATAAGAAATACAAAGAAATAGTGCTCAATGATGATCGTGCAACGATAATCGTTGAACGATCGTCGTGATAGTCGCACCTTAAAGCTACGTTTTTATGAACTAATTGGATCTTTGTTGCATCGAGAGAGAATAATTAATACAATGAGGCCAGGTATAAAGCTATAACGTATTAACCAATCAATATAATAGGAAAAGATGTTTAATGAGAAATGTGAGCCTCCTTAACTGAGCACAGGCGATCAAACTTTGGAGGAATCGTTGATAAGGCTGCTCGCATAACTCTCAGCTATGTGTAGGTGCATTTTCTTAACAAAACTTGACATTTTTCCGCGGCACACTATCTAATGACCACGGTACACCAGTTACAATAGCTTGGGCGAAAATCAGGTTATTTAATTTTTCATAACTAAACATAAAAACATTATACTCCTAATTAATTTTGAAAATTGAATAGGTTAGCTGGTTTGCCAACTGGGATTTTGTGTAAGCTGTTGTTTTTTTTTTCTTTTTTTCATTTTTACTGAATGTGATTCGGAAATTAAATCTAAACATCGATTTTAGAGATATTTGTCATTTTTCTGATTGCCTATATATTTAATTACTTATTTATTATTCAAAGGGGTTTCGAATTTTTAAAATTATTCAAAATGTTATTTTTTTTTTATTATTATTATTTAAGATTTAAGAAACAAATTTTTTTTAAATTCTAGAAAGTATGTCGCATTTTTTGATTAGTTTCACCTCATTTTGACGGTTGTCTAGGCGCAAATTTATAGCTTATATTAATTTTAAAAATTTCAATTAAAAAAAATAATAATAATCAAAAATTAATTGTAATACTAAATGTACAATTAAAGTATAATATAATTTAGAAGATTTCGGTTGAAGAAATTGAAAAAAATAATTTAATGTTTGCTTTTGGAATAGTTTTAACGCTGGAGAAGCCGTGTTAAATGCAGAAAAATAAACTGAATATAACCAAATGAGAAATTTTGTTTAAGTCTGGTAATTTTAAACAAAAAAAAAGCTAATAAAGAAACTAAAATAATAATATTTATTACATATTTTTAGATATATACATAGTATTTTTTGCAACGAAATTTTCTTTGGAGAGAGACCGACTGGTAGAAATTTTAATTGAATGTAATGGAAGGCAGCCAAGGGGTAGCGAGGAAAGAAAAAAAATAACAAATATCAAACAAGGTGTAATTTATTGGAATTCTTCCTCCTTTCCCCTCAAACCGACGTTTCGGAGAATTTTTCCTTCTTCAGGGTTTCAAAGGGTCAATGAATGAACATTTTATTTGTTTCATTCATTGATCCTTTGAAACCCTGAAGAAGGAGGAAAAATTCTCCGAAACGTCGGTTTGAAAGGAAAGGAGGAAGAATTCCAATAAATTACACCTTATTTGATATGTGTTAATTTTTTCTTTTCTCACTACCCCTGGGCTGCCTTCCATTACATTCAATTATACATAGTATATTGTATTGCAAAATATTACAAGGAATTTAAATGGAGGACTAACAAGATCCCATATTTTGTATGATGGTTAGGATAATTTCAAAAATAGGGTATATTGATGATGCCTTTAGGAATTGTCACCTGGCTCTAGCAATTCTATCCAGAATAGTAAAGGTGAAGGTCACTTTCACTGAGAATGAAATCTTTAACATGTTTATGGTGTTTATACACGAAAGTTTGTCGTTTTGGTTCTGAAGGATAAGAAAATACATTCGTTAATGATTTCTTTGATAAGCGTTACATTGGATTTGGTATCTGAGGACAAAGATTTATTTCTCACAATATAATCCAGGCTAAAGACAAGAGATCAAGAAATCCTATCCAATATAATGATTGAGCTAATTAGCAAGTACGTGAATTTTACAGTGGAGCTTATGAAACTCCCAATCGAATTGTTGAAAATTAAGCTAAAATTCATTTGTGAGTTTTTTATATAGATCTAAAATCTCCTAGTCGCACTTTGTATTCCACCTGAACTCAATTAAATTTGAAAGCCAGTCGAAAAATACTGACACTCCTATGAGATCGTTCTTATTTTTCTCTTTCTTTTAACGAAGATTCTACCACTTGAACCATTAGGTTATTTATTTACTTTGGAAATAATAAAGTCGAAATTTTAAATTCAGATCTTTTTAAAACTAAAACTAAACCGAGATTCTCCCATATAAAAAGAATTATAAAAACCTTGGGGAATTTTAAATTTGTATATCTATTTTCATAGAAATAAGTAATTACTGATTTTTACAGAGAACTTAAAATCCTTTAATTTTAGGACTTCATCTCAACAATTATAAATCAATATTGTTATTTGAGATGAACACATATGAGTTGCTTAAAATGAAAAATCTTGAAAGTTTAGTTTAAATACCTAGTAAGTAATATTGTAGTGGCCACTAATAATTACTGTTTCTAGTCAGGATTCTAATTTTCTAATCTTCTAATTTAATCCTGAATCAGAACAATAATTATTAGTGGCTGCTATAAAATTATATAATTTATTTCAATTTATAATTAGTAGTTTAGTTTATTTTAGATTTTTCATTTAAAGCAAGTCTAATAATAATAATAATACTAACTTTATTGTCTAATAACAATTGAAAAAAATGCTTAACAATTTCAATATTTCGATAATAAAAAATGTTTCACCTTGAACCAACATCTATCTTTTAAAAGTTATCAATATTTCGACTTTTAGGCCCGAAAATCTCATCATCGATTGTCATTTTTTAAATTTTTATTTATACATTTTTACTTGAAACTTTATATTGGTAAAGGAGAAAAACTGAGAATAAATCCCTCTATACTTCATTAACTCTAATAACAAAAATGATTTATGATTGTTGACTCTGATAAAGTCAAAAAAGTAAAAGGGGAAACGTTTTTTAAACAATAAATAAGAAGTTTATTTAAGTGTCCTGTTACGGAATAATTCAAATTACTTGATAAATAACTTAATAGAAATTACTATTCTTCTTAAACTCTTAATTTTTACATAAATTAAAATCACAACACAGAAGGGAAGGCGCACATAAATCGAATGGCAAATTAAAAAGGCTATTTTAAGTTCGCATTTTGACCTCATGTTAAAATTATTCAAATCTAAATAGTCACTTATTAATATTTAAAAAAGTCTTCGAAAATAGAATCTAATTTCCCTTCCAATTACAATGTCCAAAACATTTTTAACAGATGCTTTTAAAATAATTATAATTAATAAAATAGTAATGTTAGGGTGATATCATCTATTTCCGCTATGGCTTCTTTTTCGTTTTTTATCCAAATCACTAAAATTCATTACTAATTATTTATATATCACTTGACTCACTGTTTCTTCATACTTTTTAAATAAGCATTTTATGGCACATAAATACATTTTTCTTTATATATATATATATCTGCATTCAAAAATTATACAGTACATTTGATTGATTCATTGTACGAGTAGAATAAAAAATAAAAGATCTCTTGACTTTTTAGGAATCTTCAGGTTTGAGATATTGGTCGAGTGGATTGGAGCCTTTCCTTTTTGGGGGTGGTGAAGAGTTCGATGCTGAAATCAAAGAAAAATCTTTTTAGAAATTTAAATAGTAATTTAATAATTCTATAAAAAATGTTTAAATAATTATTATATATCTTATAAAATAATCGAAATATCAGAATCGATCTTATTGGTTTCAGGAAATATTCTAGGTACAAAAATCGTTTAAAATTAGCTAATTCACCCCCCCCCCCCCTCACACATAGTCATTTCACAGATAATTAAATTTAAAAAACAGCTTTATTTTAATTAATAAGATCTTTGTAATGACATATTACAACTCGAAATAATTTTTTAAGAGTTCCAGTGAAAAGTAAAACAGGATCCCTTTAGGGTCAATATACTATCTATTTGATTATCCTTTAAGAGCAGTGTAGATAGTAAACTAATTAAGATACCTACTTGAATTTTTCTGTATTCATTTTCTAAGAAATGAAAAATCGTAGTAAAATTTTAATGGAATAATTATTTTGGAAAGAGTCAAAAATAAAAATATTGTTTTATCATGTGGAGTGAAGTATTCATGTAAAGATCTATTTGGAGGGAATTCTTAAGTAGAATTAGCGTGATTTTTTATTTTATTTAATTCACTTTAAAATGAGAGATTCTGAAAGAATTAATTATTAGGTGATTTTTATACCTTTTGGAGTTCAGAATGGATTTACTTTAAAATTATGGAAAAATTTCATTAATTCACTTATTATTTATTTATCAACGAAAAATAAGAGCGAGTTTTATATCTCAAATATTTTGGAAAATACAAATTACAGAGCCATCGGCATTTGAGTCCAGTTCGCACTTGGCTTGCTTATTTTAATTTCCGAAAAGGTTAATTTTCAACACTATTAATGATATTATTTAAATTTCTTCTTCCAGCGTCATACTTGATTCCGAGCGTCTGAGATTAACTATGGAGAGTACCTATTCTCTCCATTGTGAAATTTTTCACATGAGTGGTTTCCCATTGCCTTCGCCTGGATTTAGTGAAGTGCCAAGATAAAAATTATTCTGACAAAGGCGAAATTCGATCCCAAGTAAACCCGATCCTAAATCAAGCGCCTAAGATACTGTTCTATCGGCGCCGGTGCTTCAATTCATCATCAAATATTTAGGTTTGGGCAAAATTAACTAGAAATATTTATTTAAAGATCATTTGTTTTGGGGGAATTATTCGTAATGAATTTTACACCTAAAGTAACTCTCAGTAGGCAAGTCCATTTCGCACTTAACTGGTTTATTTTTTCATTTTTAGTTCCATCAATATCTAATAAGAATTTTAAAACTATTTTTGATTTTGGGTAAAATGAAAACATATAAGTTGTTAATTTCAAGTTTGTAACTTATTTATACACTCAACGATTTATATACAATGCTCATATCAGTGGTGTAGCCAAGACAATTTTCATGGGGGAAGGGGTCCATCCACATAGCAAAATATTTAGTGGGAATTTTTTTTATTAAAGTAATTTCTTCGATCGTTCATATTTTTGGGTGTGCTAAACCCCTGCCGCAATGACGTTGAAGTTTTGAAAAATGAGATAGATATCAAGTTTCTAGGATGAGTGGTTTTCATTTTATGAAGGAAAAACTGCGATTTTTTGCAAAAAATTGCAGTTTTTCAAAAATTCAACCTCATTGCGGCACGGGTTACTATTATCCAATTAAGGTGAAACTTTGTTTGAAATTTAGAAAATTTAATCTAGTTTAAAAATGTTTAGAGTAGTCTTTGTCGAAAACGTGCTTTTTCATGGGTAAAATAGGAAAAAATCGAAAAAAGTGGTAGTTTTTGGGATTTGCGGAAACAGAAAAAATACGCCAATTTTCAACTAGCGCTTGAGCCCGAAAGGTTGTTCGGAGAAAAACCTAAATAATGAAATTTGTAGAAAATTTTATGTACTTTCATTTTGAATAGGCAGGTTATTTAGAAAAAGATGATAGTTTTCGAATAATAAGCAAAAAACTGCCAAAAAATGGACTTTTTACTTTTTTTGCATTTTTGACAATGTTTCGTCACGAAATTTTGTTAGCAAACTTGAGATTCGGTGTCAGCACACCAAAAAACATATAGGATTAAGAAATCAAAACTTCCCGCGCGGGGCCCTTAGAGAACAATTTAACTGGACTAAAAAGGTAAATACTTCAAGAAATTAAAAAAGAACATAATTCTTGATTAAACATATGAAATATATTTAATTACGGTAAATTTGCCATAATAAACGGTTTGTCGTTGCCGTTACTCATTGCATGAGCCTGCCCTTGGTGGGGTTCTGACCCCCCCCCCCTCCCGTGGCTACGCCTCTGGCTCAGACAAAGAGAGAGACAGACAGGTCAGATAGATTAGCTATACCAAGTTACCAATTTACTTTCGTATGGAACCCTAAAAATTACGACTACGTTCGGTACTTTATTAAAAAATCTAAAACGCTCTAAAGTTTAAAGTTCTAAGTCATAAAATATCTATATAGATATAAATATTTAATTTGTTTAAATAATTAAGTAATGGAGAGGGATTCAGCCAATGGGTAGCCTCTGCTGAATAAAAAACCACCAATTATTGAAAACGTTTCGGCTTTAATTCAATAATGCCATCATCAGTTCCTAAGAGCTGAAAAAAGCGATAGAGCACACATGTAAAAATACAATAATTTTTTTTTACAAAAAATCCAAAGTTGTTAATTATAAAATTATATCTTACAGTATTAGCGACACAATTAATTTTATAAATAAATTGTACGCAGGCAGAGATGCCTACTTGTCAATATTGACAAATACTGATGCCCAAGTATAGTAAACATTGAGAAAAAAGGAAATAATTATAAAAAATTTATATTTTATCATTTTAAATTGAAATTTAATATTCTTAATGTTGATTAATTATTTGGAGAAATCCTTTTAATTGAGAGATGTTTGTGAGGGGTCAGTGATCCTAATTAGATCAATGTCCTCATACTGTTATTATTATTTGAATAAAATGAAAATTTGCTGTATTTGTACTTGAGACGTTGCGCATATCTAGTGAGAGCACACCAAGATTTATGTACCATTTTATATTTCATATAATTTTGTATATTATGATAAAATCCATGACAACTCTGCCTGCGTACAATTTATTTATAAAATTAATTGTGTCGCTAATACTGTAAGATATAATTTTATAATTAACAACTATGGATTTTTTGTAAGAAAATTTTATTGTATTTTTACATGTGTGCTCTATCGCTTTTTTCAGCTCTTAGGAACTGATGATGGCATTATTTAATTAAAGCCGAAACGTTTTCCATAATTGGGAGTTTTTTATTCAGCAGAGGCTACCCATTGGCTGAATCCCTCTCCATTAGTTAATTATATACATATACAGCCATCAAAATTATATCAACTTTAATTTGTTTAATACTATAGTTTAGAAAGATTTGGATTATCTTCAATCTAATATACATATTTCTCATTGCCACTGAATATAAAGACCCTTCCATCTCCAAGAAATGATTTATTTAATTTGGTGTTCGTATTTATTCGTGATTTATGTATGTGGATTCCTCACTAGAGAATATGTTACTTATTTTATTAAACCGAAAATTGAACCACTGACTTGCATTTAGACAAGCCATCCATTCAGTGTACGTGATAGTTTTGCTGTTGTCTTGATCACAATAGCGAGGAAGTCTTTTTCCGCACCGTCGAAGATCTTTATTTGGAGAGAGAAGAATTCGAATGCCACGCCATTCTTTTCGTTCTAATAGCTAAAACAATATAAAACAAATAAATAAATAAATAAAAATTATTTTGAGAACCAAAACAAAAAATATTTTATATTTTTAAATTTACATTATTTTTATTTTTATCCACACGTTTGAAACTCCACATTCCAATATGTTCCTCCAAAGATCTAAAAATAAAAAAATAATTAAAATCTTAATAACATTTATAACTAGTTAGCAAAACATATATGAGGCGTTCAAAAGCAGAGTGGACCATCCCACTTTTGTTTTTTTATGAGAAATCCAGCAAAATAGAGGTAAAGATTTGAGGCAAAAGTGGTACCTGTGCTGTAATCTAGAAGGACGTTTAAAAACTAAGTTTGGACCACTCTGTCTATTTAGTTTTATCAAAAGCCTACTTGATTATGGAGGTTTATCAGGAAAAATGAGATTTGTGGGTTGGTCCACTCTGCTTTTGAACGCCTCATAGAGTATATATATCAGTGGCGTGCGGTCTGTGGATGCCATGGATGCGGGGCATCGCTAGAATTTCAAACATTCAGAGTATTTTCATAAATATATATGGTCGACTTCAAAATTTCAGGAGGATCATTAAATTTTCAAATTATTATCCGTTGTTTCAAATTTTTCTATAAAAAAAAACATTTTTGTTTTGAAAAGTATATATTGTTAATCGAAATGAAATAAAATTGTTCCATAGTTTCAAGGGGCAATTAAAAATGAATGATTTTCCGAAAAGGATGCGGATAGTAGTTTCGAACTCCCTGCCTGGTAGATATATCTTCCAGTTCAAGTATGTCGAAGACAAGTCCAGTCGAGTTTTAGTCGAACAAAAATTGTTCTCACTCGAGGAACTATTAAAATAGAAATAATACAAAAAAAGGAATAAATAAAGATGATTCGAGAATTGTTGGACTAATCCATTTCTAAAAATTCTCAATATATGTATAAGATCGGAAATAACTAAGACTGCTATAGTCAAGTCTTAGCTTGCTTATAACCATAGATATAGGAGAAATTGAAGATTTTTTTTAAGGACATGATGATTCATTGTGGAAGATGGTCGATTTCCATCTCAGGGACTGTGGAGTTCAAGTCACAAGATTTAATTTCTGACTCCTAGACTCACTCACACAAAGCAGTATCCGTTTGGGGCGAAGGTCCCAAAATATATTTTTAAAAAATCTAATGTTAAATTTGAAAAACGAAAATCATGCCGTATTCGATGAAATTTGCAAAAAAACAACCGAAAATTAAAAGAAAATTTCAAAAATGAAGGGTAGGTACTTTTTTAGACACCATCCCCTGGTTTAAAAGTAACCAACCGCAACTGATATATATGTATATATGGAAATAATTTATTGATTATCTTATTAAATAAATACAACTCTTTTATGAACACAATCTCAAAACATTTATTAAAAATCCGAACGTTTCGGGAAAAATTGTCCCTTTATCAATGGAAATTTAAAAAAATGGTCGTTATCTCCTGGTATAGGTGCTTTATATTTCTTTTTTAAAGCAACTATTTTTCCAAACTTCCTACGATAAAGGGAGAATTTCTCCCGAAATGTTTGGATTTTTTAAAAGAATATTATATATATATCATTAATTAATAAATAAATAAAAATAATTATTTACCCTTGAGTCCTATTTAAAGCACTACTTTGTTTAGTAAAGTAACTCATCAACTCCAAAAGAAATTGTGTTTTTTTAGGCTCAGGACAACCTAAAAGAATACATTAATAGTTGTATTATCATATGAAAAACTCACATTTCAAATTTTCAGACAACAAAAGTAACACGAAAACAATAGAGAATTCATTCAATTTTCTGCATAAGTACATGGTTTGAATTTGAAATTTAAAAAGTTAATTTAAAGGATTATTTGTCTTTATGCAGTGGTGTAAGTTAAGTGCGCAACCATACCAAAACCTTATAAAAAACGCTATAATTTGAAATATTGTATTTAAATGATAATTTTATATAAAGATATTAAAATTTAATTTCGTAAAAATATCAGGGGAAAAAAATTTATTTTTTCACCCTTCGTCATCAAGGGAAAATTTTTTTACTAAGTTACCCTTTCTCATATGAGAATTCTTCCGATTTTGATTGGGAAATAAAATTTCTTTTCTACGAAAATTATACTTTTATTCTGATAAATGAGTATTTTATATGGAGATATAAAAATATAATTTCCTTAAAATATCCCAAAAATCTCTCTTTTTCATCCTTCCCCAAAAGAGAAAAAATTCACGCCCCCCCCCCCATTAAAGAAAATTTTTTCGATTTCGATAGGAAAGAAAAATCAACTGGTGTGGTCACCACACGATTTTCACATTTTCACTTATTTTAATTCATCGCGACAATCCTAATTTACACACCTTTTCTTTATTTCATTCTGATTAAAATTTATACACGACTAATAACTATTAATACTTGATAAGTACACGAATTAAAAAAAAATCGTTACTGCTGTTTTTGAGAAAATAAAAAACAACGAAAAATCTTTCATGTAAATGTCCACTTCCTGGTGTTTTTACTTTACCATACAGGGTATGTATACAAAATTTGGTTGAGTTTGCTACAAGGACCTGGATTTTCATTTTTTGACCCTACACCCCCCTCCCATTTTGGGCGGTTAGTTTTTGCATTTTTAGACTTCTGGAGTCACTGATTATGTGTACAAAATTTGGTTGAGTTTCCTCAAATAGCCCTAGATCTTTAATTTTTAACCCTCCCTCCACCCCCATTAATTTTGCGTCGATATGCACCAAAATCTAATCAGGTCTTAATAACAATGGACCAAAAATACGTGTGGAATTTGGTTTCGATATTCACACTAGTTTTTGAGCTAGCTCGTCCACAAAAATTTGATAACGCGCAGACTAACGGACAACCAGACAACCGGACAGACGGACAGACTAACAGACATTTTGACAAAACAATTATTATCCCAAAAAATATAATTATTTCGATGTTCACTTATTAAAGCTTTTTTGTAGAGCGAAATGCCATGGTTTCGCTCAATTTTTCTAATCAAAATAGTTTCAGCCGTTTTTGAGATATTTCGAAAAAAAGAAGGAAAAAAAACACTTTTTCATGCACGATTACACTACTTGACCATACCCTGTATGGTAAAGTAAAAAATATAATAATACAGATCTGAAAAATGATTGAATACCTTGCATGGGTCTAGCGATTTGAGCTGAATCGCATTGGGGCTCCCTATCTTTAATTGAAGTTCCAGCAATTGCTAGTCCGTTGTCTTCTCGCACACACCAGCAATAGCCTGTGTTGTTATAACATTGCATTTTCCTATAGCGACCATCCGAAAGACATTCAGGAATGAAAATGCTTGGATTTTGCCTTTGTAATTCCAGAAATTGTCGTCGTTCCGACAAACAATCCGTAGCTGCAAATATAATTATCATTATTATTATTAAAATAAAGGTGTCTTAAGTAAAAACTAATAATAATAATAAATTTCTATTTTTTATTTAAATTTTTTGGCATAAAACATTTCTATTAATTTATTTTAAAAGCAAAAATAATGAAAAATTATTTAATTTATATTCTCAGATTTTTAAGTTATTTTTTTTTTATTATTAATAATTGTATCTTCATTTATTTATATATTCAGTAAACTGAACACATCATTCAAAATAAAAAAAGAGAACAAATGAACACTCACACACAAGCTTTATATACCATATACAGTTATTCTCTGGGTTGTCTTATGATATATTGTGGTCATTGATTCTCGAGATTTTCGTATAAATATCTAACTATTTAATAGTTTTATAAACAATAAAAGGATATCGGATGTGGGATTTTTAGAAAAGTGAAAGATTTGGCTTGGGACTGTGCCTGGACTGTTTCTTTAATGATATTGATCTAAAAAGTACACTTCCTGTATTCTCGAATGGACCTATAATGTCTTTATTTTTATGGAATTAAGCATTTGAAGCCCTTAAGAAACTTTAACATCTTATAAATATGAGAGTCTTCTATGGTAAATATTGTCTTTTTTGATCCTCTATTTTGAAAATGTTATAATTTTAATTATCTCAAATTATCGTTGAAATTCAATTAGGTATATAGATTAATAAGAAGAGGGGGAATATTTAATAAAGACGTTTTTTGTTGATTTATCGACGTTTTGTACTTTTATTTAGGACTTTTTCTAGCTAATATGTAGAAAGCTAGAATTGTCTTTTTCAATCTAATAATTTTAATAATACCTATAAGCTACTTGTGCATATAGGTTTAGCTAAATACGAGTCTGAAGAAGTCTTAAATTAAAGGATTAAACGTCGCTAAATCAAATAAAATGCGTTCTCTATAAACATTTCATTCTTTCTGTTAAACTACATAATTATAATTATAAATTTTGCAACCCCTTTATCTTGAATCACTATCAATTTAAAAAGGAGTCATTTCCGTAAGATCTTAAGAGTATATTTATGTGGAATAATGTACAAATCGATCAAACGGTAGATCTAGGATTTATAGCGATAATTTTTTTTTAAACCCTCCTTCATTTCAGCCCTTGGAAAAAGTATTCAGATTTCTTTTTAAATATAGGAACATGAAGCATAGACATGTATGGATGTGAAACCTGGACGATGGGGGAAGCGGAGCGAAAGAGATTTGAGGTTTTCGAAATGTGGTGCTACAGGAGAATGCTGAAAATCAAATGGATATAAAAAGAACTACAAATGATGAAGTTCTTGAAAGAATCGGAGAAAGAAGAAGCTAGTGAAAAAGTATGAGGAATTGAAGAACTCAGATGATAGGATACACATTAAGATATGGGAGATTGCTTAGGGATATCTTAGACGGGGAGGTGAGAAAGAAAAGGAGAAGGCCCAGATTAGAGTATTTCGCCCAAGTAATTAAGGATATGAGATGTGGGTCATTTAGCGAGGGCAAAGAGCTGGGATAGAGCCGAGTGGAGACGGGTGATTGTGTCAAACCAGTCTTAATACTCAGAGTACTCAATGGTGATGATGAGAAATAAAGATCACTATTCTATAGGGAATCCTATCAACCTAAATTTCGTAAAAAGAGATTTCAATCAGGAGTTTTTTCATGAATGATGGAGTAGAGGTGTAGTACCGTCCAAGTGTTCCTTGCCTTCATTGGATTCCGGGTCCAAGTCGAGGATGCCGCTCCGTTCGTTGCGTTCATTCTTCTCCATGATGGCTGTGGACCAGAGGGAAACATTCACCATTCAGCACACAACACACAAAACATGCAACCATGCAATCATGCAACTCGAAACCTTCTGTGGTATTCTTACCATCTTCTTTCAAATTCTTATTAAAGTACCATAAAAAAGAGACCTACAAATCTATTATTTAATTGAATTCATAGAATAAGCGCCAAATTATAAAAAGATCAGTTTAAATTATAATATTCATATAGCTATTAAAAAAGATGTTAAAAAATGTACATATGAATTAATCATAAAATGTTATATATTTTACCCAGGTAGGTATGTTAAGTCCATAAAACTCATAAATCGTAAGATTATATTTATAAATTACATTTGTTACTTCCTCTTATCTAACATGTTTGTTATTGAGGATAATGCAAATAAATATATACCTAATAATAAAGAATAAATATAATTTATTTGTTAGTGACTATAGTTTGGAATGTTTATCTTCATCATCAGGTTTTTAAATACCTTATCTGTTATTTTCTTATTCGTTTTGTTGTAATAGCAAGCTGGCATATACAAAAAGATCGTAACATTATTACAATAATCGTTAATTATGTGCCAGCTTGCTATTACAGCAAAACAAATTTATCTATACTCATTCGGGTATTTGAATTCATAAATAATAACAGATAATATATTTCTAATTAAAAAGACTGATGATCAAGGTTAAATCTTCGAAACTATAGTCTCTCATTGATTCCTCTTTAAGAATCATCAACTCTGATACTCTCAGCAAACAAAATCTTTTCAAATAAATTAAATATTTTATTAAAATTTATATTATTATAGTCTGGCCATTTTTATATTATTAATATAAACTTGGTAACGTAATTTAATTCATGAATTATATAAAGATTAAGATGCACATAGCAAACAAATTCCAATTCTGCAACAAAACACATGAAGCAAACCAATAGGCTGCATCTGCAATGGTCGCTTTAGAAAAAAATCCAATCAAACTGTAAGAAGCCAATATGTAGAAATGCGGAACAACATAAGCTGCGGCGATGCAGAGTGCCAGGTGGGATCTTACCTTGAGGCGAATGGGGTCCATCGTCCACTGCCTGCGAGCCATTCCCTTCGCCTGGCTTCAGCATCATGAAATGGTTCAATACTAAATAATAATGATGGACCCGTAATCAGAGCCAATCGCGTTTATCCTAGCTTTAATTAATTTCCATTATTAATGCAAAATACCGATGGCATAAATGTTAAATGTTTAGGTCAGGGATGGCGAACCAGTTACTCGTAGGTCCCAAAATGGTCAGTACTCACGTTCAGTGACCCACTTATCTTTTAGGTACTTAGACCTAATAATGACCTAGTGTAATAAGAACTTTTAGCGACTCTACACTTCTTTATAATTTAAGAATCTCACAAATCATATATCATTATTATTTGAAGGATGAAATCTGAGAAAATTTTGAACGTTATGTAAGCTTGTAAGGAAGCAATTCTCACATTAGCAAACTGGACATTATATTATAAATTATGTTTAATTAGTACTTGGCAACTTATAGAAGTGATGAAAATTTAGAATTTTTTGGCTAGATCTAGCTAGCCTTTTAACTTATTGGTGAAAGAAAGACAGTCTTGTTCTTGTGCTATTGGCAGCCAATCGATATCAGATAAAAATTGATAGGTAGTCACTGACTAGTTTCAATTGCGAACATAAAAAAGTCTAGCCTTTTTTTATTTCATATTCGTGTGAATCGTTGTTTTCACATGTGAAATTGATACAATCAACCAGAAATCTCCCTGGTGGAGATGTGAGTGTTGTATGGGGTAAGCTGAATATGAAACCCCTGAATAAAGCACTAGCAGAAGTTTTTCATTAATATTAATATGGTAAGTAAATTTGTGACCCACTTCTGTTTTTTTCTGAATTGAGTTATCAAAAATGACTCAGCCAATTGAAAGGATTCGCCATCCCTGGTTTAGGTGCTATTCTAGAGCATTAATTCTAAAAAATTTATTTTCATTGTTTTTCATTAGTCCCAATAGTAAATATAGACGATTCTAAATTATCGTCGAGGTTTTTGTCAAATAATTTTTATCAAAAAAACATAATAAATATTACGGCGAAGCACCCTCACTGTGAGTGGTTTCGGATTACCTTAGTATACTTGAACCTTACCCCAGAAATGACAAAAATAACTCGAACGATTCAAATAACATCCAAATAAAATAAGAATAACACCAGTCAATGATAAATCTGTGGCCAAAGATTTATGAGTTGAATTTGAATAATTATGAGCTCCTGATTTTGAATAGTTATACTTTCAATTTATTAGAATGATTTTAGTTTTCGATCTTTTTAAAAATACTAATTTTTGCTCTGAAATACTCATATGCTCGTATATTATTACTTAAATGAGATAACTAGTTAAGTATTTTAGCTAAAAATCAGTGGCGGATTTCCTATTAGGCTAAGTAGGCTGAAGCCTACGGCGGCAAATTTTCAACGGATATCTAATTTCGACTTTGAGGCTTTTATGAATTTTTATTTAGACGGGAAACTTGGTGAATATTAACCTATGACGGTTTGTAAACTTAACAAAGGGTTCACAAACCGTCATAAAACCGGACCTTTGTTAATCCGTGGATCAGGCCTTGATTAAGGAATGCTGAATTGGGTCGTTTGTTCCTTTATTTTAGAAGTGTTTATGTTTCATAGGTGAGTTGTGAAATATTTGTAATTGATTCGAACTATTTATATACACGTATTTAATATATTTTAGTTTTTTACTTAAGGGCCCGAAGTAAAGATTTTTTCTAGGGCCCAAAAGAGTTTAAATTCACCCCTGAGAATAGGCGGCAAAATATTTCAGCCTACCGGCGGCAAAATCGTGAATCCGCCACTGCTAACAAGAATAAAACAATTGCTTATTATATTTTTTAGACGAGAGTAGTTGATAACGAATTAAATGCAAGTCGTTTTGGCAAGTAAAGCAGGATCAAATCATCATCTATTTGTTTACAAGATCATAAATGAAAGGGATACAATTTTTGAAAAAAATGCTCTTATTTTCCTGTCTTAATACTTTCATGGCCATTTTCATTATGAAAGAAGGTTTTTCCTGATTGCGCCATAGATGCATTATGTCAATAAGATTGTTTAAAATTTTTGTAAAATAGAAAATGAATTAATTGCAAGCGATTTAATTGTTCTTGTATAAGAAAAAGGAAGAAGAAATATTTCATGGCGTGTGGATAAAACTATAAAAACACTTTATTCTAACTTATTATTATAATATTATAAATATTGAATTCGTAAATATAAATTGATAGAAAATCAGTGTTTTAATAAAAATCTCTCAATTTGGAATACATTTTCTTTCTTGCAAATTTTTTTTTATTTTTTGCAATCTTTTTTTAATTTAAGTAGAATAGTTTTTGAGAAATAAAATTGGCCCCAGTGTATGATATCAAGGATCGAGTAGTGCGATTGCCATACTCAACTATGATGGAATAGTATCTATTTATTTGAAAGTTTATAATGGGAAACAAGAACAAATTTTTTGTGATATTTTTTTATTTATCAACCAACATTTCGACAACTTTGCCGACCTCTTCAGGGCTTCAAATAGTTACATCACACATTCGTCTAAGGTACATTATTCATTTAAATTTGAAATTTCTATATGTAAAGATGAATAAGCAAAAGGATTCCTTTCTATTGTTTTAAAACTGTGTTGCCTGATTGTATTTAACATATGTCATTTCTAAGACTATCTAATATAATTGTTATTAAAAAGAGAAAAAAAAAGAAATGAAAAATTGTTTATGTGAATATGCCAAATTTTTGAAATTTCTGATGGTCTTCAATGATAACGGAAATAAAAGAAAATAATGTACTTTAGACGAATATGTGATGTAATTATTTAAAGCCCTGAAGAAGTCGGCAAAGTCGAGAAAATGTTGGTTGATAAATAAAAAAAATCACACAAAAAACTTGTCCTTATTTCCCATTATAAACTTTCAAATTAATACAAATTATTGACCGAAATGATAATAATAATTATTTATTTATTTTATTTTATTATTCTTCATATATTAACATAGTAATTCGCAACTTTCCATATTGAAAATACAAATATTTTGTCATAATAACCAAATTCCTACTTTTTTCTTGGCTTATAGTGAGTATTTCAATCAACACAGAAACACAAACAAATCATAGTTGAAAATAATTTCTCTCATTTTTACACGATTTATATTAGCTTCACTTGTAAGGAGTTGGTTGTAAACCCGATCTAGAATGTCGATTTTATACTACTTGTAATTGTTCTATCGATTTGAAACTCTGGGTGTCTATGTAATTCAGGTGACAATACAATAATTTTAAACAATCGAGCTGAAAAAATTAACGGGGAGGAGGGGGGGTCGAAATTTGGATATTATAGCCCCCTTTGGTCCAAACTCAGCCAAAATAGATAATTCATCTGTGGGCCTCCAGAAGGGTAACAATACAAAAACAAAACAAAAGGGGATGAAATTGGGAAAAATATATCAGACTCTTGTCAAATTTAGTTTTAGTTTAGCGATTTAGAATTGTACCCATTTTTTTAAGACTAAAAACTAAAAAAATAAAATATAGTTTAAAAAACTAAAAAACATTGTCTCCAATGAACTAATAAGTACAAAATAATGTAATAAACTTTTTTATGTCCAATAACTAAGTCAAAAAGCTTGGGGCACTTTGTCGAAATTAATTAAAAATACATGGTTCTCAAAGAAGCGTCCCACGCTTTTTGACTTAGTTATTGGACAAAAAAAAGTTTATTACATTATTTTGAACTTTTTAGTGCATTAATGACAAAATCGTGTTTTTCAGTTTTTTTTAAACTATAATTTATCAGACATTTTTCAACAAAAAGAACAAACAAAGAGCGAATCCAACATTAGATACTGTTTACTTTAATTGTCTTGTAGTAAATTCAATATTTTTTGTGAATTTGGTCGTTGATCTATATAAAATAATACGACACAAAAACTTCCATCATTATTACTAATTCAAAAAGTGATTTTATCTTAATTTTTGTGAAGGTTTAGTTTTTACAGGAAGATACTTACGACTGTCTGCTATATGTTGAGCCTCGTCGCTATGAACACGTAGACATCGCAGCCACTCATCATTGGACAAACGACGGTCTTCATCAAAATCACATCTCAGTGTAAGGGTTTTACCACATCTACGGGGGTTCGCTGACCACCTTCGAGCTGCAGATTGACGTAACTCTCTCATTTCAGCACGACCTGCCAATTCGCCATCTTTGTCGGTATCTAGAGTTGTAAATTTCCATTGAAAAATTGTTTCAGGATCCCACGCTTCCAAGTCAGATTCTAGAGCAAAGAAGATATTTAATTATATGAATGATTTAGTCATAGTATATGAATTTATGTCTCCAGAAAATAGCTTTTTACTAGGAAAACAAAATGTCTGGTCAAATAGCATTTAGGGTTGTATTCAGTTTCGGTTCGGTTGTTGAGTTTTAGATCGCTGAGTACCAGCTATAGACGAGTAGTATTTCCCTAATAAAAAGTTATTTTTTGAAATAACTATTACCCTCCCAAAACATATGCTCACTTACCTAGTTTTGTAGGATCAGAAATTCTAATATATTTTACATATTCTGTACGAAATAATTTCAATAATTCTTTATTATAAGAAATTTGTTCTAAGTGATTACAGCTTCCACCTGGAAATAAATATTTAATGAAGTAGTCTGAGATTTATTAAGAATAAAAGAAGAAAATTAAAAATTTTAGTTGTTTAATGTGAAGTCACTCTCCAAAAATATATCTTTAGCTGAATAAATATCAAATCGTGTAAAAATCTGAGAAAGGAAGAGATCAGATAATAAGGTACAAGTTACCGGGGACACGGAATGCTTAGGGATAATTTAGAGAGTGAACTTTCAAACTTGTGATTGAGTCAAGTAGATTAGTCACATCAATCATTTATGACTTTTTTTTACATGATATTGATTCAGGAAGACCATGTTTGTATCCCGAAGTGATGTTGAATATTTAGGTTTCCTGTTTTTTGAACAAATTATGCTTTAGGGGTGGTTATTGATAATGATTATTGGGAAACTTAAGATCGAGTAAATCGTTAAGATGTTGAAATCTTGTTTTTTGATTTCAAGTCAAAGGTTTTAGTTAAACTAGACGATTGTTGTTAATGAGGGTGAAGTCATGAATCCCAAAGTTTGGTGATTAAATAATTTAGTTCTACTTAAAAGTATAATAAGTAGAAAGAAAGAAAATTATATTTAATTGTTTCTTTAATTCTATCCATATAATTAATATAAGGGATGAAAAGTTATTTATTAGTGAGGGGTGGAGTCAGCTGAGAGGGTGGATGAAAGTGGAGAAGCCTATTGTAATATTCCCAGTAAATGTTTCATCTGCCACTGCCTGAGAACACTGACCCTATCTATTCTCTCTCTCCCCTTATATACCTTTCACTACTACCCCTATCTTCCCCACCCTATATACCCCTACCACTGTCCCTATCTACACGCTTACCTGGCTCATCATAGAATCATCTTAGCCAGTTTCCTCTTTATGGTTATAATAACATGGCTATGGATAGTTCTGAAGAATTAAAGTCAATAATCTCTGCTAAGCCCATATTTGTAAGAACACGATTTTCGAAAGCTCAACACTCCTTAACTACCAAATAAGATAGAAATTGAGATAACTCATTTCGTTTGTCCCTATGACTTCTAGAGACGGGAACTCTATTTCTGATTCCATATTTTCCCAGCCTACAACCTTGATTTATTCAAGACCCGAATTCCAAATCTCTTCGAATCTAAGCTAACCGCTGAAATGTCTTCTTTTCCTCCTTATTTTCCTGTTGAAGGGGTAAAACCAGGCCTATAGTAGTTGTTACTTCCTGGTGTAACTCCGTCTAGTTTTAGTAACATTATAAAAAATTCCCTAGGTTCAAAGACAAGTCAATTTTTGTTTGCTTATTACTTTCTTAATAATAAACTTTATTTATTTATTCTTAATTATTAGTAAAGAATATTTAAAGTTAAGTTTATCTTACCTTTTTTCTGTTTTCCTTTATTTAACCTTCCACCATTTTTGTGGTTTTTTCCTAAAAATAACGAAAATACATCAAAATTATAGTATTTATTTATTTAATATGAACACTAATAATAATAATAATTTTAAATTCATTGACTTTTGTAAACAGTTTCAACATTTTTAGTTAGAGTGCGTGAAGGGTCTCTTAATGGCTGACTTCATTCTATAAAGAGAATAGCTTATATTTATAGGTAACAGAGATTCGTAACTGGGGTCCAGAGAAAGGGCTGAGATTGAGCTTATCCAAAAACTCGTAAAAAAATGACTAAAATTAATATTAATATTAATAGTAATAACAATAATATTCAAGTATAATGGATTAATGCATTGATTTCTGTATTATTTCTCATTTATTTCATTTTATAGCCGATAATATGGTTGCCTACATCTCAGGCGTGAATGTAAGAAAATAGTATCAACTTTGTTTATATTTAATTATTTACCGGGTCACAGTTATCCATCTATGTAGTACTTTGAGAAAAACAATTCTCTTATAACTATGGTATTAATATTAATATGTAGATATTGTAGGCTTATGTAGATTGTAAAACTAAAATTTTTGATTGGTGATAAAATTAATTGTAGATTATACAATTTATACAAGACTTCAACATCTACTTAATAATCAAAGTTAAAAAAAGACTTTACCAGAAATAATTTATCAATAAAAATTAAAATATTAATTTAGAACTCTAATCTCAGAGCTGTAGAAAAATTGAATGACTCCGGTCCTAAAATTATTTTTACTATTTATTAATTTTCCTCAATCTCAACCAATATTCCAGATAGTGCTAATCCACTGATTAAAAGGTGCTTAAAGTCCTCAAAATATTTAGAACATAACTATTAAAATAAAATAATAATACTGTGGAAATAAGATAATTAATCATTTAACAACAGCATACGTTCAAATTTAAACATACACCAACTCACATAATTAAGTATATTTATAAATCTTTGTTTCCTAAAGAGAAATCAATTACGTTTTTCTCTTCTTGGTGAAAATAAAATTATACTTATAAATATTTATTTCGATCAAGCAGAAGACAACCCCTTGATTTCTCTTTATACAACTCTGCTACTCTCGGCAAAACAAAAACTTTTTTTTGTATATTGTAAAAAATAATTAAATACTTAAAAATAAATAAAGAAATCAAACATTTTTAATGATTTTTAAGTACCCCTGAAATTTATGCAACTGTTTTAGCGTAGACCTGAATTTTTTCTTATGATAAATAAGCTGGATATGTGAGAGTCAGGCTCGCATATTAAGGGTTCTGAACCTAATATATCATCAATATTACTAGCTGAATGACCCATCACTTCGTGAATTCAATATTTCGGCCAGTTTAGAAGTAGCAGAAAAATGATACATGTTACAAAATACATAAGATATCAAATTCATTCTTATTTATCATTCATGAACAGAGAATTAACTAATTCTAAAAAAAAATTTTAGAATTTTAATTATTTTACTACTTATTTGAAATAGTACAAAAATCCTCTAAAAATGGCCATTTTGAACTCACATCGTTATTTTTAAGTTTAATAAATATATTTGAAAAAAGTAAATATAATTCTAATTAAAAATATATTTAATGGGATAGGTCATAAACCATGATAAAAAGATATTTTTTACAGCCCACAAAAAATGAGAATCTTCCCAAAATAATCATTCGATTAAAATATTAATAGCATTTTTGATTTCGGGAAATATCAATAAATACATAAAACAACTGGTAGGTAATATTAAGTTTGTATCTTATTTAATTTATGAGCTACAGTGCTCTGACAGACATACATTGTCTCGACATTAAGAGAGTCTCGTTTTACTTTTTAAATGAAATCCTAAAAATTGAAGCAAAAGTAAAAATCCGGTTGGTTGTATCAAAAAAAAAAAAACAAATTTTAGTTTTTGCCAAAAGTTTCAAACCCAAAAAGAATGTCAGGATTTATCCTTTGTTCTGCCTACATGTAACGATATACCAAAAACTATAAATCACAAAAAATGAAATCTTAATCATAAGTAATAAGCTATATGCCAATCTACTGAGAATACGAAAGCAAGGCTTTGGTTTAAATCAGTCTCTAGATATGAATTGTTTAATTTTAGTGTCTTGGGCTATTTATAATTTTCTTATAAAGAACTTTAAAAATTTTTGTTGTTTTTGTTTTTTTTTAATTCGAATCAACTTTGACAAAATAAATAAAAAAAGGCATTGAATAATTTATCCTTTTATTATTTGCACACACTCTATTGCTTCATAACTTTATTTTGATTAATTTATTTCTGATGTTATTAAAATAGAACTTATTTGTCTATGTTATCAACTACTTACCGTTGGTACATGGTCCATGAACAAATCCATTTATAACACGACCTGTCGTACAATGAGCATGAGCAAGTTCGCAGACATTCGCATACGTTCTTCCATCCGAGCCGCAGACCAGGCCTGATTTCTTCACTTTAGGTTTAGGTCCTCCTTCAGGGGTAACTGGCAAAGTGGGGCCAGGCATAGATTGGAGAGATTTGAGACATTCTTGCCTGTTGTTAGCACAAGCTGCACTTTCCTGAAAAAATAAAAAAATAACTTCTTCAGCTTTAAAGTTGGATAAAATAGATCGTTTTTGCAAAATTAGCCTCATACTGCAAATCCATTGTAACCAATTGACCAATTGAATTTACCCAAGAACCAGAATGATTGAGATTCAATTCCCAAACCAAATCAAATAAAGGCAACCCTTTGTAATTAAAAAAAACCAACTATTGAACCATCAATTATTTAAAAAATTTTAATAGTTCGCTCTCGATGATCACGTCAACTCCAAATGAGACATTAAATTAGTTCAGTAACACAATTTAATTCAAGCATTTCCGAACACTACTATAGCACTGCGTATTTTGTTGATTATGCCTATTTCTGTGGCTATTGCAGAAGATTTTTCTCAAAAGAGATAATAATTAAAAACTATCTAAGATCATCATCAAGGCCTTCTTCGAAATTTGGCGCTAATTTTTAGTGAATCCGATTCATTAAATACCTTAGATATGCAGGTAAGAGTTAATAAAGCAATATCGAAAATAAATGTTTAATCACTAATTTTCTTTAAATGTTTATTTACATTTTTATTCAATTTCCTTTTAAGAAATAATTGGTTTTGGGGAGGTGCAGGAGGTGGGGTGGAGTGGTGGGGGTCCGGGAATGAGGGTGTGGTTTCGGGGGTGAGGGGGGTTCGGGGATTACATATAGCTTTTAACTAAGGCAAAAGGTTACCGAGCATCGCTCGGTGGCCAGGTACTTATTTTTATATGTAGATCCTAAGCACATATTTATTTTTCCCTCATTGTTTTCACATCCGCCAAAGCAGTGAAGCTATTATTATTAAAAATTTATATACCAAAATCTTTTACAGTCATTTTATTAATATTTGATGGACACATCTTCATTTAACTTGTCGAAAATAAAATAAAATTTATAGTGAATACATGCTTAAAAATTTTAAAATAGCGGACATGTCAATTTTTAATTCTTTATTTATCAATAAATTACTTTTGTTAAATTATCTTATTTGGATAAAATATTGATAATTTATTTATAAACAAAATGACATCTTATTTTTGCAAATCGGTTAATTATTAACTGAGTTATGGTGTTATTAGTTATGGTTAGTTATTCTTAAGTAAATGAAATAAAATCTAGCAGAGGGTGCTGGATCCAATCACCGATTGAAATGTTTGAATTTTCATAATTAATTAGACAATAGAGTTGAAAAAATCGATGTAACATGGCAGTAGTGGAAAATAAATAAACTGCAAATTCAAATATTTAAAAATTAAAAAGTTAATTATATGATATAGTACGATAAATTTACAAAATATATAATAGTAAATTCAATTGCAAATCTAAAAATTTAAAGTTGTGATGAAATTTCGATGATGTCCGATTTCATCTCAACCAATTAAAAAAATTTATTTTTTTCCATCAGAAGAAACTCTTTTATTGTCCCCTTTAATTTATAAAAATTTCTCTACTCTAAATTCAATTAAGAATGGCTAACCTAATAATGAAAATATAAAAATATCATCATAACTCAATTAATTATAAACAGATTTTCAAAATTAAAGTGTAATTTTCTTAAAAATAAAATGCTTAACATTTATTAAATAAATGATAATTTGATCAAACTAACAATGATTGAAATTTAGAGGATTTAATGATTGAGATGTGGCCATCATACTAGATTTGGAGATTCTATATTCACTATAGCCTAATTCTATACTGTATCCATCGCGAAACATGTATAAAGTGGGGTTGGGAATCGACAAAACGTGTGCTACGCGCAAAACGCCCCTTGGGGTGAATTATCGACTTTAACTCATCAGAGCACATGCCGTGATAGTATCTATAAAGTAAAGAAAGCGCAGAAACTTCGAAGAGCTAGCGAGTGGAGGGAGGCGGTAAGGGTCGGATGGTCAATTAGCCTATAATAGCACGTTTCTGAATTCCATCCAGGGTGGCAAGAGAATGCTTGGAGGCCATTCTCCACAGACGCAAGCCGTATTCGAGACAGGGACAGATTTGGGCCTTGTAAAGCGTGAGAAGCTGCAGAGGCGTGAAACATTGTCTGGTCCTGAATAAGAAGTCAACTTTCCTTGCTGCAGATTTCACCAAATATGCTAATTCCAACATTCGATTAATAGCTCCGGTAGTACTCGGGAAATCTATCATTTCCTTTCCTCTTGCTTTCGCTTTTCTTGATGATAATAATATATCAGACCCCAGAACGCTGATCATCATGAGAACTACCAAGTTATCCGAACAATCCCTGACCTGTGGACCTGGGTGAGTACGACAACGCAAGCCGGGAGGCCGGATAATGAAGATGCAGTTTTTATTTTATTATTTACATTCTACTTGTACCTCAGTTTTAGGCGAATGTATACATTTTCCGGTCAATTAGCATATCATCGGACTATGCACATTTATCGTAACATATATGGTATCTATAATTTACTTGTAAGAGTCTATAGCTTCAAAACAGTGTTGTTTGGAAAGTAGCCAGTTTACTATTATAAACGAATTTACCTACATTTAATTAGGTATTTGAACCCATATAAACTTATATATAAGTACATATAAATTTATTTGCATCAAACATAGAACAAACTTATTGGTTTCTTCTTAAGAATAAACAACTCTACTACTCTCATAATAAAATCTTTTTCAATTAAAAAAAAAGCAATTTTAGACAAAAATGAATGAAACAACAGAGGGATTGTAAAAATGTACTCATTAAATTGACTAAAATAGTTTAATAACTCATGAATCTAGTGTAGGTACTCAATTGAATAGAAAATATGCTATATGTTAGAAATAATACGTGAATGTCTGTTATAAATTCTAAATATAACTGCAGACACTTGGGATTGAACAAAAAAGAAAAGAAAAATGTGTACAAAGCATGTGTGTTGGTGTGTGTCTCTGCGTGTGTATGTGTGGAATGTAGAGCTGAAATTACTGAGGAGCATTTGCCAAAAAGTCAAAATGTTAACTTCGAAACGAACCATTAAATGACTTGATGCCAATGTCCCTTTCTCTAGGAATAAATTAGAACGATATTTCATTGGATAACAGCAATTTCGATCTATCGAAGTTATTGCTTCTTTATTTTATTTCTGCATAGTATAATTAATTTTAAAGGAATTGGAGGGAAAAAGAAAACTTTTTCAAGACATGGTACGCTCTCCGTAAAATTGCAAATAGTCGTGGGAGGAGTAAACGATCGCAATAAATAAATAAATCTTTATTCCTCGATCTGTTTAGAGGGACAAGTCTAACTATAATACATTAACAAACATCAATACAAATTAACTACAACAATTTAACAAATAATAAAGAAGTACAAAAAGAAAAAGGAAAAAAATAGAAATGTATGCTCATTAACAAATAACATGATCATAGAATTCCATCAAAAGGCAAAAAGTAATTTAAAAATTCCGGTCGAAAACCCGATACCAGGAGCAAGTGACGCATTAGCCATCCCGGTATTTGCCATAAGTTGTTAAGGAAACCTGGTCAAAAAACCTTAACAAGGATGGTATGACCTCTCTCTACCTCAGCTAATCTCTGCTTGTGAGAACTAAATAAAATTTTGTACAACTCTAGGTCTTTAGGACTTGACTAAATTTATAATTGATATAATCATAGGATACATCTTATCCCATATCCCAAGTAGTAATAAATAGACTGTACCACAAATAAATGCCAGATCTTACAAATAAATACAAACCTACATATTAATATCTGAATTAACAAACTTGTAGGAACAAGACCTATTTAAATTAATACCATTCTTCCCTAAATCCTTATAATCTAAATAACCATCTGAATCATCCTCATAACAAAAACCACCACTGGTTTCAACACCCAACCCTGGATTAACTACCCCTTTCAACCATATTATCTAAAAAAAAAATTGATTTTAAAAATAGAGCTGTCCTACTACACTTTTTAAAATTTTATTTCAGAAAGTCTCAAGTTAATTTCAGAAAACTCCAAATGTATTGTAAATTGAATTTCAGAAAATAAACGTATAATTGAATATTAAAAGTGAATATCACATGACTATCCCTGATGAATATTAAATAAATAATCTGCCGTGTTTTGTGACGACCACATTACTTTCACTAACTATTAATAATATTATTTATTTTTCTACATGACACATGACTTTCAATTACCAACATTAAATATTTTGCAATATTTGTGCTGACCAAATTACTTTAACCTATAAAGAATGAATGTCGCCGTGTTTGTTGCCCAGCATTAGACTTGCAGTTAGAATGATCGAATATTTTATGATCATGATTTTAATTTTTTGAACCCCTCCCCCCATTTTGAGTTTCTCGGTAATATTTAATTAATTAAATAAGGGCGTACCTTTCTATCACATTTCATCTTTCATCTTTGTTCTCTAGAGTTGAAATTCGATAATTTTTTTTTATTTTTTTTATTGAAATGTACTTATATAAGTATTATATATATTTAAATTTATGGTCTTGTTTATAATCCAAAAAATCCCAAATTTTATTAATTTATTTGATAATTTTTTGATCGCTCCGGCCACCATGCGCTGTGCAAAAAGATTTGAACTTAATTGCAATGACAATTTATTAATTTACATGGTGGTTCGTTCGATGACCCTTTTAAACCCTGAAGAAGGCGGGACAATCCTCTGAATCGTCGGGTTATTTTTACGAAAATGAATATGACGTTATAATAAATTATTTTATTCAAAATTTGCGGCTTTCATTTTCCTTGGGCTGTCTTTGCATCAATTTAGCTTTGAGTCTAACACACCGTCTTCAATAGAAAGTAATTCTAATAAATTAAATTTTGGGCTGTGTGACACACAGTCAAAAAATTGATCGTTTATACCTGAATATGAAAGGAAGAAATGATTTACCCACATGTGCAGAGATCCTATTGGCATCTCTAGACCAAGGAGGGCCAACTGCAGACTCCTTTATTAAACATTTAGTTTCCATTGGTTTCCAACTATAATCCAACGACTTTAGTTATTTGTTTTGTTAGTTTATTTTGTTTTATTTAGTTTTATTTTATTTGTTTATACACCTATTCGACGTGAATCTGTGACGACTGGCTAAATGGGCATCAAGTTCCCGAGGCCAAGGGGAAGAAAAGAAAAAAAATATTAAATTTCCTAATTTTAATATTTAGTAATATTTTTGTAATTGACTATTAGTGAGTTTTAAAATAAAATAATAATATTGTTAGAGTTCGTGGCTGTGATGAAACTGTATCAGATGAAGGATGAGGTTTCAGCCAAAGTTGGATGCGCTGGGTTCAATAAAATACCCTGAATAAAAAGTTTCGGCCTGAATTTATTTGGCCATCTTCAGTTAATTGGGCTACAAAATTTACAAATAGATGTTAACATTGATATATTTTATCCTTTTTATCATAATATTACAAGTTGACCAAGTTGGTTGTTTAAACTTACAGTTATACACAAAATGCGGTACACATATGTGATCGAACAAAACCTTGTCAAAAATAAAAATTGTAGCTTCATCTAAATTTATAATGTGCCTCCGCCCAAAATTCATTCTGAACTTGGGTTGGTTCGATCACATATATGTACCGCATTTTTTGTATACTGTAAGTTTAAACAACCAACTTGGTCAACTTGTAATATTATGATAAATAAGGATAAAATACATACTAGTATATCAATTTTAACATCTATTTGTAAATTGTGTAGCCCAATTAACTGAAGATGGTCAAATAAATTCAGGCCGAAACGTTTTATTCAGGGTGTTTTATTGAACACAGCGCATCCAACTTTAGCTGATACCTCCTCCTTCATCCAATACAATAATAATAATATTTAATAAAAGGAAAATGAAAAAAATTTATAAATTTTTATTCATTCGCCCACAAGTGAATAATTACTTAAATTAAAAAAAAATCATCAAAAACAGCTCAAAAAAGGTCTAATTCATGATTTTCACTGAAATAGTTAGATCATAATAAGATATGATATAGTGTAAGCTAAATAAATCGGGTAAGGGAAGGGTTACTTCACTTTAACAATTGATAAAAATAAGTCGTGTGATGTGCACACAACCATTTATTTGAACCCTATTATGTATTTCGCGTATATGTATGTAAACCAAGTAAGCGTTTATTTTTTTATTCCGAATGTCAAGATCAAGTTCCTTGGACCAATATCATATCGACCGCTCGGGTGTTATCTTGTCCAGTGGAACTGGAGAGGAAGGCCGGGTCCTCCAGCGCCAAGGTCGACACCTGTTCCCAACTGACAACCAACCAACTCCATAAACTCCTTCCTTCTCCCAACATTTCCAAATATTTGTTTCACTCCACTTATTTGATTTGTTATTGCTGTCAGTTACTCAGTACTGCATTCCGGGTACTAAGGAATTCAGCCAATTTTTATCATTATGTTTAAAAAGCGTGGTAAGTTCTAGTGGGACCTTATAACTTCAAAAATACTTGAGATATCAAATTCATTCTTATTTGACGTTGATAGCCAGAGAATGAGTGAATTCGTGGAATTTTTCATAATTTTAAATTAACATGTTCAAGGTGGCCACTCAAACACGATTTTCAAATTCACGTCTATTTCCCGATTTTCCGGGTAAAAAAACTTCAATTTTCCCTATCGGTAGTAGATCGGTAGAGAGGGGGGTCACAACAATAATTTCTATACTTTTGATGTGTTAATGCTAAGGTGTTATGAAACATCCAATATAATGAAAATTAATAAATAAATACAAAGATAAGATTTTATATAAACATTTTTTGAATTGAAGTTAAGTATTTAGTTTAATTTACAAATTTTGTATCATGGAAAAGGCCGCTAAATTTTTATTGCACACAGGCACCTCTTAATATCTCTATTAACTATTAATTCTCAAGATATTTTTATCGATTCTAATAGATACAAGAGTATTTAGAGAGACCAAATACGATATTTGTTTTGATATAAAGCAAAAAAATTTAAATATAAATTTCATGTTGAGTTAATTTAATGCAGGTTCTAATTATTTCACACGCCTCTGGTCATTACAACAAATACATCTTTGTATTTATGTAAAATAAGGGTATTTCTGGATTTGTCTCTATTATTTATTTATTTAGCGTATGGCATACACAAGATGAGTTATTACAATTCAACAAAAAAATAAATTCAATTTTCCCGGTTATATATCGAAATTCCCGGCTTTTTCACCGTTGTTGGAATTCCCGGTTTTCCAGATTTTCCAGGTGAATGGCCATCCTGCATGTTTCTACATGCCGAGAAGTAAAAAATCACCTTAAAAAGGGTCAATTTCGAACTGTCCTACACCGACATTTTAAATCAAAATAAATTTAAAATAATTAAGCGTAATTCTAATTAAAGAGATCTTTACAGATCTCTTATACTTTATGATAAAAAATATATTTTTTATTTTTGGCTTTACTATCCCCTCCCCAAAATAATCATTAGATTAAAATTTTAATAAGACTTTATATTTGTGGAATATGAATATAATAAAAGTTTTTATCCTTGTAATGGTATACCATACACCACCTACCCCTATATCTCTGCTTTTTTCACCCTGTTTCAGATCCAATTGTGTGGAGAATTGCTCTTTTTATGTTGGCACGCGTGATTTCACGTACTATATCATATCATTACATCTTATTTACTTTACTAGATAAAATGTTCTTATAGAGAACCCTAAAAAGGAAAATGTTAAAATTTTTTAAACATTTCCTTGGCTCATATTTTCTCATGTTATTATTAAATTGGCTCATGTTATTATTATTCTATCTTATACTTGTTTCACATAGTGTTTTTCCATCCTCAGTAGTTTGATCTCATATTACCAGAGACTACAATTCCCTGGTCTCTAAAGAGGAGGAATTCTATAGAAGAGTATACAACATTAGTATATATCAAAATAAAAAATAATAATTAACAACGAAATTTATTTAAATAAATGATTTTTTTATTTTAACCTAATATTTAAACAAATTCTTGATAACATCTCTATTTATGTTTATTCATCTTGAAAGATGACATTCAATAAGAGGGGATTTCTTCAAGCGTTGTCCTGAGTGGAGATCATCAATAGAAATAAACCGGAGGTAAGTGTTAAATAAATAAATACAAAAATAAGATATTTTTATTAAAATTAGAAATAGATATGGGAGAGACATGGAATGACGGTGATCATAGTAATAAGAGAGAACTTGATGTTTTACTTCGTTTTTTAGCATTACCAACTGGTAATGAATAATCCAAAATACAGACGGAAAATAAACTTTATGCTGTTGAAATTGAAATGTCAAGTACTGGAGTACTCCTTGCATTCCTATCATTAAATAATTATTTATTAAAACAGTAACAAATATACACAAACACGAAAACACGAAGTCTCAATTATTTCATCTGTATTCGTTTTCATGGTTTTAGAATATAATCAAAGATAAAGTGATCGAAAAGTCGTATATTCCTGATTGTTTATATTTGTTAAATGATGAATACATTAATTCCTGCGAATTAATTGTAATAGACTGATGAAGAGGGCAAAGCTCTCGAAACTATAGTCTCGTTATAAATAAAAAATTTATAATTGCAGCAGAAGACACACTCTTTTATTGTCTCATTCAATTTATAAAAATTCTGTTACTTTCGGCAAAAAACTTTCAATTTAATTTGTTATATTCTTAATACATATTTTAAACAGTAGGTACTTAAATCGGGAACCATATTCATTCTTATTTCTCATCCATAATGAGATAATAGATGCAATTGAAGAACATTTCATAATTTTATATTCACTTGTTTCGGATTACCATTAGGTAAAAAGATCAGCCAAAATTAAGTATTATGGGGCAGTCTTACACCATTATTGTAAACTGGATTAAATTTTAAAAAATTGTGACTAATTTCCCATGAATACATTATATCTCATGAGACAAATATACTTCTTATTTTTTGAAGACCTAAAAATTCGGCTCCGACCCAAAATTATCATCCGAATAAAATTTTAAACGATTTTCGAATTTGGAAAAAATAAATAGATTTAATTTTTAAATATTTTTCTAATTAATATATTAAATAATAATTAATATATCAAAGAGAGTTATTTTTGATCGCGTTTTTAAACAAGATATATATATCGCTAGACCACTGCTGGTTGAGGCTATTGGGGTCAGCTGAATCTTAAATCTGGACCAAGAGAAATGAAAAAGATATCATCCATCTAGGTGTGATCCAGCATATTATCGCGATTAGCCCGCATGATGCTTTTTAACAAACACGGATATAGATCACCTAGTTAATATATTAATTAGAAAAATATTCAAAAATCCAATTATTTCTTACACAGAAATATATAAATTCAGATATTATTATTACTTAATATCTGACAAAAATTACTGCATCGCATTCGCGAGTGGGTCAAATGTAGGAAACTCATGATTAGATTTAATTTGTCAATTTCCCATTTGTTTTTCTTAAGTTTACAAGCTACACTCTGACTGTTACAGAAATATATAATATCGTCGCCTTAGAGTGTAAACCTGTTAAATCCATTTTTTATCATATATGACATATTAATATCGTTGGAAAGAAAAAGAGATACAGCATCTTTCAAGTAAAACTGATACTTAAAAATATGATCGTAAGTTGTAGAAAAAATGTGAAAAATAGTTTCTTTCCATAACAACAATATTAAATTTTGTTTGTTTTTTCTGTCCCTGTAAAATTTCCTTGTTGTAAGTTAGCAGGTTTACACTCTAAGGCGACGATATATATAATAGGGTTCGTTTGACTTTTTTGTGGTAGTTGACCAAAGGAAGGATTGACAACGAATCGAAAGGAAGAAGAAAAGAAAATCTCGTGGGCTTAGGGCCGGTTGTATGTCGCAAAGTAAATGCTTTTTACCCCTAACAAACGGTAGATGGTAAATGGAGGGTTTGAGCGTATGAATGGCAAATGTAATGAAATAACCAGATAGCTCGATGGGACCGATAGTCAATTTAATGATCATCCTGGAAAGTTTGAAGATGTAGAAACTGCCCTCCCAACCATTCAAACGCCTCCATTAAAAATTCATTTTGCAACAACGGTATCCACAGCCGAATTCACCGAAACCACACAAGAACTCAATTCAGACCCCTTTAAGAATGTTAATATTAGTCCCATCATAGAGCCCACCACCGAATTAAAGTCAGTAACGTATCTACCCGTCATAGAGATTAATGAACCAATTATCAGTCAACAAATCATTAAAATTCCATCCTCACAGCCCCCAATAGTTAAACATACACCCATTATTAATAATCAACAAATTATTAAAATTCAGTCCCCACAGCCCTTAGTTAAAATCGCTACATATCCCCTAATCGAAATCATCCCCACAGTTAAAATTCTACTTGGTTTGAAGACACTCTACAAAGAATATTCCAAATCATTTTTAAGCTTAAAATTAATAAAAATAATTTTAGTAATAATATTTATTAGCCACGTGCTTCAGAATCAAGTACACCCCGGCACCTTGGCATTAGAACAAATCGTTCGTAACGCCGCGCGGAATCACACACGCTAAAATCAATGAAAGGAAAATATTTTGTTGATCCACGCGAAATCTAAGAAAATTGTCTTCTCACGGATATCCGCCTTAAAAATGTAAAAATAACAATCAAACCAAGTTCCATTTATTTCTCCCCTTTTATCATATTCATTTCTTATTACTTTCATTCGTTGTATATAATAATTTGTTAATAAAATCTCCGCGTTAATTCTAATAAAATTTCATAGTCCCCCACCTTATAAAAATATAAATTTACTAGTCCCCGTTAAATTCTTTAATTATATCATTGCACATAATTTAAATAAATCTATTATTAATTGCATACCATTAAAATCACTAATTCAGTCGTTCCCAGTAAAAGCAGTAAATAGACAAATATATTTATCCTATTCTATTTAAATTCATTTCTATAAAATCAATAGAGTCATCCTATAATAATTGTAACTTCTCTTCTCCCTAATTTTATCATTCGATGCCTCCAATATTTGTAAATTTAGCCCTCATTTTTATATTTTGTCATTAGTTTTTGTTTTTATTTCTTACCTGATTAACTAAATATTAAATCCCCTATTAAATTTACATCTCACCCACCCACAATAATTATTATATTTCAGTCCCTCATTTTAAGTACCCCAGTGATATCATTTATTTTGTTATTTGTTTTGTCAAGCCAGTCATTATTAAAAGCTATGATTGTCAATGCTATCGTGATCAAATCAATTGCGTGGTATTAAAC
This sequence comes from Forficula auricularia, assembly GCA_024734495.1. NCBI lineage: Eukaryota > Metazoa > Arthropoda > Insecta > Dermaptera > Forficulidae > Forficula > Forficula auricularia. Next base: position 264,941 of record JALMQS010000123.1, read on the forward strand.
AATTATTTTTGCCATCTACTATAAATTGCAAACTCGTTCCATCATTGTCAAGCCTGCTCTTGCTTGCATTTTCGTTATACCTTCTCTACTCAGGTCACTCACTTATTAATTCCTAATCCCATAGAATCATAACAACCCGAATATCAATATTATTCAAATAAAAGAAGATATTCCCAATTCCTTGTGTCATGTGTCATAAACACAAACCCCATAGTAACCATAAGCATAAATACACCTCTGCCCCTCCATATTAAATAATTTTCTACCTTTTTACCTGTTGCTCGAAAATCTGGTGTGTCTCGAGGTAAGTGGACGCAAATGAATCAATATTTCACTTAACGCTATAAATATACTCTACAAATAAACATGTTAGTCGTGTGATGGTTCCCACCCTGAATCCGGGATGAGTTAATATACCCTGGTGCATTGAGTGAGGTCTCGGCGATGCGTTTTCGAGTTACCGTGCGTTCTGGTGAGTCTGGAGTCCGTCTGTCCGCAACCCCGATACATAAATAAATAGTCGAGCATTTTTGTCCCCAATAAATACCCCATAAATAAGTATCAAAAGAAAAATGAATAACTATCCATCAATATAACTATAATATCTCAATATAATTAATCATTTTTCTTCACCATAACGTCGGAGGTGCAATGGTCCTGTGGAGTTGAACCATGATTTATTTTCATAATTAATCAATTAAATTCTTATTTTTATACATAATTAAGTCTAATTGAGGCAATATAGTAATCAACGAACAAGGGAAGCTTATGAGTTCTGGGAAAGCGTAGCAAATGACCGGTGATTAACAACAGAGAAGAGCATTGACTTGAGTGAGTTCCACAGTATTGTCATGAGAGAGGCGAATGAGTGCACATCTACTGCTATCGAAGTGACTCTGAATACACCTACACTTATACTTATATTCAAGTTCCGCAGTATTGACTTGAGAGAGGCTATCAAGTGAGCTTATACTACCAGCGAAGTGCAAAGAATACATATACAAATACCTATACTTTTATAATCAAGTTCCGCAGTGGATGACTTCAAGAGTGAGTAGAAGCGACCACACAGACTTCTCCTTATTTATACATATACTTCTGCCTTATAATTGAATATACACGCAAGGCCAGGAGTGAATAGGAGAGCTCTTCTGTCTTATATATACACATATATATATATATCTACACACACAGCGGAGTGCCATACACACCTACGCGGAATCACCTGTTACAAGGAGTATACAACGAGCACACACACACACCGGAGGCTCCTCTCAGGACTTCGCTTGCATTACAGATACAGAGTGCATTGTACAATCAATCAATAAAACCATCTCATTATCTCTATAACCGCTGGTCTGTATAACATTATTTATAGTATTAGTACCAGGAAGCCCATTTCCCTACATCCTTCACGCATCACCTCAAATTTCATTCTCCATTTTAGGGACGTGCCACTTGGATCAGACACTGAGGGACACACCCACCCCATCAACAAATAGCGAAGCAGATTAAACTAAGATAACGTAACAATATAAAGCCCAATTTCCCTAGTACATAAGTTACATTGCCCCCCCCCTTGCCCCTTAATAACCCCCCACCCCCTCGTGACCTATCTACAAATAATGAATAATTTTTAAGAAAAAATAAAAACCGACTTCAAAAAAATTAAATGCAACAAATAAAATACACTAAAAGGTATAAAATAATTATTATCTTATTTAGTTACAAGTAAACTACTAAATGTTAACATGAAATTACTTTTTGAAGATGGTGCCAAACAAACCATACCTATAAGCGAGCGTACCCACCAAACGTACTAAGTAAGATCCGTCGAGTGCGATTCATGAAAGGTATGTTTGGCACCGTCTTCAAAAAGTAATTTCATGTTAATATTTCGTAGTTTACTTGTAACTAAATAAGATAATATTTATTTTATACCTTTTAGTGTATTTTATTTGTTGCATTTAATTTTTTTGAAGTCGGTTTTTATTTTTTTCTTAAAAATTATTTTTATTTTTCTCTATTTAGTGATGTTATTTATTAATAGTGATCATATCATCAGAGCTTGACCAAATTAATATGGCACCATCCCTAAGATAACCCCTTTCCAATAAAAAAAGAATCATCGAAATCGGTTAATAAACAAAGAAGTTAGGCCTGAACAAATCTAACAAAAAAGGTCTAATACCTATGAAAAAAATGGGACTAATCGGAAAGTAGACTGAACCCAATGCAATTTTTTTTCAAAATAGGTTCACAATTTACGGAGATATGAGGTAACATAGGCACAAAAAAAATCAGTCGAATAGAGAACCTCCTCCTTTTTTGAAGTCGGTTAAAAAATATTGTTTTTACCTGTAACGATAGACTGAGACTATAATTCTATTGCATGTGTTTTTATTTTGCAATTTTTTTTAACATATTTCAACTTCTATATAATAGATTTTGCATGCAATTTTATTATTAGTATTAAAATAGATGGCTTGTGTTAAGAAGTAGAAGCTATTGACAAAACTCTTGATTAATAGCAAATTCTTTATTTCGTGTCTGAGCTTGTTTCACTGTCTCAAATGGATATGGAATTGTCTATAAAAGAGCCCAAACCTATATTTCGCACCCTTTTCTTTCTATACTAAGGCGAGACATTCTACCCCAATTTGATTAAAGAGAATTTATTGTTTTTTAATTATTATCTTTATTGCTTTTAAAATATTTTCATCTAAAAAAGGGAATTATTTTTTCGAAATTTCAATAAATTCTTTTCATTTGCTTTTAAGGAAAGAAAAAATTTATCGAATACATTTTTTTCATTAAATATTATATACAATGAATTTATTTTTATTAGGTAGATTTTTTAATCAAATAAATAAGAATTAACAGATATTATTCTGGGGTGTTCATTTTAGAAAATCAATTCATAAGAAATTTGTTTTTAAAAAAATTAATAAATTATTTTTTTTAATAAAATTTCCTCGGTAGGCTTGCAAGCTAAAGCCTGCTGGGTGTGTTTAATTTGATAATAAAATTTCCAAATCAAAATAATTTAATTTTTTATTTTAGTAAAAAAATTCGAATTCGATTTTTTTTCCATTTTTCAGGTACCTTAAATCCAATAAATTGAAAAATCTTTCTCTCTCTCTCTGTGTATGATCAAATAAAATACACATTTTTGGCACTAGAACAAACTGAACGATTCTACCTACATTCTTGACTATTGATAAAGAATGGGGAATCCGGACCAACAAAAAAAATATGACTTTAGGTTTTTGAATTATCGTGGATTATGGGAATCTAGACAGATCGACATTAGATATTATTATGAGATCTGAATGAACTTTCTACGACCTTTCATTTTTCCGCTATCGTGGGTTTAGAAATCCGAATTAATATACATGAACGAATTAATGTTTCTCAGTTTCAGACATTTCTCAAACAAAAAAACAAACACTAATGAAAGAAATAATAATTACTACTTAAAAATAATAATAATAATAACTCGTACAGATATTTATTTTTATTTCAAATTATTTATTTCCAGTTATGAAGCTATTGAAGCTTTTATTTTTCTAATTAATTTTATTAAGATTTAACTTAAAATTCAAATCTTATTTATTTATTGTCTAACTAGACAAAAAACAAAGTGAGAAGATAAAAATTTATTTTTTTATTTATTTTTATCTCTTACTTTTACGATTAGATATACTTTTATGTAGGGTATTGAGCCATGGAAAAATTGTAATTGAAAAAAGGCGCTGCGACTCGGAAAAGTTTGGGAACCCCTGGATTAATTAAATGCCACTATCAACCAGAACAATTCATCTTCGCATTGAAGATATGTCCAAAATTATTGACCCACAAGTCAAAATGATATTTTAATGAAGTAATTAGCATTGCAATCGATGAAAGTACATCAGATGTCAATAATATGGCTAAGCTGTCGTTTATTATAAAAATAAATATAAGTATATAGAGTATATAGCAAAAAAATTCTTCATTATAACTAGAGACCGGATTCCTATGCAATTGCTTATTTTGTTTGCCGCCACATAGGACCCAGGGGATCAATTATCTATCCAAATCATCCATCTAAGATACTGTAGGTTAAATTTTATGCTGCATATTTTTGCATATTTGTGTAATATTGCATAAAATTGCATATTTGAATAATGTTGCATAAAATTGCATATTTTAAGAATTTTTTGTCAAATATTGCCTATTTCGCACCAAATACAGATTTTTTAAAAGTAAATTTTCAGAGAAAGAATGAAAAAAATGAAATATATATATAAAGTTCCTTCAAATTCCCCCCCTTCCTATTACATCCAAGAATGTGTAGCGCTACTTTTTATCTTATAAATCAATTTTAAGTGACCGTAGACATAATAACCTGAATATGATTAAAAAACACTTGTAAACATAAATTATTCAAAATTACAACCAAATTTTAATTATTTTTGAGATTCTTTGTTAATTATTTCCTTATTACTATTTTTTTAATGGCCTTCGGTAACTATAGCCCATTTTGGGCGTTGAGTGTTTGTATCTGTATGTGTGGAAAGTGTGTGTAAATTAGTGTATAGTGATCAGATTATAGCCGGAAAATATTTTCATTATTTTATTAGTTTATATATATAATATATTTGTACGTCTATAATAAAATCTTGTTAATATAAACAAAAAATAAAAATAAAAGCAATACAATATAATCGTGTCTGTTAAAAAAACCTCTCCTCCCCCGTATTTTTTCAATCACATTTTTTGAAACATAATTATATTTATTATGTTGATTTTATTCAAGAGCACCTATTATTTCTCTGAGTTTAAAGATTTTTTAATATATTAAATATAATGAGAATTTTGTGAAATTTTTACTCAATAAAAGTACATATTTAACACTTGGTGTCTATAGCTTTTACTTTATCAATTTATTCCTTTCATAACACTGGTTCAAATATATAGTCTTTTTGTCTTCAATTTTAATTTTTTAGTCCATAAAAAATTTATTTTGGCAATTTTACTGCATATATTTGCATATTTCAACATATTCTGCATATATTTGCATATTTCAACATATTCTGCATATTACTTGCATATTTTAGCCTTTTTAAATGCATATTTTACTGCAAAAAATCCGGTCTCTAATTATAACTCATATATGTACATATAATACAAATTGGTATTATATATTCAATAGAATTTATCTTAAGACTGTTTTCATATTTTTATTGATTTTGCCAAAAAAGCTTTCCAACACCTGCATAGGTCCCTCCCAATCCTTCATCGATATTAGGTAATTAAATCACTTTGAAATGGATGTTTTTGAAATTTTTCATTTTAGCTTTAAAATTTAAATCAAAATTTTCCGCTCAACCTCTCATGTTCAATTATTTATTATAGCAATTGAGTCTTTATATGACGTAACTTCACTTTCAATGTAAAACGTTACAAATGTTTCTAAGCAGCTGAATTTACAATCTTGAATATTCTTTTTACACAAGAAAAGTTGTTGTTTTTTTTTTTGTAAAACCCCTGATTTTATTATAAAGTGAAAATATATTAGATCCGTTCATTCCTCGCAAATGCAAATTTAATTAAACAAAATTAAGTAAAATTTCAAGGTTGGTTTTACTTACTTTTATTAAAAATGTTTCAGCTTGAACCGACACCTAAATCTTTAAAAATTATTATAAATTGAATTCGTAATTATGCATATAACTATTCTCGATTAAGAAATTATTAAAATTTTTGCCGACCCACATTTTGAGAATTACTGTGATAAATTAAAAAATAAGTTAACAAACTTATTGTTTATTAAACTGTCAATATTAAACACTATCTCTCTTAAATACATATAGGAAAAATGAGAGCCTAATAAATAATCGTTTATTGCTTGAAAAAATCTTAATTTTTTCACTCATAGAACTTTTGAATAGATTATGATTAGTTAGAAAAATTAGCTAAAGCAAAAACAGATTGAAATAGCACATAATTTCTTGTTTTTTAAATTAATTAACGCTTAAACGTTTTATTTCATTTAAAATCATATTAAATATTAAAATATTCGATTAATGCACATTCCAATAAGATATATATGACTGTTTTATTGGTAATTTAAATATATATGTAATCTAGATCAAGAAATTAGATATTTTTTATTTGCTATTCATGCAAATTTACAAATAGCATTTTCTTATAGCAATTGATACCCGCCGGGAGGCGGGTCTCTTGCTAGGCACCTCTAATCCCCATCCATTCCACTGATCTCGATCCTTCCCCTAGAACCACCTCCGATCATCATTCACCCCTCCAACCCTATACATGTCCTCTGGACTCTCTCCTCTTCCTCTAATTAACTCTAACTGCAAATAAAAATCGATCTTTTTACCTAATTTTAAAATTAAAATAATATTAATACCGCTTTTAACTAAAGCAAAAAAAATAAACAACCCTCGGTCCACCAGTTAATGATAATGAGAGGAATATTTAGAGCTATGGTTGGTATAGCTCGAGTCATATTGGAAAAATATCGAGAGTGTTCTCTACTTAAACCTAGATCTTTCAGATAATTTTTACTATGTGTAGTAATAAGATTGTATTCGCCTCTCCAGAATTGAATTCAAGTGTCAAAAAGCTATTCAGTATGAGAAGATTCATAGATCGATCGACCTGTGGATCGCGTGACGATTTGTAGTCGATCTTCGTAATTTCTTCAAGAAACTTCTTTCTTGGTATTTATTAAAATATTTATACTATTTCTCATTGAATCATATGTAACAGCTCTGTAACTTTAAAATGTGGGCTTCTGAATCGTTCAAACCACTGTTCGCAAGGGTCGACAGGTAGAGTATCTTCCCCGTATGTTTCCACAAGTATTCGATGTGCTTCCTCTGCTTTTTCTTCTGATTGAATAAAAAAATGCCGCAAATGCTCTTTGTTTGCCTCAAAACTCGACATGTTTACCACAGAAAAAAGTATGCTACTAACTCTTAAACGTTTAAACAAATATGACGTTTTGAAGCGGCTGTCATAGCTACAAAAGAAGATATTGGTTATGGCGTCAGAATCTATAGGCTTTGTGGGCCGTCTATTGGAAATAAACCCGCATTTTAAAGTTACAGACCGATTTTTGTGTTAGTTTTAACCGATAACGGTTTTAGTGTTAGTTTACTTTTATTTGTTATCAGCTGCAAAGCGCGCCATCAAACTACTAAATTTTATTTGTCATGATCTAAAATCATGTCATGGTTTTAAATTAATAATTTAAATTTCCTAATTTTAATGAATTTCACTTGTCTTGAACTATTAGTGGGTTTTAAAATTAAAAAATCACGACGGCGACTTCACGTAAGCCGATTAACATAACTATAGATTAAATAATTATATTACTCCTAAACTAATCTTTTTTAATATTTTATTCTTATCTCGAATAACCATCAAAGATAAATCGCGAATTATTGTTAAGATATAAATTTGTTCTTAATGACAAACAAGTTGGCTACCCCCCGGGTTCGAATCCAACTCGAGGCATCCGGCTAAAATCTGACCCCGGGGTAGAGAAATTAAAAAAAAATAATAAGTAGTATACAAGAAATCATAAGTTGGTGTCATCTATTAAATCCGATGGAATGGAATATGTTTGATTATATGTCAGAGGGGTTGTTTTTCACCCCCTCGGGAATCGAACCAGAGCGTACATATGTCAGAGAGGTTCGCATCCCGCAGGTGAGCCAGATGGACCGGATTGCTGTTACTGGCACTCGGGTTCGATTCCCGAGGGGGGAAAAACAACCCCTCTGACATATAATTTAAAATATTCCAGTCCATCGGATTTAACAGATGACACCAACTTATGATTTCTTGTAAATTTAAATCTATTTCCATCTGCAAATTAATATATTTCATATTAAATTAGGAAAAGTCATTCCATTTCCATTCGAATTTTGAAGAGATTGAAAATTCGAAACACTCAACGACCTTTATTTAAATTGGCTATATGTTTAAATTTAGAATCACTATATCGTGAAGTTTTACAAATTAAGATAACAATCTTTGAGTAAAATATTTTACGCGTATACATATGTCAGAGATGTTGGCCACCCCTGATAATTGTAAGCGAAAGAAATATAATACCATATACCTATTTTTATATAGATAAGTGAAAGTAAAATTTTTACACATTAGTAATTATGATATAAAAAAACATAAACCATAGGTACTATTATATTTAATTATTAAAAAAAATACATAAATAAATACCTACACATTATAATGGTATTTAACATTAGAAACAATAATATGTATATAATTACAAATTCTATCGTTGATTGTCACTTTAATTTTCTAAATAACTATTTTGACCTCGAAACGTAATTTCCTATCTCGTTCGCTCTCGTTCGAATTGAAATTCTTTCAGTTTCAAATTGGAATTTGCCTTTTGCCTTTTGCTCTCCTCTTTGCTGATCCTGGTTCGAGCTCGAAAATCAAAATGGATGAATGAACCAACGAATTGACGAAAGAGAGAGAGAGGGAGAAACCCGTTGTTAGATGAATATTAATTATTGTTTTTTTTCTTCATCTTCGAAGTTATTTGGCCTTCAAGATTAATCACCCAAAGTAAAGAATGTTACGAATGCATGTCCATGAATCGGATCTCTGAGGTGGCCTTTCGAAAACTTTCTTCGGTTTCGAATTCTTAACCCTTTCATGTGTCTTTTCTTGATAAAATACTGATGAAACGTTTATATTTATAACAATGAAACAAAGAGAGTATCTCCGCTTGAAATAAATAAATATACACTTATATATGGGATATTCCACATTAATTTTGACATTGGTAGTTTGAAAATTTTACTTTTTGAATTTTCTTGGTTTCTTGATATTTTTATATACCTACTTCAAATTTTTTCGATAAACTGTTCAAGAGATTTTTTTTTGGGTTTTTTTGTTCATAACTTCTTGAATAATTTTTATAAAAAATAAAATAAAACCGACTTCAAAAAATTTAAATGCAACAAATAAAATAATAATAACTTAAAAATAAAATAAAATCCACTAAAAGGTATAAAATAATCATCTTATTTAGTTACAACTAAACGACGAAATATTAACATAAAATTACTTTTTGAAGTCGGTGCCAAACAAACTATACCTATAAGCGAGCGTACCCGCCAAACGTTCTAAGTAAGATCCGTCAAGTGCGATTCATAAAATGTATATGTTTGGCACCGACTTCAAAAAGTAATTTCATGTTAATATTTCGTCGTTTAGTTGTAACTAAATAAGATAATTATTTTATACCTTTTAGTGGATTTTATTTTATTTTTAAGTTATTATTTTTTTATTTGTTGCATTTAAATTTTTTGAAGTCGGTTTTATTTTTTTTATAAAAATTATTTTTATTTTTCTCTTTTTAGTGATGTTATTAATAGTGGTTATAAGATTTTTTTTATAAAAGATTTTATTTATCATAATTTCGATTATTTGCTCATAAGAATAGGAGATTTACGTTATTTCGTCGTTGATCATATCATCAGAACTTGACCAAATTAATATGCCACCATCCCTAAGATTCCCCCTTTCCAATAAAAAAAGAATCATCAAAATCGGTTCATAAACAAAGAAGTTAGGCCTGAACAAATCTAACAAAAAAGGTCTTAATACCAATGAAAAAAACGGGACCAATCGGAATCTAGACTGAACCCAATGCAAAAAAATTTCAAAATTCACAATTGGCGGAGATATTAGGTAGCATAGACACAAAAAAAGTCGGTTAAAATTAGACTATTTTTTTCATTTTTTTTTTGTACTTTTCAGAAAAAAAAATGAAAAAATTATTAAAAGTGTTGTTACTCTCGATTTTTTGTTTGAAAATTTAAATAAATAAACCTTTTTGGAAGTGAGTGTATTTTTTTAAACTTTTAAACGGTTTGTCGAAAAAAATTTGAAAATTTACCTGGAAGGCTTTTCATTAAATAGAACAAATCAATTTTTTTTTAATCTCCGATTGGGGGTGGGATGTTCCATATACATTGAATTTTTTATTTTGCTGAACATATACATTTACTCTATGTTCAATTAAAGAAAATAAAACATATCATAAAATTTATCCTTTTTTTTTTAATTTTCTTTTTTAATTTAGATGGCCTTGTTTATTATAGTCCATTAAGGCTGTGGTTCTTAACCTTTTTAAGCCGCGACCCAAATTTGAGAAATATGTTCATGTCGCGACCACAAAAAAAGCCATTTTTTTCATTACTTTTTTTAGGTCATACTAAAATATATTTTTAAGCTTATTGAAAATAAATATATTAAAATATTTGGTTAACGACTCGCGCGACCCAAAAAATATGCCTGTTAAGATGGCGACCCAATTTTGTGTCGCGAATTATAGATTAAGAACCATTGCATTAAGCCATTCTTAATATTTATAGTAATTTACTTTTCTAGTAACAATGGCATAAACTATCATAATAACTTTCAAAAAAATGTGAATCTAGAGAACCCAAAGAATAATCAGTTCTCTTCAATGGAAATACAAAGATTTTGACACCAGATCGAACTTTTTACAACTTTTCATTCTTGATTTATCGTGGGTATCAGAATCCAGACACACAAACAGAAATAATAATAATCGTTTAAAAATATTTTTCTCTACACTATGGGCAAAGAAAATTAAGACCGTCCGGGAGGCAGTCGTACCATGTAATAAAATCCATATAAATAAATATGTACTGTTACGCTTAAGTGATACGTTGAAGGATCTCGGAAAGTTCTTTACCGATTTCTTTGAAATTTTCACACAACATCCCATTCAAATACACGAGTGTTTTTATAGATATCACACCTGTGGCGTGCAAAAATTTTTTTGAGGAAACAACGCCAGCGCCTCTCTGGGGGTAAAAGCAAACAAATAAGATGGCCGATAATAGCTTTTTGGAAATCTTTCAACTGTCAATATTATTTTTGGTTAAGGGAACAATTTTGACAAGTAATACATAATTCATTTACTGTTTTAATACCTATTCTATAATTATTTGAACTTTCAATTTATTTTCAAAACTATTATTATTTTTTAAATATATTTAAATTTTTGATCAAATCAATTTTGACAGGTAAGCAATATATAATCATTTATCATATTTTTTAATATATTGTTTTATTCTTATTTTATTAAAAGAAAAAGCTTTGTCTTCTTTATTTTTTAACTGTTTTTATTATTTTTCAGTAAAATTGGCGGTGGAGTTGAGGTTTGTCGATTTTGATATACGTACCATAAATTATAAAATATAGTTTTCTTTACGCCCTGTTGATGCATTTCTTTGTTTAGTATTTACGTGTTAGCCACCCTTGCTCTTCTTCGTCTCCCATTAAATATTAAATATATATTATTTAATTATTTTACTTAATTAATTATAAACCTGGCCCAAAATTTATATATACCAATCGGAGCACCAAACGGACATATATATGTTGCGAATATAGTTTCGATACGTCCAGTGGTTTAGGCGTGCAACATAAGAGTTAGTCACAGCAACGCGTGGTCGGGTCAGCTATTATCTATATAAATTTTAACCATAAAACGAGACGCTCCCCGCCAGGGGCTAGGTGACGCCGGGCCGAAGGCCCGGGCGTCAGCTAGTTATTAATAAATATAGAAACTAAAACCTTACAAGTTACTAAAAATATTCAATTAAAAATAAATAAAAGTCTTCAATGAATTTCAATCGGGATAAAATTTAAATTAAAGGACATTTATTAAACACATCTAATTCAAACATATTGTTGTCGTTTTTGAGAATAAGTTAAAGAACTAAAATTTCTTGAAAAAAGGCGTTACTTTCGCTTTGGTGATTTGAAGTAAAAAATGTTCATTTTATAAACTTGATTTTCAGGAGCTTCATTTTTCCCCTTCTACTTTTCCCACTATCTTTCATCTGTCAAGTGTAAATTCTATTGGCACTTAATTTGATATTTTCAATAGAGCGAGAAAGCATAAATTCAAAATAAATTATTATAATATTTGCTTATGTACTTTTTTTAATTAATAAAGGAAAAGCCAATGATCGGATTAATGTTATGCATAGGTATTGAAACACTCAAATATACCATACATACAAGTTTTTTCTACAACTCACCTTCAAAAGAAAACCGTTAGTTCTTTTTAGGCTCATCTCGATTGTATTTACTACTCCAACAAGTGTATTTATTTCGAAAAAACTTCGGAAAAATTAAACGCAAAATAATTTATAACATATAATCATTTAGATATGTAGTTTTGGCTAAGAATGTATTTTTGTGATTAAATTTGTTTAAAACAAACATAATTAATTATAAATATTTATTGAACACGAACAAATAATACAATATAACTACGGCGTTTGGTAGATTCAGTTAACCGAAAATCGGAGTGGGTGATCATCTGATCATACTTGAGAAAAAGTTTTTAAGGAATTTGGTATTGGTACTTGGTGAAACATTTTTAAATTATTGGATAAAAAATATTAATTAGATTAAAGTCTCTCCAAAAATAAATTCGTTTTATTTTAATATCTTAATGTGAAACCTATCAAGTATTTTTTATCCAATAATACTTGAGAAAGATCGCAGAATAAGCCGACCGAAACCTCGTAGATATACTGTATTATTTGTTGAGGTTTATACTAATTAATAATGAGCAATTTAAACAAAATTTCAACTCTTAATCATAAAAGCAAATTCGATTTCTAGTTGTCCCGGATAAACAGGTTGAAAGCAGGGTTGTCAACTTAGGAGCACAGATTTGAGGGAAATTGACAATACAAATGCACAGGGTTAAAAAAACAGGATCCAGCAAAATTTTGCCATAAATATAGGAAGACATGAAATTTTAGAGAAAAATTAAAACTGTGCGAGGTTTATCAGTAGAATTAGTGAAATAAAGCAGACTCGTTTTGATATAGATTTGTAAATCTTGATTTAATGATCAAATTAGGATTATCGACTTTAACTAGTCAGAACAAACACAATGGAAGTATTTATTTAATTAGACCTATAGTGTAATTATATATTGTACAAAAAATGACAAAGACGGTCTTTGGAGAGCCAAGGAATCGAGTGAATTTAAAATTTAATCTACCTTTCAGATCATAATTTCGAAACTAGAGTTTCTAACAAATATATTATATATGTTGCAGTAAAACCACGTTTTTTAGTAAGAACAGGTTCTTATTAGTTAAAACGCGTTTCACTGAATACCTTTGTGGCAACTAGAGTTTATTGATGTTGGTAGAGTTTGGTTCAAAGATCTAGAATCTTCATTTATGATCTTCCGCCTCATTTTGAAAATAAACATCCAAGATAAAGCGTAAGGTCAAAAATGAAGATTCTAGACCTTTGAACCAAACTCAATCAGCATCAGTAAACTCTAGTTACTACAAAGGTATTCGGTGAAAAGCGTTTTAACTAGTAAGAACCAGTTCTTACTAAACACGAGTTTTTACTGGAATATATACATATATATAATATATATGTTTATCTACATCAAGCAGAGGAAACCCTCATTGATTTCCCTTTATGAATCAACAACTCTGCCAGTCTCGGTAAATAAAAGTCTTTTAATTAAGGCAATCTTGTCCTATCACTTTAATTACTTTAATAAAGATAAATAATTAAGATTTTTAAAAAATAACGAGATATTGTGATGACTAATGCAACCCTTCTGACGTGTAATAAAAATTATTCATAACAGTTCGAATTTAGTAGACCACGATCTCTGGTGATCTTTAGTAAATCTTTTAATTTCAAAAATGGAAAATGGTAAGTGAAAGTCAGGTGGTGATCATCCCTTCATTTTTTCTCCTTTTGTTAACCCGTTCTGTGTACTAATTTTTTATAAACAATTTTTGTTTTATGTCTTTAATTGAGTTTGCACTAATACTAGTAAGACAGCCAAGAAGAAGAGGTCTCGAGTGACATCATCAGAGAGGATTCAGCTAATCTAATTAATTCGCTCATTAATCATCGAGATTACTGGCGCCATGGGCATGGATGACCTCTCGACTTGTTACTTCTCTTCTAGTTAAACAGGTATTTGCCAAACATCGAATTTGAGAACATCCTCTCATGTACAAATTATTTTAAAGATCATTTATTTTTTAGATAAATTTCATAATCATTACTATAAAGAAAGTTTTAATATAACTCTTGTGCACACCATAGATCCTATGCTTAGCACTTTTTTATTACAAAACAATAATTCTCAGTACGTTTAGCAAGCGAAGCCTACCAGGCAGCTTATTACCTACTGGATTCGCTGAAAAATCAATTTTTTGTTTTTACTTTACCATACAGGAAGGGTATGGTCAAGTATTGTAATCGTGCATGAAAAAAGTGTGTTTTTTCCTTCCTATTTTCAAAATATCTCAAAAACGGCTAAAAGTATTTTGATTAAAAAAATTGAGCGAAACAATGGTATTTCGCTCTATAAAAATGCCCTAATAAGTAAACATCGAAAAAATTATATTTTTCGAGATAATAATTGTTTTGTCAAAATGTCTGTTAGTCTGTTAGTATGTGCGTTATCAAATTATTGTGGACGAGCTAGCTCAAAAACTAGTGTGAATATCAAAACCAAATTTCACACGTAGTTTTGGTGCACTGAGATTAAGAGCTGATTAGATTTTGGTGCATATCGACCCAAAAATTAAGGGGTGTGGAGGGGGTTAAAAATTAAAAATCTAGGCGATTTGAGCAAACTCAACCAAATTTTGTATACATAATCAGTGGGACCCCAGAAGTCTAAAAATGCAAAAACTAACAGCCCAAAATGGGGGGTGTATTCTCAAATAATGAAAATCTGGCCTCTTGTACCAAACTCATACAAATTTTGTATATATAATCAGTGGTCCACAGAATCTAAAAATGCAAAAACTAACCTCACAAAATGGGGAGGGGGGTCAAAAAATGAAAATTTACGCCCTTGTATCAAACTCAACCAAATTTTGTACACATAATCAGTGGGCCCCCAGGAGTCTAAAAATGGAAAAACTAACCCCCTCCCCTACATGATTATAAATAATTTTATTAAATATTAAATACAAGTGAGGGGCCAGGTTGTATGGTAAAGTCAAGTGGATGGCCACATCAGAATACGTCAGCTTATTTATTATTTATTCATGATGTTTAGGAACGTAGAGAAAAATAATTTTCAAGCATGATTGATTGTCTGTTTGTTTGTCTTAATTTTGATTACCAAGATAACTCAAGTTTTCAGAAAACATTAAAACAGACTATCAGAACAAAAGTACCTATAAATTGAAGGAAAGGTGAAAATTTTTAAAGAACCGGTAAATACACTATTTAAAATTGTGGTGATTTAAAAAAATAATTTATTAAGGTAGTTGTTTTGCGACAATACTAGCAAAAAATCAATGCTAGAGTATTTAGAACAGACAATAATTCATAATTCATAAGCCCAAAACTTTTTGCTGTTTATGTACCACTACTAGCCAATCAAGTGCTCGTTTGACAAATCTGGCAACACTGTCTGAGCTTTATAAAACAAAAGTTCTTAATAAGCGATTGAAAGCTGTTGAGACAATGGCTTAAACGAAAAAACGTCAAAAAAAATACTAAAGTTAGCCCACTTTTTAAGTTAAATAAATGCTATCTATGTTGCCAGCTTGTTTTTAGTGTAAATTTTCACTTTTTTATTCATTTTTATCTCAGAAACTGTGTTGGAACTTTGAATTAAAAATTTCTTAAAAAATGTATTAGTTATTGTTTAATGTTGTTTTAGTTTTTTATAACAATCGTAAGAAGAGTTTTTTAATTATAATTAAATATGTATGTAAACTTTCCGATCTCCCGTATAGTGCAATGTATAAGAATCTGAAAAACTCTATCTTTTGAATAATATCTCCGGAAATATATATTGTTCATAAATTTCGTTTTGCCACCAATCGATGCAGAAGTACCATATTAAATAATAATCAGTCTAAATTTCAAAAAATCCTAAGAAAACCCATATGGTGGAACAACTACTTTAAACAGTAATTCAAAACACACATGTTAGAATGATTGTTATTTTTTATATAGAAATGGATTAAGTAAAATCTCAAAAAAAATATTGATATAAAGACATTTTACTTTACCATACAGGGTATGGTCAAGTATTGTAATCGTGCATGAAAAAAGTGGGTTTTTTCCTTCTTTTTTCGAAATATCTCAAAAACTACAGAAACTATTTTGTTTAAAAAAATTGAGCAAAACCATGGCATTTCGCTCTACAAAAAAGCTCAAATAAGTGAACATCGAAAAAATTATATTTTTCGAGATAATAATTGTTTTGTCAAAATGTCTGTTAGTTAGTTAGTCTGTCCGGTTGTCTGTCCGTTAGTCTGTGCGTTACCAAATTTTTGTGAACGAGCTAGCTCAAAAACTTGTGTGAATATCGAATCCAAATTTCATACGTAGTTTTTGGTCCATTGAGATTAAGAGCCTATTAGATTTTGGTGCATATCGACCCAAAATTAAGGGGGGGTGGAGGGGGGATTAAAAATTAAAATTCTAGTCCCTTTGAGCAAACTCAACCAAATTTTGTATACATAATTATTGGACCCCCAGAAGTCTAAAAATGCAATAACCCCTACATGATTATTAATAATTTTAGGGGCCAGGTTGTATGGTAAAGTCAAGTGGATGGCCACATCAGAACACGTCAGCTTATTTTGATAATTTTACATTTTTTAACCGGAAGATCTAATTCTAGAAAGGTCAAAATCTAATCATATCTCCGATTTGGAAATACAAACATTTTAGCAAAAGAACAATCTTTCTGTTTTCATTCTTAAGTGAGTATTTAAATCCAAAAACAGAAACAGAAAAAAGTATGGTTGAAAAAAAATTATCTCCAAGTTCCTGACATTTTTCAATACAATAGGCAGAAAAATGTGAATTTAATACTATTATAAGACTGCCTTCCGGGCGTGCTGATACTAAATCTGAGGTGATATGAATTATGTTTAATATTTCAGAAGAGTTGTTTCATCCCTTCGCGAATTGAACCCGAAATATTCAAAAATGCAATTCAAGCACTTGGTTTGCTCTTCGAGGTGTAACCAATCTGACATAAAGCACGCGTAAAATTTTTCACTCAAATAATCGATCTTCATAATTAAAAAAATTTCGCGGTGACTTGATTCTAAAACTTAACATATAGCCAAACAATAGGTATATTTTGTTTGGAATATTTTGAAGGTTTCGATTTTTGAAAATTTTCTATTTGAATATATATAAGACAAACAATCAGCATATTAGAAGAATAAAGATTTTCTTTTAGAAAATAAAAGAAATGGTCAACTACTAATTACGAAGTATTATGGATTACTTTTATAATGTAAAAATCTATACTTATATAAAATTAGGGTTTTGTCTGTACATTGCTCCAAATCACGCCAAATTTTGGTTGCATACGTTTCAAGCAAAGTTATGAACGAAAACACCCTCAAAAAATCCCTGACTGTCTGTCTGTCTGTTTCAGTGGTTTCCGAAAAGTTGCTCACGATTTACGTAAAAACGGCTGAAGGGATTATTATGAAATTTCATATTTACATCAGATGTCTTCTAACTTACGTTTTTAGTTTCATAACGTTTTGATATTTTGATCCCAGAAGGGGGTTTGGGGGGGCCCACGAATGAAAATTATCAAATAACTCCCTAACTATTATCAAATAACTCCTAAACTATTAACCCTATTAACCCTACGGTAAATTTTATGATAAACAAAGTTGTAGGGGATGTGATTTCTGACAACTTTTGTTTAAAAAAATTTCCCCAAAAAGGAGGGGAGGGTGAAAAAATGTAAATTTTTGCCCTTAGAGCAAACTCAACCAAATTTTGTATACCTATATGGGTCTCTAGAGAGCTAGAAATGCAAAAACTATCCACCCAAAATGGGGGGAGGGTCAAAAAATGAAAATTCTTTCTCTTGGACCAAACTCAACCAAAATTTGTATACATAATCTGTGGGTCAGTAGAAGGATAGAAATGCAAAAACTGGGTGCGGAGGGTGGGTGCGGGTGTGGAATGGAGTGGGGATGGGTTAGGGTATTGGGTGCGCGGGGTGGAGTGGGGTGAGGGAGTGAGGCGGAGTAGGATAGGGGTGCAGGGGGTGGTGCGGGGTGGAGTAGATGGGGCGTAGCGGGGGTGGGGTCCAGGGGGTTAGGCGGGGGTGTAGTCCGCACGGTTGGAGGGCACGGGGTGGGGTGCGGGGTCTGAAGTAGGCTGTGGTTTGGCACGGGTGCATGGTGCGGGGGGTGGGTGCTGGAGGGGTTTCGGGGGGCGGGGAGTTGGGCATGGTTCGGGGGTGGGTGCTGGGTGGGTTTCTGGGGATGTGGTGGGTGGGAGTGGTGGTGAGGCTGGGGTTCGTGGGCTGGGGGTCCAGGGGGCGTGCTCCCTGGCTAGCAAGATGGCCGCCGAAGTTTAAGCAATAAACTTTTTAAAAATTCGGTACGCCTCCTGCATTTTCCAAAAAATGAATTCTTGATTTTTTTAAGGTTTCGTTTATAAAGTTAAACGGAACCCTATATTTATTAATGACACATTTCTGGAGTTTTCTTTCGGAATTTCATTGGTTAGAAAATTTAACTCAATTCTTCGCCTTTGAAATAGAATTGCCACCAAAACAAAGTTTCTATGACTATCAGTTCTTGAATTATCGTGACTATCTCACAGACAAAAAAAAATCTTGGTTGAAAATATTTCATCCATGTTTCATTCATTTCTAAAAAAAAATCAAAATATTTAGCTCGGAGAATTGTTAAAAAATATTTTTTTTACTTTACATATAGAAAATATTTTAATTTTAAATACTTTTTAAATATACTAATTGCGTGGTAAACGATTATTCGATTCGAATCCAATTAGAGAAGAAATCGGGAATTTACTTTTTAAAAAGTAGAATGGATAGAAGATTACGTTTTACCATTTCTAGTCCTAAAAACCCTTCTTTGAAATCATTAGAGCCATTTTCGAGAAACCTATTCTATATACCTATATATATCAGAGTCTTGAAATTTTTTCACTTTTTCCTTCAATTTAATATTCCTTACGTTGCTTTAAAATTTAAATTAATAAATTAAAAGAAGTAGAGCAGCCTCTCTTTGTCAAACGAGAACTCTCGCAGGAGATTTTCTCCCACGCATTTAGAATATTCAGCTGAAATGACATTCTTGAATGGATGAAATTTCAGAAGAATATAATCATACTTTTAATATTTTCTTAGTAGATAATTATTTTGATTTATTATGCAGATATTAGGTTACAAATAGAATTCTCTCAAAAAATATGGGATAATTTTTATTGACATACCTTCGTATCTACAGAACTCTGACAGAGGAACAAACAGATAGGCATCATAGCTACAATAATAGTCCGTTTTTCTTTTTAAACGGAACCCAAATAAAAATAATTTTTATAAAAATAAAATAAATAAAACCAACTTCAAAAAACTTGAATGCAACAAATAAAATAATAATAATTTAAAAATAAAATAAAATCCACTAAAAGGTATAAAATGATTATCTTATTTTAGTTACAACTAAACGACGAAATATTAACATGAAATTACTTTTGAAGTCGGTGCCAAACAAACTATACCTATAAGCGAGCGTACCCGCCAAACGTACTAAGTAAGATCCGTCAAGTGCGATTCATAAAATGTATATGTTTGGCACCGACTTCAAAAAGTAATTTCATGTTAATATTTCGTCGTTTAGTTGTAACTAAATAAGATAATTATTTTATACCTTTTAGTGGATTTTATTTTATTTTTAAGTTATTATTATTTTATTTGTTGCATTTAAGTTTTTCGAAGTCGGTTTTATTTTTTTTTATAAAACTTATTTTTATTTTTCTCTTTTTAGTGATATTATTAATAGTAGTTATACGATGTTTTTTATAAAAGATTTTATTTATCATAATTTCGATTATTTGCTAATACCCATATAGGAGATGCCGAGGCTTGAACGGAGGGTACAAGCACGAGCCATCATGGGCAACCGAACCTGGGTTGTTCGGTGTTGAGCCAATCTTGGGCCCGTGCTGGGCAACCGAGGCTCTGCTTTATCAGTATTGGCCTACATTCGGGTCAGTGTGGGGCAGCCGAGCCTGGGTTGTTCGGTGTTGAGCCAATCTTGGGCCCATATTGGCTCAGTCTAGAATTCAGTATTGAGCCAATATAGGTTACCAGTCTGGGCCGCGGTTATCATCCCCTATTCAAACCTGTGTTGGGCCAGTACTGGCTTGCAGCTTAGGGCCAAGCTTGAGAAGTGTTGGCGCAGTCCTGGCTCAGTTCTGGGCCCTTCGTCATTTCCTATATTGGTAAGAATTGTAAATTTACGTTATTTCGTCGTTGATCCTATCATCAGAACTTGACCAAATTCATGCCACCATCCCTAATATAGCTCCTTTCCAATAAAAAAAGAATCATCGAAATCGGTTCATAAACAAAGAAGTTTGGCCTGAACAAACCTAACAAAAATGGTCTAATACCAACGAAAAAAAACGGGACCAATCGGAAGCTAGACTGAACCCAATGCAAATTTTTTTTTCAAAATCGGATCACAATTGGCCGAGATATGAGGAAACATAGACAAAAAAAAAAAAAAAAAAAAATTCAGTCGAATAGAGAACCTCCTCCTTTTTTGAAGTCGTTTAAAAATGGACATGTGCTCGTTCAACAATAAACGATCCACAGAATATCGCATCTCATCCATTGGGCACTTTGAGCCTAAAAAGTTTCTATAGAAGTTAAAGTAGTACGCGAGTCCCGGAAAACATGTATGTATATTCAAATTCCTAAGAATATTAACTTCTTGTTTTTCTTAATATTTTAAATAGACACAGGTCTCTGTTTATCCAATTTCTTTCAGCCTTCGGAGTCGTAGCTTTCCTTCCATCTTCCAATATTAACAATTTTCAAAAATTAATCCCAAATAAAAGTCTAAAAAGTAAAAGAGCCAAATCCTCTCTACAATCCATTACAATCGTAGAAAAAATATGTATTTTAAAAAGATCATATCTCATCCATATTGGATTTTTAAAAATAGGCATATTTTAAAAAAGATCACATCTCATTCATATTGGATTTTTTTAAATAGGGATATTTTAAAAAGATCACATCTCATCCATATTGGATTTTTAAAATAGGCATATTTTTTTCTACAATTTTAATGGACTGCAAAGGATTTGTCTATTTTACTTTTTAGATTTTTATTTAGGATTTTTTTTTTTGAAAATTGTTAATATTCTTAGGGATTCGAATTTACAGTACATAAGCTTCGACTCTCGTTCTACTTTAATTTCCATAGAAACTTTTTAGACTCAAAATGAACAAAATTAAAATTCCAAATTTACTTACATGATTAATAAAATTTTAAAAGATCTATACTCGGATTTCAAACTATCTCTCTTTTTAAGTCATTAAAAATTAAAACAGAGCTCATATTATATGTCCCTCCCTGCTGCGTAGTTCGCTTTGCGAGTCTGCCAGAGCATTGAGGCTCGTAAACTAGATAAACTTGGAAATTTACATGTTATATATCGTATTTTTTTTTTTTTTTTTTTTGCCGAAATCAAAAAATCGTACTGAAATTTTAATTGAATTATTATTTTGGGGGAGTTGAGTTTTTTTTTAGAGAGTTGAAAAATATTTTTTGTTATTTTATCATAGTTTTTGAGCGATCATTGCAAATATCTCTTTAAGAATAATTAGGAAAAAAATTTTAATTCAATCTCTGGTAATGACGGTATCTGAGGAACTTAAAATGCTTATTTATAGTTGATTCTTTTTGCCTTTCGGCGTTGAAAAGTGCCTTAATTTAAAAATATAATAAAATGCATCGAATTCCCTCATTCTCCTTTTCCAACTAGAAATAAAAATAAATTTATTGATATCTCACGAATTTTGAAGATATAAGTCAGGCAACCTTCAGTATGCGAGTCACGACTCAATAGAATAGCTAATTATTTATTTATCCCCTCTCCCCTAAAAGGAATTCTATGTAGGGCTCCTGCTACTCATATGAAAAGTGGAAGAATACTGAATAAATTATAATCGTGAGTAATTTGGCTACTGGTTATCTTGAAATATTTTAATATGCAATTAAAATAAAATTATATAACTCCTTAAAACGGCATTTGCATAGTTTCGAGGAGTATGTCTGACTAATGATTTCCTAAAGGAAAATTTTAAACATTGACATTTATAGTTTGTTTTAGAAAGATATTTTTAGTGAAATTTTTAAAGATATTTTTAGAGTATCATGTAGCATTAAAATTCTGAAATATGATAGAGTAATTTTTACTATGACATTTATGAAAATTGCTTGAATTTTTTAAAAAATTTTAATAGATTCATGCAAAATTTTTTTACTACCTACTTTGATATAAATATAAAGTACATTTAACATGTCACAATTTTTTCTGAATTTTATTAACCCCAGTCGCTATTTACGAAATTCTTATGATTTAGACTTTATAAAATTAAATTTAGATTATAAAACTGTCTTTCTTAAATATTATATATTAATTATATATCACAGTTTGAAAGTTAAAAAATAATAGACTTAAGCGGTATTATGTTATTAATAAAGTATTTATTTTGAGATAAGCAATTTAAATAGTGTGAACTTTGTCAATTTAAATTATGATACACGTATATATTTGCAAGAGGAAAGAAAAACCATCATAAATAAATTGATTTCGGCTTGCTTTGTTATTGTTTAAAGAATTTTAATGATAAAACAAAGGCTAATAAACTACTATAAAAGGACATGATTAGTGCACTTGTGTGGAGTAAGCTACTCCTAGACCATAAGATATATCAACATATGACTTAATTTTATACAGTACCGGCCCTAGCAGGGGGTGCAAAGTAGGGATGACTATCGATAGTTAATATATCGATGTTAAATCGGCGCTAATCATCGATGTGACCATATTATCAACATTGAAAACTTCGATCTATTTTGATGGAAAATAATGTATATTAAAAAATAAATCATGGTTTCAGAAAATTAGGCAAAATCATAAATAAACTGAAATATTTCCATGAAAATTAATAAAAGTTAAAAAAAATATAAAAACATTAATAAAAGTTATGCATTTTTTGTCATGATGAGTGTTGGTGTATTTTTTCTTTTTAAAAAGCAGTCAGTTAAACCCAGCAAGAAATCGGCTGAATGCCGAGGATTGTATTCAAATTGTGCTCATGTCAAAAAGTCCTAATTTTGAAGTTATTTTAGCGAAAATGAAACAACATCATTTTTCTAAAACGTAAAAGCGTTTGAATTATGTTAATGTTTACAATTTTTATTTACTTACAGAGAGTTTTCATGTAAATTCCAGATTAATTCAATAAATAATAAATAAGTGCCTGGAGTACCGAGCGATGCTCGGTAACTTTTTGCTTCTAAATAGCTTAAGTTTCAAATTTCAAGGCTCTGCGACTTTCCGAAGACGAGATATGAACGATTAAAATATTTATTTTCCGACATGACTAATTTACACCCCTTCCCTTATTTTGACCATTTTAAATCATGAAGAAGGAGGTATGATCCTTCGAATTGTCGGATTTTTTAAGAGAATAAAGTTGATATTCTATTAAGTTATTTTATAGAAAAATACCTTTATTTAATCAAATTGGCAAATTCTAATATATAATAACATTTGTAATGATCTATTAGTGCAATTTAAAATAAAAAAACCAATTAATTTTATTAAAAATAAATTGAAAGAAATGTAATTATAAATTTTTATTCCAACAACCACCTGTGAATAATTATTTCAATTAACAAAAAACCCATCAAAAACAACTTATCCGAAGATGAGACCTTGATAGATCGAATTGTCAACACAAAAACCCGCCTAACCCGTGAATTTCATCCAAATCGTTAGAGCCCTTTTTCGACAAACCGATTCTAAATATATATACAAGAATTGCTCGTTTAATATAAAAAGATAAGATACATTTACCTTGCTTTTTTTTGCTTTTCATGTAGGGGTAATAGCGACCTATGGAAAAATATTTTGGGGTAATAGCTAAAAAAGTTCCCCGACCTCTGTTCTAGACCTTTGAACCAAACTATACCAACATTAGTAAACTCTAGTTGCCACAAAGGCATTCAGTGAAACGCGTTTTAACAAATAAGAACACGTTCTTAGTAAAAATGACCCTATAAAATTTAGGCCGAAACGTCTTATACTTGGAGTTTTATTGAACCCCGTATATTCCACTTTGCCTGATATCTCCATCAACCCTCTGTAAATCGATATTTTGTTGAAAGCAATATTCTATTAATACGATCTCAATGTCCAACTCAATATGTCAATTCATCATTCATTTATCAAAATTAATGCAAAAAAATAGTGTAAATATTTAAAAACATTGGTTTTTTTCACTGGATGAAGAAAATCTTCGACATGAAATAATCGATGTTTTGAAAACATCGGCCATCGATGCTCATCCCTAGTACAAATGTTGCATAGCACCCCAGAGTTTCTTAAGACGGAGTGCCAAAGCACTGAGGTTTTTTATTTTTATTTTCTACTTTCTGTTTTCTAGGAAAATAGAACAAAAAATCCCGGAAAAATTTAATGACTATAGAGCTCAAATTTTTGATAAGCCAACGCTCTCCTCGACTAGAAAGGTCTAGAAGAGGATCTTCCAGAAGCTCTAGAAGTACATTTAGAAGTTGAAGAATAGGTTCTTATAGACCAGCGGTCGGCGAGCCGTTGGTCCGTGGCTTAATTTTAATAGTCCGCAAACAAATTTAGATATTATTCAATGAGCTCATTTAATAAAATGTTTAATTAAAAAATGAATTTTCCTTAAGCTGTATTATTATTAGTAAACTAGAACAGAACATTATAGTCTGAATCGATTTGTTAAGGGGACCATACACTGTCAAACAAATTGCGCAACAAAACGTTGTGCAACGTTGCGTTGCGTTGCGCATCGTTTGCCGGGGCCCATACATTCCCAGAGAAATTGCGCAACAAAGCGATATACAACGCTGCGTAGCACAACGCATCATTCATAATCATGCCCTTGGAAATATTTCTCAACTCGCCCATACAAAACACAACGCGTTGCACAAACGTTCCGTTGCGCAAAAGATTTCAAACATTTTTTTAAACTTGTCAAACATTTGCACAACGCATCAAACACTGCCATACACTGTCAAACAATTGCGCAACAGCCTATGGTGCACAATTTGTTTGACAGTGTATGAGCTCCTTTACAAAATATCACTGTGATTTGCAAAACTTAACAGAATTTAAAATTACAAATAATATTGATATATCGCTTTTTACTAAACCGAGTAACGCTCGATCCGCTAAGTAGGTACTTTGTATTATATATATTAATTTATTTCAATACTTTTTAGAGATATTTTTCAAGAATTTTTAGAAGTGATAGAGTATAGAAGAGAGTGAGTAGATCGCCGAAACGTTGTGTATCCGTCCGGTGGTTGACCGCATCCTCTCAGCGCCGGCGCCATTTTAAAACAGGTTTGTTTTTTTACTTTTAAACTTCATAATAGATATAAAGAAGACATTTGCATATTTTACGATAGAAAATCCATCTATCTTTTTGCCTCTGAATGGAAAAAATTCCATCAATTAATTATTATCTATAGAATTTTAATAGGAATAATTAATTAATAATATAAACATGTCAACAAATGTATTCTCTCTAAATGCAAATTATGATAAAATATTATATGTATGTAGGTATATATTATATTAATAATAAATATTTTTAATAGAAAGGCTAGATTTTCAATTATAATAAATTAATATTAATAAATAAAAGGAATAAATTAATTGGAAATCAATCTACCTGACTTATAAATTATTTATTTATTAATTTATATATTATTATTAACACTAATTGCGAAATGTATATGTTTTATAATTATTTGCCATCATTTTTATGAAAATATTCTATTCAACGTGCTATAATTAAGTAAATCAAGATGCACAGTAGCGCGCGAAGCAAGTTCTGATTAAAATAATAAATAAATAATGTGTTTATTTGGAAGAGCCAACTTAGGCCCCATTTTCTACATACATAATTACGCTTCCCATTAAACTACTAACATGAAACATGTAAGTAAGATGAAGACCTAATTCAATACAGCCCTTTAAAAATTACAAATTTTAGTTTGAAACAATTTAGGTCTTAGGCTACAAGTAAAGAAAGAAATTACAATTTTACTCCTTCGTGAATAAAAATTAGGAGTAACGAAGTAGAATTACTACACTCTGTAAAAGTAATTCTAAAAAGTAATGACAAGTCACCAAAAGAATATAGGAAGTGAAAAACTAAGCCTTCTACGGAATTAAAAATAAGACTATTCCAATATTGAAGGTTTAACGGACACGAAACCTAAAGAAAAGTACAATTTCTGAATAAAATAATTTATGGAAATGACATTATCACTCTTTTAAAAACGAACGTTTCAGCGAATCTTTCATGTTTCTAGAGAGCTTAAAATGTTCAAAGAAAAAAATATTTTAACTACCCCTAATCCGTTAAGAGTTTCTGTTCTGTTCAAAAATACTTCGCCATTAAGATCAAAATAATTTTTCTACCGGTATGTCCCAAAAATAACATACTTCTATTATATCTAATAAGATCTTTGAAACACCCCTTGTATTGTCTATTTTTAGTTTCACATTTATATTCATAGAATATAATGTGGAAGTATTGCGATGGCCTGTCTGGTTAATTCAATGTTATAATGTTTAACACGTTATGTTAGAAATTGAAGAAAAAATTGTTGTTTTTTATATATTTACGTATCTAGTGGCGGTTGGTGACTTTTCAACCAGGGGATACTGTCCAAAAAAGTACCCTTCATTTTTTGAAATTTTATTTTAATTTTCGCCTTTTTTCCAAATTTCATTGAATACCGCATCATTTTCGTTATTTTTCAAATTTAACATTATATTTTTTTTAATGTGTATATTTTGGGACCTTCTCCCCAAACAGACACTTACTGCTTTGTGTGAGTGAGAGTAGGGATCAGAAATTAAATCTTGTGATTTAAACTGCACAGTCTCTGAGATGGAAATCGAGAATCTTTCACAATGAATCAGCCTGTCCTAGAAGAAAATTTTCAATTTCTCTTAATTCTATTGCTATAAGCAAGCTATGCCTTATCTATAGAGCACTCTTAGTTATTTCTCATCTATATATATAAAATTCTTTGCCCGATACACTCACTCACTCACTCACTCATCATCAAAACAGCCAGAACCACTGGACATAGAAACATGAAATTTGGAAAGGATATTACATCTATGACATAGGGGCTCACTAAGAAGGGATTTTTCGAAATTCAACCCCTAAGGGGGTCAAAGGAGGCAAAGTGTGTTTTCACTGATTATGCGATATCTCTTAAGGACGAAAAAATATCTACTTGTTTTTTACTTAGAAAAATACTAAATTAAAATATCTAAAAACTAATTTCAGGATTTTTGAAATTCGACCCCTAAAGGGGTCAAAAGGGGCAAAATATCTTTGCAATGTGTTTACACTAATTATGCATTTTCAATTAAGAACGATAAGATATTTACTTGATTTTTAACTTAATAAAATTCTAAATACAAATATCTAAAAAGAGATTTCAGGATTTTTTGAAATTCGACTCCCAACTATCCAAAATTTGAGTGGGGGCAAAAATTAAAACTCTCTCCGATCTTGATCAAATTTTGTAGAGTTATTCTTTATTACTTTAAGAAACTATTCCTGTAAAAATCAACTATCAAAATTGACTGTATGGGGTGCGAAAGGGGGGGGGGGGCAAAATATGGAAATTTTTAGCTTTATTGTACATTTACTCTTTAGAAAACTGAGAGTTATTTATTTGCAAATATCTAAAAAATAATTTCAACCTCCTAAAATGTGAGTGGGGGCAAAAAATTAATAGTCTCTCCGATATAGATCAAATTTTGTAATGTTAGTTTTTAAGACTATGTAAAATGTATGCTGTAAAAATCAATAGCCAAAATGAGTACGTGGGGGCGAAAGAGGGGCCAAAATATTACAAATATATATTACAGACCTAATAATCACATGCTGAGACGCCGCCTGCCAGGGCCACCTGCCCGGTGGGCCGAGCTGTAGAGGGCGTGCCAAAGGCACGCCTGGAGCAGCTCGTCTCTTATATATTGAGAGCTCTTAGAAATGGATTAGTCCAGAAATTCTCGAATCATCTTTATTTATTCATTTTTTGTATTATTTCTATTTTAAAAGTTCATCAGCGAAAACAATTTTTGTTCGACTTAAACTCGTCTAGACTTGTTTTTGACATTCTTGAACTGGAAGTAATATCATGCAGGTACTTCAAACCTTCTATCAGCACCCTTTTCGGAAAAAATCATTCATTTTAATTGCCCCTTGAAACTATGCAACAATTTTATTTCATTTCGAGAACTAATATACTTTTCAAAAGCAAAAAAGCTTTTTTATAGAAATATTTGAAACAACAGATAATAATTTGAAAATTTAAAGATCCTCCTGAAATTTTGAAGTCGACCTTATATATTTATGAAAATACTCTAAATGTTTGAAACTCTAGAGATGTGCCGTATCCATGGACCGCAAGCCACATTACGTATATAGATGAGTGAAAGTAAAACACTTTGAATTGGAAGGGTTTCAAATTTTAATTATTTTAAGGAGATAATATTACCTATACTAGATTAGATCACTAGATAAGGAGGGAATTACGAGCTTCGTTTATTGGACCTTTTACACCCTAGAGATCCTCCATAACATTGGTTTTTAAAATTTTGATTGCTACCTTAAATTATTTTATTCGCAATTTATACTTTACATTGGAGGTCTTTCCATCGAATTTCCAGTGATATATAGATACCTACCAGCCCGCCCTTATAAGAAAATATTTCTAAGCTATTTAAACATTTTTGTTTTTAAATTTTTTAACTGAATATAGATCTTTTTTTCATTTTGATTACGGATAAGCTGAAGTAGATAAAGAAGAAGCCTGGGAAATACATATCTTAAAATTTATTCGAGAATAAATTTATTACTAAACGATAAATGTTTAAAGTTTGAAATCAATCCTCAGCCTAAAACAACTTAAGAATGATTTTGTCTCTTTGAATTCCGCTTCTTTTTTACTCTAGAAGAACAAATTAAAAGATAAAGATTTATATTAAGATAATCCTCGCGATGTTTATTTAGGCCTCTATCAATTAGACACGGAATTAATTCAAATTCCATCTCTAATTGGATATCATGTAAAGCCCAAACGTCACGTCCTATCATCATTATTCATTAAGATACTTGTCTATCTTAGAAACAGTTTTTTTCCTCTCTATTTTGAAACGAATGAATAACTACCGTTGTAGCAATCTATTAAAGAATGTTTTTAATTTTCTTTTTAGTCAGCCATCACGAAATTATGTCAACGTTTCGCTTGATTTGTTATTCCTTAAAAACAAATCTCAGAGGAATACGAATATAAATGCTGGAGCTATTAATATAACACACCATCATACTTTTACTAATGAAAAAGAGAGATTGCACCTCTTCGATAATTGGGTTGCCAGCAGTAACACCCGTAAAAGGGATAAAACGAGGTAACAATTTTCATTACTAAATACCTGTTGCCTTCACGGCAGCCCTAGTAATGAAGTCATTCGATTTTTTTGTTCATTGAGCTTACAAAATATCTGGAAGAGAAAAGTCATTTTTTTCTGCCTGTTTTGATTCTGATATACACGATAATTCGAGAACGGGAAATCGTTAAAAGTTGGTTTAGTGAAAAAATGTTTGTATTTTCAGTGTAGAAAACTAATTAGATTTTGGGCTCTCAACTTCGGAACTTCTGGATTAATATGGAAGAAAATTCTATTTTTTTAAATGGTTTTGTTTATATTTTCAGGTCTTGTCATGATCAAGAGATGATAACAACCAAAAAAGTATTTTTCAATTTATTT
The DNA here is from genome assembly GCA_024734495.1 of Forficula auricularia. Classification (NCBI taxonomy): domain Eukaryota; kingdom Metazoa; phylum Arthropoda; class Insecta; order Dermaptera; family Forficulidae; genus Forficula; species Forficula auricularia. The sequence goes on from JALMQS010000123.1 coordinate 294,959, forward strand.
ATTTTAAAATCCATTAATATTTGATATTAATAATTAATTATTATTATTAGTTGCGTATGGACCCTTAGGATCCCGCAAAAACCTCCTCAATGGAATTTAGGACCAAGAATCTTCCTTAACTCCACAATGAAAGCATCTTTTCCAGACGTTTTTTGTATGTTCTTAAGTTTTCAGATGTGTCCATGAATTTCTTCCCGTGATCGTGGGTTCTGACAATTGAGAAGGTCATTGAATCTGGGCTGACTGGATCAGTGTTTTGATGTTGAAAGTACATGTAAACATGGATTTTAGATGTTTTTTCATATGGTTTCTTCTCTTGAGTTCGTGGTCGTAGTTCGTAGTTGAGCCATAGTTGCTTGTTATTGAAGTAATCCGGCGAACGCGGCGGGTTTCTTTTAGAACCAGGGATTGTCAGCTCCTGGAATGGGGGGATAATAATAACCCATAATAAAGCAAAAAAATAAGTTTTTGATTTCTTAATATACTTAAATTAATTACTAGGATGACTCTAATCGAAGACCCTACCAAAATACACTTTTTTCTCTAATTACTGATGTACCTAATAACTAAGAGTTTCGTTTAATTTTGCGTTTTTGAGCGAATGGAGAATTGAATTTAAAATAAAAAAAAAGACAAAATACTAAATCATTCTATTTTCTGCAGTTTTCGTGAAATTCAAACCCTGACATTCAGACAAACACACAGTTAGAAAAAAATCATTGTTGGAAATCACTTTTCTTCATTTTCAGTCATTTTTAAAAACAATTAGAAAAAACTGCACGAATTCAGTACTCGAGCCTGCATGCTTCAATTGCATTCTGGCTGGCTGTATGTAGTAATTTGGGGCCGCCTCTTTGATTTACTTTTGAAAAATCAAAAGTTTTGCTACTCTCGACAAGATAAATTTGTAATTTAAAGAAAGAACTTAGCTTAATCTTAAATTTCAGACTTATAATCTTAAGGTATAGATTTGAATGAATGTAGAATATTCACATTTAATAATGAAATGTATATTTATACAATTAAAAGGTCTCTTAGGAATTAATGGCTCACTAGGCAAGCAAGAAAGTGATTTATTTTTAAATCAAACACGAAGTAATTATCGATTAGTTCGTTAAGATACATAAGAAAACAAGATCGTATTTTCCCTTTTTAAGCTTAATCGTTTAATTACTTAATTCTTAATCCATTTTTATGAAGTCTGAATTGAGAGAGAAGGCAATTTCATGATCGTGTTCGAATGTTCCGATTGTGCTCACTAAGTAAGAGTAAATGATTCAACATTTGCTTAATCGATTCTGAGGTATTTCATAAAATTACCATTAATGTAAAGCCGGTGGCAAATACTGATTCGAAATGCCATTGGTACCAAGGCCTCGGGATCAAGGCTTCAAAGCAGCCACCTTCGAAGGACTCGTGAGATATCTTATCAGTTGGATTTGAATGACTATTGGGAAAATTTTCTAACAGGTGTTAGGGAAATTTAAAATTCCAAAATAAATAAAAAAAAATTGACAATCGTAAGCCAGCCTTGCGTTTCGTAGAAGGGTAGGACACACCGCGGGGCAATTTTGATGATAAATAGCTTCGAAAAAGCTTCAAAATAAAAAATAAAAATATAAAATGCTTAGGTAATAAACTAATAAGATATTACAAGGGAGACAATCAAGTCTACCATAAGGGTCCCATTTAACACGATTTTTGGTATGGAACCCTAAAAAAGAATTAAACATTTTTCAAATTGTCCAATCAAAATTTTGTATATTTAGAGAAAAAAATATTTTAATTTCCTACATAGGAAAAATCTTCCCAGACACATATATACCGAATGTCCGACTGTTTTTAGTAATATATAGAAAATTCAATGTTAAATATTAATTTTAGAACGAAAGTATATAGTTAAAAGAAATTCCAGAATTAAAAACTAAATTAAATTTATCGATACTTTCTTTTCGGAAAATCAAAAGATAGAAAAGGCTAAAATTAGGTAAATAAACATGATTTCATTTTAGGATATCACGATTTCTACAGAAGTACTGGAGAAATTAATTTGAAATTTGTAATAAAGGTTAGCTTTAAGGCGCTAATGCTTGGTAAGATTAATTTTTTAAAAATTGAAATATTAAAGTAGTTCTTTCACAAATGCAAAAATTCAAGACGTCTTTGAAACTTGAAATAGTCATTAAAATCATAATACTGTTAAAATTTGAAGACGTCTTGAAGACGATTTGAATACCACACCAAACATGAAATAATTGGAATTAAAAAATGAAATTTTTTACATAGAGTAGATAGAGAAAGGGTGGGAATATGATCATTATTTTATTTTATTTTCATTGAAGTAATTTCACCATCTTGATGAAAAACTAATATTTGTCAGAATAATATATTCGGAGTAACTTAAAAAAAATAGAAATTATTTACCATGTAGTTTTGATATAAAAACAAAAAAAAATATATTTGGGCGATTATTTTTAGTGGAGGAGATATAAGAACAATGGCTTGGAAGCGATCCGGCAAGTATGTGTGTATCCATATAGAGATTTCGTAGCGTGAGTGGTACAGTCACGTTTAAAAACATGACCTAAAATTTTAGTTCCGTTCATATTTATAGGGTGGTTACGAGGCTAAAAAATTTTGTGTGGATTGTCGCGAAAGAACCTCCTTAATGGGGTGAAACAGGAAAGAACTTTTAAAATAATATTTTAATATTTTTTTATAAACATATTGATGCAAGAAGATGTTGTACAAATAATGTGCAACTTTTGTGGTCCGGGATGAACCCTTACATCGAGAAAAAACCAAGGAAAATTTCAGGGATTGGGTTCGAGTGGAAGTTTCTAGGTATCGGTAGAAGCGGATTTTTAATAAATGAAAGTTTTTAGAAAGACGGATGGAGGAAGAGAGTTCTAGTCCCTAGAAGTCATAATATAAATGAATTGGCAAGTGCGTTTGTTCGGTTAGAATCTAATTTAATCTCTAAGTGATGTTGAATGTTTGAAAATCGTGTATATTGCTTTAGGGGGATTATTTATCATCTGGTTCTACCACGGTTTTACAATGGGTGGCCAAATTATTATACTCAAATGATTTTTATCAAGTAAATTTATTTTATTCCAACTTTTCAAAAAATCTAGTAATAATCTAGTCTAGTAACCCTTTTGGACTGGTTTGGCAACTCGGCAGACCTCAACCCGATCGAAAATGTATGGGCGGTCCTAAAAAAGAAATTTGCAAAGATAAAATAATTACTAACAAAAGGTACTTGATAGAAAATATTATTAAAGTATGGCACAATACACATGCACTTCAAGAAATAGCCAAAAATGGATTGCCAGCATATACCGCACCGCATATAAAATGTGATTGCTCGAAAGGGAGGATTCAATAAATATTGAAATTGTATTTTGAACTGTATTTGAATTATTGAATTTGTATTGCCATAAGCTAATAAACCTATAAAGATAATAATTGAAACGATATTATGAGTTTAATAGTAAGCTGAACCCTTAAAAACTTATGAAAGATACAATTTTTCAAATGAGTATAATAATTTGGCCACCCACTGTATGATTTATAAGTAACATTCATATAAAATTTCCATCTTCTAGAACCTCAGTAGTACCGGAGAAATGGTGATGAAACCAGATGAAAACGTGATTTAAACTATGTCAAAGAAGAAAATAGGTGGGAAAAAGATAAGCCTATATCTATCTTAACTCTTTCTTGGTGTTAACAAGAGGTCAGGTAAATAAAGAAAGATTATATATAAATGTCTCTGGGTATTACACATACAATGAATGACCGCTATTTTAACCCGAACGTGCATTTAACTGCGACTTAATGCTTAAAAGAAACAACAATATTTACAAAAAAGAATTTATTAAAAGGGTCGAGAATATAGTAACTTCAATTAAAACTCATGTTTTGCATTTCACATGTCCATCTATATATTATATTGATTTCACATTTTTAGTTGAAATTATTTTCCTAAAACTTGGCTTTTACGCATTGTTATGTATGTCACGAATTATGTTACTATTGTAACATGAATCGTGAGATCATAATAAGAGAGGATGGAAGGGCTAAAAGGGAGAGCTAGATACCCTATCAAACAATAATAATAATGATGCAATGCATAAAACCCAAGTTTTATGATAATAATTTCATTTAATTTGATAGACATGTGAAATGAAAAAAATGCGTTTTAATTGAAGTTACTATATTCTCGACCCATTTAATAAATTATTTTTACTTTACCATACAGGGCATGGTCAAGTATTGTAATCGAGCATGAAAAAAGTGTTTTTTCCTTCTTTTTAAAAATAGCTGAAACTATTTTGATTAAAAAAATTGAGGGAAACCATGCCATTTCGCTCTACGAAAAAGCCCTGATAAGGGAACATCGAAAAAATTATATTTTTCCGAGATGATAATTGTTTTGTCAAAATTTCTGTTAGTTAGTCTGTGCGTTACCAAATTTTTTGTGGACAAGAGAACTCAAAAACTAGTTTGAAAATCGAAACCAAATTTCACACGTAGTTTTGGTCCATTGAGATTAAGAGCTGATTAAATTTTGGTGCATATCGACCCAAAATTAAGGGGGTGGAGAGGGGGTTAAAAATTAAAAATCTAGGCTATTTGAGCAAACTCAACCAGATTTTGTAACATAATCAATGGGACCCCAGAAGTCTAAAGATCGGAAAACTAACCGCCTAAAATGGGGGGGGGGGGGTCAAAAAATGAAAATCTAGGCCCTTGTACCAATCTCAAACAAATTTTGTATACATAATCAGTGGCAGCCCTGAAGTCTAAAAATGAAAAAAGTAACCGTCCAAAATGGGGAGGGGGGTGTATGGTCAAAAAATGAAAATATAGGCTCTTGTAACAAACTCAACCAAATTTTGAATACATAATCAGTGGGCCCCCACCAGTCTAAAAATGCAAAAACTAACCCCCTCCCCTAAATGATTATAAATAATTTTATTAAATATTAAATATAAGTGAGTGGCCAGGTTGTATGGTAAAGTCAAGTGGATGGCCACATCAGAACACGTCAGCTTATTTGTAAATATTGTTGTTTCTTTTAAGCATTAAGTCGCATTTAAATGCACGTTCGGGTTAAAATAGCGGTCATTCATTGTATGTGTAATACCCAGAGACATTTATATATAATCTTTCTTTATTTGCTTTTATTTATTAGGTCAGCCTCTTGTTAACACCAAGAAAGAGTTAAGAAAGATATGGGGTTATCTTTTTCCACCTATTTTCATCTTTGACACTATAGATTTTCAAATTTATATCACGTTTTCATCTGGTATCATCACCATTTCTCCGGAACTACTGGGGTTTTCTAGAAGCTTGAAATTTTTTATATATATAATGAATTATGTATATTTTTAACGTTTTAATTGAAGTTACTATATTCTCGACCCATTTAATAAATTGATTATGTTGAACTTGGCACCACATTAGATCTCACTACTTTTTTGGAAAGCGGTTTTTATTAATCGGACTTGGCCTTTTTTTACACATGTGTTTTTCTTGAGATATAAATGTCTCTAGGTATTACACATACAATGAATGACCGCTATTTTACCCGAACCTGCATTTAAGTGCAACTTAATGCTTAAAAGAAACAACAATATTTACAAAAAAGAATGAAAATGAAAGAAAAGCTTTTGAAACTAAAGTGACTCAGAGATATAAAATTATAGAGATGGGTATACACATATATCTATTGTATACGTATATTAACATAATTTATTAGTAATGATCTAATGATTGATGTTACTGCTGTTCAACATTAACCTAGTAAGTCTTCTTTAATTTAAGGAGGTTCTTTCGCGATAATCCACACAAAAAGTTTTAGCCTCGTAACCACTCTATAAATATGAACCGAACTAAAATTTTAGGTTATGTTTTTTTAACGTGACCGTACTACTCACACTACGAAATCTCTATATGGATACACACATACCTGCCGGATCGTTTCCAAGCCACCCCCTCCACTAAAAATAATCGCCCAAATATGAGGATTTTTTTTGTTTTTTATCAAAACTAAGAGGTAAATAATTTCATTTTTTTAAGCTACTCCGAATATATTATCCTAACAAATATTAGTTTTTCATCAACATGGTGAAAGTCCTTCAATGAAAAAAAATAAAATAATGATCATTTTCCCACCCTTTCCCAATCTACCATATGTAAAAAAATGTCATTTTAATTGAAATTATTTCATGTTTGGTGTGGCAAATCGTCTTTAAATTTTAACAGTGTGTTTATTATGCTTTTAATGACTTATATTGCAAGTTTCAAAGACTTCTTGAATTTTTGCATTTGTGAAAGAATTACCTTAATTCGAAGATGATATAACCTGGAATCGTTGTTCAGGCCTTAAAACAAGCGCTTTAACCATTGTGTTATGCGCTTTACTGATTATTTTTTTTTTAATGCAATCGAATGCAAGAAGGGGTGCACCAGTAAAGATGCAGCCCCTATGGATCTCGAAAGACCCTTGCATTACCGAAGAGAAGAGAAAGTTGATTAAGTGAGAGGGTGTAGACGTAGGTGTCTATTCACACCAGTTTTGAAGATTATAGGTGATGGGAAAGATAGAGGCTGGAAGAGAGTTCCAGTTCCTTGAAGTCATGGGGATATATGTATTCGCGAATGAAGTGGTCCGGCACTTTTCTAATTTGACCGCGAGAGAGTGTTGGGAGTCGGCAAAACGTGTGCTACGTGCAAAGCATGCTTTGGGGGAATTATTGATTTTATCTCATCAGAGCACCTGCCGTGATAGTATCTATAGAAAAGGGAAAGGGCAGAGACATCTCTTCGATGAGCCAGCGAGTCGAGGGAGTCGGTGAGGGTAGAATCGTCAATTAGCCTGACGGCTCGTTTCTGAATTGCATCCAGGGTAGCAAGAGAGTATTTTGAGGCTCCTCTCCATAGATGAGAGCCGTATTCGAGACAGGGGCGGATTTGGGCCTTGTAGATGGCGAGAAGTTGTGGGGGCTTGTAAAATCGCTTGGACCTGAATAAGAAGCCAATCTTCCTTGGTGCAGATTTCGCCACAGAGGAGATGTGTTCTATTCCAAGACAGGTCAGATGCGACAGAGACGCCCAACATGGATAGACTGTCACACATTTTCAGGGTATTCGAATCGAAGTGAATATCAGGGAAATCTCTATTTTCGCGCCTAGAAATTAGACAACATTGAGTCTTGTTTGAATTGAAGTTAACTAAATTTTGTGAGCCCCATTTATTCAGTTTGTCTAGGTCGAGAGTAATTGAGGAGGCGACATTGATTCGATTATTCGGGAGTGAGGGTTTGCCGCGTTATATTAATTGTTCTAATTTCACTTTATAAATCACTTAAATAACTAAATAAAATTGTGACTAATTAAAAACAAAAGATAAGATGTGAAATTTTGAAATATAAATATATTATTATTTATAGCATTAGTAAATGTTAAGATTATCTAAAATTATAAATTAATTTAAATATTATTATTTTTTTCTTAATTTAGTTTATTAATTTCCATTTAATTGATGCCAGATAGCGAGTGAAAAATTAGTTATGTTGACTTTTTGGATTTTTTTATTTCTTTATTAAATGCCTAGCGCAAGAGATAAAACTATTGAGTTAAACAGTGTTTGACATGTTATTTACTTGTTCAGAGATAACATGGAGGAGGTTTCGTCTTGAAACAAATGAGAAAGAGAAAAATAAGTATTTTTTTTGTTTGGAAATAGAACATTTCAAATAAAATGTGAATGACACTAAATCGAAATTTTCTTTACGTGCGTTATAAAAAAATAGAATTAAAATTAATAAAGAATATAATATAAAAAATAATATAATATTAAAAAGTAAGATTTATAAGACCTGTTTTTATCAATCGAGTCAAAGTTTATGAACCGAGTCGCGTATGGGCTGATTTCAAGAGCCAGAAATTATTAAATTTGTATTTTATTTTAATTTATCTGTTCTAATTCATTTATAGGGTTCTATTCAAAAATAAAACGGGACCCTTTTAGCATCGATACAATCTAAGCTAAATCAATGTATAAACTTGAAATTTAAAAGTTATGTGTATTTAAAAAATATACATAGTAATAATTCATATACGAAGAAGTTAAACCAAAAAAATTCACATAAATTAATTTTTTATCACTTCTGAAATCTAAACTATCTCAAAAAAGATGTAAATTTAGATAAGGACAAAAACTAATCAACATGTAGTGATATAAAATATATAAATTCATTGGGTCAAGTCTTTTTACTATAAATGACTAATATCATACTATAAAATATTATTGTCATTATAATTTAAAAATGTAAAACTATTTTGTGGTATAATTTCAAATTTTGTGATTTTCTAAATTTTAGATTTACAACATTTTAAAGAGTGTTTTTATATAATTATTTATTTTAAAAATAATATGTAAGAATAATTTCTTCTTAAATCGAAATGTAATTTGAATGAGTAAAAACGACATCATAGATCTGCAAGTCGAAACCTAACTTAACCCCTTAAGGGTATACTATAATGACAGCTGCTGCTGCCGGCGGGTTCCACTCTAACCAGGGGCTCCAGTCACTGGAATTCGCTCAGTGCTTCCATTTTTTCTGAATTCTTCAATCTTTCAAGGCCCAAGTCCAAAATAAATATTATAATTCAATCCTAAATATTTCCTCATTTGTTTAGGGATTCGTTTAAGAAGTAAAACAAAGACACCATTAGTATATCTGTCCGTCTGTAGAGCATTGTAGCTCGTAAAGTATCTATATATATATATATATATATATATATATATATAAATTAAGGTTTTGTCTGTACAATGGTCCAAATCACGCCAAATTTTGGTTGCACACGTTTCAAGCAAAGTTATGAACGAAAACACCCTCAACAAAATTCCGGTCTGTCTGTATGTATGTCTGTATGTCTGTGTGTCTGTATGTTTCAGTGGTTTCCGCGAAAAGTTGCTCACGATTCACGTCAAAATGGCTAAAGGGATTATTATGAAATTTCATATTTGTATCAGATGTCTTCTATCTTAGGTTTTTAGCTATATAACGTTTTGATATTTTGACCCCAAAAGGGGGTTTGGGGGGGGGGTGCACGAATGAAAATTATCATATAACTCCTAAACTATTAACTCTACGGAAAATTTTAAAATGAGCAAAGATGTAGGGGATGTGATTTCTGTCAACTTTTGTTTAAAAAAAGGAAGGTGAAAAATATGTAAATTCTTGGACTTGGAGCAAACTCAACCAAATTTTGTAGACATAATCTCTGGGCCTCTAGAGAGCTAGAAATGCAAAAACTAACCACCCAAAATGGGGGGGGGGTCAAAAAATGAAAATTCTTGCTCTTGGACCAAACTCAACCAAATTTTGTATACATAATCTGTGGGTCACTATAAGGCTAGAAATGCAAAAACTGGGTGAGGAGGGTGGGTGCGGAGGTGGAGTTGATGATGCGGGGGTAGGGGTAGGTGCGGGGGTGGAGTGGGGTAGTGGGGTGGTTAGGGCATCGGCCTTGCAGCTAGTGTTAAATAAAGAAAAATTAAATTTATAGAATTTATAACTATTAATTTTAATTACTTAACTTCCAAAAGAAAATTGTAATAAAATTCTAGTTAAATGATTATTTAGGGAAGAGTCGAATTTTATGTTGAGTCAAAAATAAAAGATATTTTTTATCAGAGATCGAGAGGTAGGACTGAAAAGATATTTATATATTCTTAATTAAATAAATAAATAAATAAAATCGGTTTAAAATGACGAATTGTTTAGGTGATTTTTGTACCTGACAGCGTTTAGAAACGACTTTAGAAATAATTATGAAACATTTATACTAATTCACTCGTTGTTAACGACAAATAAATACGAATTTATTAAAGGAGACAATTAAAGAGTGTGTCTTCTGATTAAAAAATAAATTTTTAAATTTATTTATAACGAGACTATAGTTCCGAGGCCTTTGCCCCCTTCACACTCTTTTATTGTCTCCTTTAATTTATAAAAATTCTGCTACTCTCGGCAAAAAGAAACTTTCAATTTAAGAATGAATTTGATATCTCAAATATTTAGGGAGTTATTAAGTACGGAACCCTCGGTATGTGTTCCGACTCGCATTTTGCTGGCTTATTCTAGATTACGATAGACTTAGGTATGAACAGGTATTTTTGCGGATTGCATATTTATCATTAAATAAATAAATAAAATATAACTATAAGAATTAAAGAGGAATAGGGAATTGGACAAAAAATTAAAAACAGAGTTTTTATTAAATAGGCGAGACGTTTCGTAAATTTATTTCGACTTCTTCAGTGGCCATTTAATCACTGAGGAAGTCGAAATAAATCGACGAAACCTCTGTCCCATTTAATATAAACTCTGTTTTTAATTTTTTATTAAATTCCTAATATTTCTCTTTTAATTGTTATTTATTATAGATGCGAGTGATGCAACGTTATAAAATATAAATTGCAATAAATTATAAAAAAATTTGAATAATTTCCTCAAGACTGGGCATAATCCTTAGAAATTTGAAAGGTTTAAATTTATTTATTTTATTTCCTATTCAGTCAGACTGGCATAAAAACATTGTTTAATTATTATTTTTTTTTTTTTTTTTTTAATGCAATCGAATGCAATTATCTCTGTGTTTCAGAAATTCTTGCAAACGAATAAGCAAAACTAAAATTGTAAACAATTTTTGAGTAAGCGATCGATTTTTGAGCGGCCCTCAAGAGGTCGGATGTTTTCCGAAATGACCTTATTAAAAAAAGATGCCTACAAATTGGCTAACAACGTTTAGTTGTTGTTTTTTTCTAAATATGTCACAAATGAGAGCCTCTTTATGAAAATGCGGCATTTTCAAAATAAGGTCTAAATGACAAGCTCATTATAATAATGATGATGATTTTTAAGATGTTCCCTTTGAGAGTTCAAGTTCTTTATGAGGGCCAGGTTTACAAATTGACTCGGGTTGAAATTTCCAAAGAACAACATCTTTAATCCTTTTCAAGCCTGACCTGAGGGGACAAAAGATTGCAGAACGAAACCCTATTCAAGCAAAACTTTGACGGACATTCTTTTCTTGAATGCAATTTGAAAGGACTTTTCTTGTTTTTAATATTAAATAAACCTGACCATTCGAACAAATTTTTTATCTTTGCAACATATAGGTATATTCCCCTCGTATGGTTACGCAATTTTATTTTTATTTATTTTTATTATTATCAATTACTGCATAACAAATTGATGTAAGTATTAATGGAAATATTGTAAAATTCGATGTTGCGAGTTTTTCAGATTCTTCCACTGAGTCCATAAAAATGTTTTTTTTTTATATGTCTCTTTGACTATCATTGTTAATTATTGTTTGGCTGGATCGTTTTCAAAATGAGCTCTTGGGTGTCGGGTTGGTCGAGTGGATAACGTAAATCAAGCTAGCCTGGGGGGGGGGGGGGTCAAGCCCGAGTCGCTGCAATCTGACTTTAATCTGATCCTTACACTAATCTACACACACTTCCTCCCACATACAACGAACACTCAATAGACCATAATGGACTAAAGTTTCAGAATGCCATTAAAAAAAATGAATTCTTGAATATAGATAGGATGCTTTGATTTTGAAAATTTTATTTTCGATCTACATTTTCAAAAATTTTCAAAAATATCTGAAACAATTTAGATAACCAAATAATATACATAACAGAGTTTTAAGATCTATAAACAACCATTATATACGTATGTAAAGATCATATTTTAGGGATAGATATAAAACTATCTATAGAAATTAGAATATATTAATTATAAAGATTAAAGAAATTACTAGGAATTGTTAACTACTAAATCCAAGCTAAAAGAGATCATTTTTACGTTCCTTGGCGATTGAACCCAAGTGCTAAAAATAGCAATCTGGGATATAGGTTGCCCTTCGACGTAAACCTATCAAACGATAATGAATGTATTGTGCTAGATATTTCATTCAAAGATTTAATCTCTATTTCTAAAATGGAAATTTTTCAAAGGAATATTAAATTTGTAAGTGAATTTAGCCCGATACATTTATCAAATAGGTTCACTTACATAGGAAACCATTTTTATTTTTGGCACTCGGGTTCAATCCATACAAAAACAACCTTTATGCTTTGAAACAACCACTATTTCAGTTTGAATTTTTTAAATGACAATCTCTCGTGATTTCGCGTTTAGTTTTTGCATTTTTATACTTCTGGGGTCCCACTGATTATGTATACAAAATTTGGTTGAGTTTGCTCAAATGGTTTGGATTTTTAATTTTAACCCCGCTCCACCCCCCACCCCCCTCTTAATTTTGGATCGATATGCACCAAAATCTAATCAGCTCTTAATCTCAATGGACCAAAACTACTTGTGAAATTTGGTTTCGATAATCAAACTAGTTTTTGAGCTAGCTCGTCCACAACAATTTGGTAACGCACAGACAACCAGACTAACAGACATTTTGACAAAACAATTATTATCTCAAAAAATATAATTTTTTCGATGTTCACTTATTAGAGCTTTTTTGTAGAGCAAAATGCCATGGTTTCGCTGAATTTTTTTTAAATTAAAATAGTTTCAGCCGTTTTTGGGATATTTCAAAAAAAAGAAGGAAAAAACACTTTTTTCATGCTCGATTACAATACTTGACCATACCCTGTATGGTAAAGTTAAAATCGAAATATTTAAAGAAATCGCCACTACTTTTAAGCAATACTATTTAATTTATATCTAAAAATTAAAAATTCAATACCTATTATACAAATTCCTTAAGTACTGTCTTTACTATAAATATAATTTGCATTTTCAAAAATTAAAAAATTAAAAAAAAATCTATTTTTACAAAAAATATTATACTCTGAAATAAATACATCCTTACTTCCGTCTTATAAAAGTTTAAATTAAAAACAATTTCAAACTACTTGATGGAATTTTTTCATATCTTATTGATAACTTCTATCATAGATATAGATACGTTTATAAATTATCCTTTTCTATCATATTGGGTATTTTGAAAAGTGTATCATACATCATTAAGATAATCACTTAATGTCATAAATGTTATTCATATATCTTGTTTATATTATCTAATATTACTAAAAATAGATATTTTATTGAAATTAATTAATTATTCAATTTTATTAATATTATTAACTTATAAACTAATTAGTATTATTATTAATATTATTAACTTAAAAGTTGAGTTGATAAATTTAAACTTTGAAAGATTTAGTATACATACATTACTACATTGAATTTTATCTAATAAAAAAAATTGTTAGAATGTGTAAATTTATAAAAAAAATCTGATTTTTGTTTTATATATTTTAGTTGTCAATAAGTGAATGATTTTTTTATTAGATAAGTATATTGTAATGTTGTTGTTTTATATTAGTAATAACAATAAAAGAATGGAGGAAAAGGTTAAAACTTTTTCAAGACTTGGTACGCTCGGCAGCTAACTATGATATACTTCGAAAACTCATAACTTATTGTCTCCTTCAATAAATAAAAATTCTGCTACCCTCGGCAAAAAAACTTTCAATTTAGTTATTTAGTATTATTAATGCTGTTTTTGTGTTATATTTTTAATAAAAATAAAAATTAACTGGTACTGGTATTCATTCAGAAGATTTTAAAGTTAAAAATAAAAGTTTTAATATATTTAATTAAATCAACGAACGAAGAAAATATTTTTGTATTATAGACAAAAGGAACATCCAGGATTAGAGCCTGGGATCTTTGCATATGTACTGCAATGCTTTGTCATAAGATTGATTGGGAGGCGTTTGAGAATATTTAATATATTTTTGCGTGGACTCGCTGTAGCTATATCATGTTAATATTATAGCCTCTAATTTTGTAGTTTTGTATTTTGTATTTTTTGTATTTTATATTTTTGTATTTTTGTATCTACTTTGTATTCTGGAATTTATATTTTGTATTTTATATTTCTATATATTGTTAATTCCTATATTTCTCAGGTTTTTTTTTCTCTTGAATGTAACTCTTATGGTGTAAAAATAAATTAATTAATAATATACAACTAAAAATTGTATTAAAACTATTGAGCTGGAAAAATTTTCTAGTTGCTCACTACGTTTTGATTTCTGATTCACAAGTGGTTTTCAAATAATGATAAATATAGTTTAAGTCAATCCATATTACTGGTAATAGTCAATTCAAATGAAAACATGTTGATTTTAACAAATCGATGAACTGAAATGATCTATAGTTTCAGAAGCATAGAGAAGAAACTTGAAAATTTTAACCAATTTATTTCATCAATCCGAGAAAATTCTTTAGCTCGTCAACCTCACCTTGAAAGCATCAACCAGTAAATTATTTATTAATTGAAAATAGTAAGTATTTATTAATTTATTGTGTAACACGCCCAGAAGGGGGGAAGATAAGGCTTTCTCTCCTCTCAAACCCAAAATCATCTCTCTTACACAAAATAAGTAATACATGTTATATATTATAATATATATATTCTTGATTAAATTAATTAACTTTTTATTATACAAGTGAAAAAATTCATTTTATTACAATATTATTTATTCATATTTACCCTACATTATTTAAAAAATAAGCCAGCCAAGTGAGATTTGTTTTGTAACTTATATTTTCCTCCCTTTTAATTCTTGAGATAACAAATTTATACTTTATTTATCGTTGATAAAGAGAGGAATGAGAAAATTTGTGATTTTTCATAATTTTAAGTTAAGTAATAGGTTAACCATTTCTGAAAGCGTTCAGGTACAAAAATCATCAAAATTAGGCCAATTTAAGGACTCTGAAATCGTTATTATAAAAAGAGTCCCTCATAAAAATTCGACCCTTCCTGAAATAATCATTCGAATCAAATGTTAATTATTATTATCATTTCCATCCATTAATATGTAGTTAATTTGAAAGTTTATAATAGGAAGCAGGGCGAAGTTTTTATGTGTGATTTTTATTTATCAGTCAATAGCTAATCGACTTCTTCAGGGCATGACTATTTGAAGCTCCTAAAGAAGTCGGCAAAGTCGCCGAAACGTTGACTGATAAAGAAAAAAGTCACACATAAAAATTTGTTCTTATTTTCCTATTATAAACTTTCAAATGTTAATGTGATTTTTTATTTTAAGAAAAATGAAAACATATAGCTTGTAAATTTTAAGTTTGTATCTAATTAAGTTTACAATCTACAAGACTCTGACAAGCAGACAGATAGAGAGGCATTGTCTCTACCCTAATAAGTCCTTATTTTACATTTGGAACTTTAAAAAAGAAATTTGTCCTAAAAAAATAAAATTAAAGCACCCACCCCCAAGGGTAATTACCTGATTTATATTTATATAAACACAAATTATTTTTTAAAAACAATATCAAATCGTTCAAACGTTCGGGAAAAATTCTCCTTCATCAATATAATTTGGAAAAATTATTGTTTTCTTAGAAATGGAAATATGAAGCAACTTGTCAACTATATTTCTTTTTTAAAATGTTGCTTTTTCTAACCTTTGATTGATAAAGGGAGAATGTCTGAATTGGATTTATAGAATTGTTTCACTGTTTTATAAAGACCACAAAAACAATTTAAAGGCCTTGAACCCAAAAACCAACGCACAAGTGAATTGAATGAGTAACTTTGAGATTGAGAACTTTTACAATACCTAATAAAATATTATTTTAACAAATTCATTCCTTAAATTTTGAGTGTGTTTTCAAAAAATAGAGTATTATATTAATATAATTTATTAGAAAATGATACTGAAACATAGAGACTAAAATAAAGAAATGACAGGAAGGAGATCTATCGATTGTACCTACTGATCTTAAAGACAAAAATAAAAGATTGTAAAAAAGTGTAAATGTATGGAAAATCTATAGTCAAACAGGGTATGAATGAGAAATAATTTAATTATTTTTGTGATTTTTCAGTTATTTAATGTGGACTGATGAAGAGAGCAAAGCCCACGAAAGTCTATAGTCTCCTTTATAAATAAAATGTATAATTGCAGCAGAAGACGCACTCTCTTAATTGTCTCCTTCAATATATAAAAATTCTGCAACCTCGGCAAAAAAACTTTCAATTTTAAAGAATTAATTTGTTTTATATCATTTATATACAAAGGAGTTAACCATAAAATGAATAAAATATAATAATTCTCTCTCTCACTCCTAAAAAATTTATTTAGTTTTATAAATTTAATTAATTAATTTATTTATTGTATTATTTACTTTTCGATGAATTGAAGGGTTGGTTTTTTTGTTGATAAAAAGACAAAGTCAATATTTTAATAACTATTAGAATTAATTGATTGTTTCACAGTTTTACTGGTCGAACGTTCCTCATCTGTTGAATTTGTCATTTCATGAAACATTCATTCTTAAATCTTCAATATACACACTATTATAATCTAATATATATACATATATAGCAACAATTTATAAAAACGTTTACTAGTAAACGTTGACTAGTAAACGTTTTTATAAATTTGTTGCTATATATGTATATGTGTGTGTGATTGTAATGAATTGTGTGATCTATCTATATTGAAGATTTAAGAATGAATGTTTCATGTGAAATGACAAATTCCGGTTCTGAACGAATTGTTTCAGTGATGGCCGACCAGTGGTGACCCAACTGTATAGTAATCAATTAAATAATTCTAATAGTTATTAAAATTATTGTTTTATTATTTTTGTGACAAAATCAACCCTTCAATTTAATGAAAAATTTAAATCAAGTCACTTGTTCCTAAAGAAAATTAAAAAAATAAGTTAAAATTCCTCGTAGAGAATAATCTTATTGATTTAATTGCTTCAACTGAGAGGGAATTATTTGTGAATTTGCCAATTCAATGATTTAAAATTCTCTATTAAAAAACAGATTAAAAATATTAGTCGCAAGCTGTGAAGATCAAGTACACAACATGCGGGGAAGCACCGGAAATCGAAGCCTCAAATACAAATTTGTAGGCATATTTATTTCATGTGCTTCAATAAAATTATTATTTATTATTTATTTAGATTGGATAAAACACGAGAATTGTTATTTAATTAAAATAAGTTGAAAAATCGATGTGGCCATCCACTTGACTTTACCATACAACCTGGTCCCTCACTTATATTTAATATTTAATAAAATTATTTATAATCGTGTAGGGGAGGGGGTTAGTTTTTGCATTTTTAGATTCTAAAAAATTCACTGATTATGTATACAAAATTTTAGTTGAGTTTTGTCTAAATAGCCTAGATTTTTAATTTTTAACCCCCTTTAATTTTGATCATATGCACACCAAATTTGACTAGTTTTAATTCAATGGACCAAACTAATGTGAAATTTGGTTTCGATGTTCACACTAGCTTTTGATTAGCTCGTCAACAAAACAGTAACGCACAGACTAACAAACTAACAGACAAATAGACAGACAACGCAACAGACGATTGACAACAATATGATCTCGAAAATTATAATTTTTCTGATGTTCATATTAGAGCTTTTTAGAGGAATTTTCATGTTTTCGCTCAATTTTTTTAATCAAAATAGTTTCACATGAGATATTTAAAAGAACGAAAAATGAAACACTTTTTCATACGATTATACTAACTTTCACCCATAAAGTAAAAATCATGATACGGAATTTATTTATAATATATACAGATAATTTAATCAATTAGAAAGCTAGAAATGGAAATAGTCTATAGATCTATTATAGACTCAGAGAGACGATTTGATCACGAGACTACACAATTTTACCAAAATAGACAATAAAAACTGTTTTTAAATTACAGAATTAAAAAATAAAATAATATTATTATATGAAATATACATAATAATTTAAAATAGCAAAAAGAATTGAAATAAAATATAATGTAAAAGTGATGAAAAAACAAAAAATCATAATAGTATTAAAGAGAGAAAGAGAGAGCTTACTTTGAGATTTAGACGTAAAAGAGGAGTTGTTGTTTTTTACCTAATGGGTTTGATCTCATATACGCAGAACACCAGGGAGAACACACGACTACTCAAAAGTGCATCGTTCAAGTGGATTGGACCAAAGAAGCAGAATTGAAAGGTAAAAGGTGTGAAGAATCGACCAGGCAGGCTCAAGAAATGCGCACGAGTTTATCTCACTTCACCCGGGGTCACATTATTAAACAAATGATACAAGCCAATAAGAAAGACAAGATGCTATTAAAGTGGTTTTATAATTGAAATATGGGAACGGTGCCGCTGACGGTGCGGCATCGACTGAGCGCAGCGTGCCGAGAAGAGCGCTCAAGAGCAGCGTGGGAATGCGGGGAGGCGCACCCCCTCTCCAACCTCCTCATCATTTTCCAGTCAACGGGGGAGACAAAAAGGTTGATTGGCAAATTGCGAGAATTAAACCAACCGGCAATTATTTGGCATCCACGCATCTGATGGGCATTTGGGTAAAAAATAAAGAATATGAGGAAATCACACTCCCCACGTACATACACTATGAGACACACACACACATACACTTGACATTCGCACTTGGACGCACAAGATAGACAATTTGATGGATATGTCATAGCACCTTGCTTCACAGATTTTTTTCTTTGGTTCCAGTGGTTTTTAAATTAAGGTTGTCTTTTGACTTACTGGCCACATTTGAAAAAAAGAATTGTTTATAAAGAGAAATCAATGAGGTTGTCCTTCGTTGATGTGCATGAATATATCATATATTTATTTATTAGTATACCAAATATAAATATATATGTATATAATTTATTTGTTTGAAACTATAGTTTCGAAGATTCATTCGTCATCAGTACTTTTAATTATAAATAATTTATGTTATTTCTCTTGGGGTCAAGTAGCCGATTGATGTAGAAAATTTATCATTCTCATAGTAAACTCAGAATGGAACAAAATATATATAGTTATTTAATGGCAGAGACAGAATCATTGATTTCTGTTTATGAACCAACAACTTGAAATTTCCTCAAAGGTAATAAAATATTTTCAACAATATAGTTAGGAATGTAATTTATAATAGAGAATGTATTCATTAAAATATATCTACAAATTGTATCCATATTATAATATATTAAAATTAAAATTTAAAATATAAATTTACTAGATAAGATTACTTATGGGCACACTGTATATTCATATTTTCATACTAAATAAAGTTTAACTAACTGTATATTCATATTTAGGTAAATGTTCATACCCTGTATATTCATATTTGTATAATAATAAATCAAGTTTGTACCACAATGTATATTCATATTTTTATAGTAAATGAAGTTTGGAATTCACCTGTATAGTCATTTTAGAGAAATGTAGTTGGACCACTCTGTATATTAACATTTTTATACTAAATAAAGTTTGGACAAGTCTATATAATCTATATTTATAGTAAATGAATTTTGGCCAATTCTAGTATTCATATTTTTATAGATGAAGTTTGGGCCACTCCTGTATATTCATATTTTTATGAGGATTGAATTTTAACTACCTTACATTCATTTTATATAATGTAATTTTGGACTACCCAGTATTCACATTTTTAGAGATGAATTTTAATTCATATTCTGTATATTCATATTTTTATAGAGGATGAATTTCGGACCACCATGTATATTCATATTTTTATAGGGAATGATGTTTGGTCCACTCTATATATTCATATTTTTATAGGGGATGAAGTTTGGGTCACCAGAATTATTTTTATAGGCGATGAAATTTGGGCCACCTTGTAAATTTATATTTTTATAGGGAGTAATTTTGAACCACAATGTATATTCATATTTAATAGGATAAAGTTAGGATCACTCTAAATATTCATATTTTTATATAAAAGAATAAATTTTTGACCACTCCTAAAGATCATATTTTATAGGGACAGTTTTGGCCATTGTATATTCATATTTTTATAAAATATGAATTTTGAGACTACTAGTGTATATTCATATTTTTATAAGGGATGAATTTTGACCACTAAGTATAGATCTATATTTTAATAGAGTGATGTTTGGCCACTGTATGACCATATGATATTTTTATAGGATGAAGTTTAATCATTCTTTTTTATATTTATATTTTATAATAAATTTGTACCACCCTGTATATTCAAATTTTTATAGAATGGAGTTTGGGCCAACCTGTATATTCATATTTTTATAGGGGATGAAGTTTGTATTACCTGTATATTCATATTTTTATAAGGGGTGAATTTTAATTGTTCTATTTCATATTTATAGAAGAATTTGAACTAATTATATATATTTTTATAGGGATGATGTTAGGATTTTCAATATCTATATTTTTATAAGGAATGACTTTGTAATCAATTCTGCAGAGTCCATATTTTTATAGGGATAAGTTTGAAGGCTCTATATCTATTTTATAAAAGTTGGATTTTGACCAATTCTGTATATTCTAGTGATATAAGGGATGAATTTTGGACTAATTTTCTTTGCATATTCATATTTTATAGGAATATGTTTAGCTACTCTCTGTATATTCATATTTTTATAGGGTGCAGTTTGACCACTCTGTATATTTATATTTTTATATGGATGCACTTCTTGTACCACCCTGTATATTCAAATTTTATAGCGGAAGTATTAGCCAACCTGTATATTCATATTTTTTATAGATGAAGTTTAGCTGTATTTATATTCATATTTTTATAAGGGATGGATTTTGACTACCTCAGAAGATCATATTTTTATATAGGGAATAAAGTTTTGGTTTACCGTGTATATTCATATTTTTATAGGCGATGAATTTAGCTACCTTGTAAATTCATATTTTTATAGGGATGAATTTTGAACCACAATGTATATTCATATTTTTTAGATGAATTTTGGACCACTCCTGTATAGTAAAATGGTAATTATATGTAATAATTAAATAAACAAGTAGCTAGGACAAGAGAAAATATGTTTCTTATGAACTAGAAAGTATCTATGTCTACTTTGTGCCTTACCTTTGGCTGGCTGGCTGGCAAAAAGCCTCTCAATTTTGCTGCTTAGAATAAACTGAGCCTTGAATGAAAGGAAATATATCAGCCAGCTTTTTATCAATTTTGAATTTGATAAATAATTTTCAAAAAGAATTTCCAAATAACATTTATTCATTTTTACCACCATGAAATATAATATACATAATAAAAGATGGACCAAAACTAGGAGGTAATTTAAAATTTTTAATGTAAGTATTGATTATTATTTTTTTTTTTTTTTTGAAAATAAAACTTATTCCAATACCTTGATAACTAAAAAACAGAAAATCAGAAAGTTCTTTTGTTATAAAAATGCTATATTTTAAAATTAGTTATTCAGAATTTTGTTATATAATAAAATTTTGGTGAAATATTTTAAATAGTAAAGAATATTTTTTGAAATTTTTTTAGAAATCTTTTAAAGATATAAAGACAGTTAAGAGTAACATAAATTTATGTAAAACCTACTCAGTATTTTATATTTTTGAATTTTAAAAGTTTTCAAAAATTTTCAAAAATTTTTTCAACTGATAATATTTTTGTTTTTCTAGTGAGAAAGATATGAAAATGTTAGTGTTTCAAAATAAATTTTGATTATATTATTTTTATAAGGAAATAAATTATTTTCATCAAAAACTTTCAAGAATTTGATGAAAATTTAAAAAATAAAATAAAAATAATATACATATTCGAGCCAATCATATATCAATATGAAGAAAGTTTACTAGCAATGTGTTGAGATAATGTCATAATTTTAAATAATAATATAATAAATAAAATCATAAAAACATTTTCGTTACTTTTTTTTGTTATAAAAGTTATAACGTTTCATGATTTTAGTGATATGAGAATGTTTTTGTTAGCGTACGCTTTGAGTTAGAATTGTAAAACTTAGCAGAGATTTGTAGCTTTAGCAAAAAGTAACAACAATGATTGTTATAATCTTAATTGATATCTATTTGCATTTCTTACATAAAACAAATAGAATTTTAATATATCTCCCTGAACCATATTAGGAGATTTTGACGGGCAATATTTATCTCTTTTGAGAAAATTTGAGTAGAATATTTTTGTTTTAAGACGACTCTCCAAATTTTAGCTCGATAAAATTTTTTTTAAAGATCCCTCAAGAATTTTTAAAATCTCAAAAATTAAAAAAATCAATTATTTCTTTTTTGAAAATGTTTATTTCTTATTAAGAAATTCTTCCTATATATAAAAAACGGACTTAAAATTTCAGCTCAAAATATGAATTTTCAAAGAATTTTGATGAATTCTGACCTAGAGGAAGCTGAAACTTCACACAAAATAAAAATATCTCCTTAATAAATTGTTTTTTTTTTCAGATTTTCAGCTTTTTTTTGAATTTTCAGAAGTTAGTATTAAGCTTAAAATATAACTCTGTTAGCATACTTGGTCTTGAAGATGTTTTCTAGACACTAGGAGATCTTTTAGATATCTTAAAGACGGGTTCATATATAATATATATATATATATAGTGGATATCGATGAGGCAGTCCAAAAAAGAAGAAGTTAATTTACACTATCTTTTTATTCATAAAAATGACGTTTCGGAGGCTATTCCTCCTTCTTCAGGGTTTTGTTAAGTCAATGAAGGAAATTCAATGCGACATTCTCTCTGTCTCTCTTTCAGTGGCAGTAACAATAATATATTGATTTCATTCTCAGCAGAATTGTAATATAGTAATTCTGCTGAGAATGATATACAATATATTATTGTTACTGCCACTGAAAGAGGAGACAGAGGGGAATGTCGCATTGGATTTCCTTCACTGACTTTTCAAAACCATGAAGAAGGAGGGAATAGCCCCCGAAACGTCGGTTTTATGAATAAAAAGATAATTTAGGTTAAAAATAAAATAAAATGAGAGAGTCTTCTGTTTTTTAAATAAAATAATTTTTAATTATTTCTAGATCTAGAAATAATTAAAAATTATTTTATTTAAAAACAGAAGACTCTCTCATTTTATTTTATTTTTAACCTAAAATAAAAACAATTCTGTTACCATCGACAGTGAAATCTTTTATTCAACTAATAAATAAAAAGATAGTGTAAATTATCTTCTTTTTTGGGACTGCCTCACCGATATCCACTTAATTCACTTATCAGTCCGTCTCCAAAAATTACTCCAATATATATATATATATTTTTGCAAATATCAAAAAGGTTAATAAAATATCAAAATTAAGCCCGAATTTCACATGTCGGGATTGTAGGCTGATGGGAATTGGGATTTCGGAGTTTTCGGTGCCACTCCTTAAAGAAATCTTTAAGACAATAAAAGCTGAATAAGACATTTTCAAGACCAAGTGTGCTATCTGGGAATTAGTTCTTTGCGATGGGTATATAAAAATGTTGGCAACATCTTCTATCTATATAAATATCCGAATCCATTCACATAGACAAAAATCATTGTTTAAAAAAATGAAAATTTTTAAGTAAATTCAATAATTCTGGGTTGCATTGATGCATATCTATCTCACGACTGAAAGAAGGTCAGCGAAAGTCGAGTGTTGGATAGACCAGTTTATTTGGATTGTTTCTAATGCAGCCGACATGATAGCAGGCTCATGTAAATCTAAATTTATTGCTAAGTTTTCCAAGAAGTCTTTAAAAATCAAGGAAAACAGAAGAATGTATCCTGGAGACAAATCAATGATGATTCACAAATCCAACCAATAAAGACAAGATCTCTTAAAAAATGCATTTGTTAAAATTTATGGTAGAAAGATTTTGTGGAATGTTATTTCTTAAACGCTTAATAAGAACAAATAATGATTAAATGAAATTTTTCCTAAATTTTAAGATAAGGACTAACTAATTAATAATAATATACTAACATTGCTCAAAGGTGAAATCATCAACGCTTTTCCTTTTCGTCTTGTTGAGAATGACTTAATTATCCAATCTCGTAATGGACTTACAATTAGATGATTCATATGCATTCTACAAAATCGTATATCAAATTCATGAAAATATTAATTATCTAGTTTATTTTTGAGGTGACTTTTATTGGACGAATTATAAAACCAGTTTATATAATAATTTTGGTGTAGACTAGTAAAATAAAGGCATTTAGTCGAAATTTGAAACTTTTATGCAAAGATTCACATATTCTTTATTTTCTTGAATTTTAATGTAAAAATTTGTCTATTGATATTTAAAATAAGGAGTAACGCTAGAAGTCAAAATTAAATTTCAAAAATAGAATTGTTCAAGTTTAAGGGGTTCGGGATTATTTATTATTTTTATAAGAAAATTCTCAAATGGTTACTATCGAATCATTGGTGTATTAAATATTTATTCCCGAAATTTGAAGTTGATCGTCTGTCCCATTACCGAGAAATAAATTATTGAAAATTGTCCTTTTAACATGGAAGTAAAAAGACCGAGCTTTTTAAAGGACTATAACATCTATACAAATTACACCATTTTCAAAAAATTTATATAGATAAATAATTCAACTTTTATGAATCGAATGATATATTTTTCTATAGATTTGACAGTCTAGTTAATTAGCTATTCATAAATGTTAAAATAAAAAGTTTTTTCAGCCAACAGAATATAACAAAAGCGCTAGTGTAGAATTCCAAATTTTCTATCAATCAGATAGATAAGCTGACACGAACTCCCTTAAATAGGTTTCAATTCGAAACAAAAATCACTATATTCCTGTGAATATAAAAACTCAAATAGCGGATAGAAGCAGACTTTAAATTTCTAAAGAAATTCCGATAAAGTGACATCTACTTGATTTGATTTGTCATGAATAATTGTTATTATATATCAGAAGGGTTGTATTCACCCCCTCGGGAATCAAACTCGAATGCCAAAACAAGTAATCTGGGCCAATTGCTTTTCTGTGAGGTAAGCCCATCTAAATATGCATAGGGCTAAATATTTCATTCAAAGATTTTATTTTCATTTATAACATTTTGTGGTCTCGTGATACTAAATTTAGTTTAAAAATAAATAAGCTGATTTGGTCATCCAAATGATTTTACCATACACCTAGCCCCTTTATTTAATATTTAATAAAATAATTTATGAAAGAACCCTTCTCGTCTTGGTCACTATCAATTTCACAAATTGAATCATTATCATAAAGTCATATAGAGTGAATATGCGAAATTTCGTACAAATCGAGCAAAGGGTCTAGGACTTATATTGATACTTCTATTTTTTTAAATCCCCCAATACCTTAGAATTTCTTCTTTTCACGATACAAGGATTGATCCTGGCCTGTAGGGGTTGCACCATGTAACACCTATAGATGCATAAATAACATAACAAAAACGTATAAATTGAAGCTTTTAGTTCGCAATATGGAATATTTAATCAATCTTTCGCATTCAACTTGGAGATAAATTCTTTGGTCATTTCGTTTATCCCAATGATTTCTAACGACAGTAATTGCCTTCCTGCTTCCATATTTTAGCTATCATACAAATCCAAACCTGGTACATTTACAAATTTAAAAATTTCAATAGTTTAATCATTTACTGAATTTGGCTTCCGGGTAGTACTTAATTCACTCAAAAAAAAAAAAAAACATTTTTGCTCATGAGATTTAAAAATATCTGAAACATGGAGAAAAAACATTTTCAACCATAATTATTTTCTATCTGTGTGTTTGGATTTGCATATCTATGACAACTCAAGAAGGGATAGTCGAAAAAAGTTCATTCTGATGCGTAAATGTTTGTATTTCCGATGAAGAGAATTTTGGGAACTTTAATTTCATAGCTTTTTGTTTAAATTTTTTTTTTTTTTTTAATATTTTTATTGAGAATCCCAATTATTGATATGATAAAAGCATAAAAACAACAGATATTTTCAATTTCACTTTATTAATCAATTATATATTTTAAGGCCCATTAATAGTATATTACCTGGGGGGGTCGGTTAGGCCTAGGCGGTAGCGGGACAGCGAGCTAACCAGGGGACCCGGGTTCGAATCCGACTCGAGGCAGCCAGCTAATAAATCTGACTCCGCGGGGGTAGAGACAAATTTTAAAAAAATATAGCTAGTATCGTAATTGGGCTTATGGCTAGCAAAGGCCGAAAAGCCAAAAGAAAAAAAAAAAAAAAAAAAAATAGTATATTACCTATTTTATTGAAAATTAAAGTAAACAATTATAATTATGATTAACGACATAAAAGGTTTCTTAAAAGAAATATTATCTCTAATTAAAACCAAGACAATTGAAAGAATATCCCAATCGAAGAGAAGGAACGTATATATGGTGGAGATGTGATTTCTGAAGTGGAAGCCCAAAAATCAAATGTATAATATGTACAATAAATTGTTAAATTAAAATAAATAAATAAAATTATGATAATTTAAAAAATAGAGTATCAATTTTGATTTTAATGTATAGTTATTATTTATAAGAATTTTGCTGGCTTGGTGTGTACTGGATATATTAATTTTTTATTGTTAAGGATAAATAAATTGAATTTGCTTCTTTCCAGTAATTTATTTTGTTTTTCAAATGGTTATTCCAAATATTTCGAGCGTTCTCAGCATCTCTTCCTCAGTGGAAACTGTGGGACCACACAATAGGCAAGTCAGTGAGTTATTATAATTACAGGTGTCAAAAAGTACTCCCCACCAATGTGCCGAATCCATCAGTTTGTACTAATGGAGTCGGCACATTGGTGGGGGAGTGGGTGAGTACTTTTTTGACACCTGTAATTATAATAACTCACTGACTTGCCTATTGTGTGGTCCCACAGTTTCCACTGAGGAAGAGATGATGAGAACGCTCTCGAAATATTTGGAATAACCATTTGAAAAACAAAATAAATTACTGGAAAGAAGCAAATTCAATTTATTTATCCTTAACAATAAAAAATAGTTATTATTATTCAGTTCCATTATCAGTATTAGATTTTAAGTGCGAGATAAATTTAACCTAATTTATCCAACGGAGAATTTACCACTGCACGAAGCCCCTAAAATCTTAGTAAATTGGATATTGGATTGTATCTATCTTTCTGAGATTTGGCTCGTGATCCCGGCTTCTTTCCTTCTACTCTGTTCTTTTCACGATGGAGGGGCCATCCCATACAGGCCTTTAGGGGATGCACCTTCTGGTGTATCTCTTTCTCACATCAATATCATTAAAAAAAATCAGATGTAACAAATCAGAGGAAAAAAGGAACAATTAAACACCATGTAAAAACATACGACCAATTGCAACGTTTCGCCAATTTTTTATGGCTTCATCAGGCTTTATACAAAAAACAAATACAAATGAATCATTCACAATCATCAAAATCAACCCAGACATTTGTATTTGTTTTTGTATAGAGCCTGATGAAGCCACAATTAATTTGCGAAACGTTGCAATTGATCCTATGTTTTTACACGGTGTTTAATTGTTTATTTTTCCGCTGATTTTTTACATCTAATAAAATATAGTAATTAAATTTAAAGCTCTCTAATCCTAGGTGATTGTGATAACTCACTCTTCCGCTGACCAGCTTGATATTCCCCAATTTCCTCTTTTTTTGGAAATAAGTAAATCCTGACTTAAATGTAGGTAGAAATTTTCTTACATTAAGTCAAACTGAGGTGCGCACTAGACTGATTTTACTTAATAGTTCCTTATATTTAAGAAGATAAAGATTAAATCTATCAATTAATATTGATTATATTTATATATACTTATTTACATTAAGTTAGACCTCTTAGTATTATTCTTTTGGGGTTAGACCTTGAGGTCTGTTTCATCGAGCTTTTCTCGTTGTATCAAGTATAGCCAAAAACTCGCTTACTTACAATTTAACTAAATTTAATTATTTATTATGATATCAAATTTCTATTTATAAAATTTTACTTTTGATGAAAAATTAAAGTCTCATAAGTTAACTTAATTTATGAAGTATATAATTTTATCATCATAATAAAGAAGTGTGAAACCTTCATAACTTTTGAGAAGACATTCACAACTTTTTAATATATTTTTAATATTCTCAAATTAAATAAAACCAATTCAAAAAAATTATGTTTGCTAGTGATTAAGTAGGTATGTGTCTAGTCCGTTCAATTGAAGGCTAACATTCAAAATATAAAAATAATATTTTATAACGAATAAATCACTTTTTGGGGGCCACGTTGGTTGATCTGCAGCGATGTTTTCTTTCCACAGTGGATATTAGAGTTTGCGTTGCGCTATTTACAATTAAAGATGATTATAATTATATGTAATTTAAATAGTTAAAATATGAATAATCAAAATTTATTCTTTATAATGTTGCATCATTCACATCCATAGTAAATTAGTAACAGGAATAGTAGGGAACTGGACAAAATTAATTAAAAAGACAGAGTTTTTTATTACCATAAATAGGCCAGACGTTTCGTCAGTTTATTCTGACTTGTACATCGGCCCATTTTATCACTCTTTGTCAAAAAACAATTTCACTATGAGACAAAACAACATTAATCTTTCTTTAAAATATTTTGGTTCAAATTAATCAACAATCTTGAAGCAACTTTTCTTTAACAAATAAAAAAAAATTTGTAGTCGTTTTTATTCAGATATCACAGAATAAAAATTAAATATATTATGAATTTTTTTTTATATTTAATTTTTAATTTACACAAATGATCTCTGAATAAAAACGACGTCAAATTTTTTTTTTAATTGTTAAAGAAAAATCACTACCAAGATTGTTGATTAATTTGAGCCTTAATGTTAAAGAAAGATTAATTCTCTTTGTCTTATAGTGAAATTGTTATTGGACAAAGAGTGATAAAATGGGCTACTGAGGAAGTCAGAATAAACTGACGAAACGTCTGGACCATTTAATAAAAAACTCTGTGTTTTAATTTATTTTGTCCAGTTCCCTACTGTGACTGTTACTAATTTACTATGGATGCGAATGATGAAACATTATAAAGAATAAATTTTCATTATTAATATATATTTGAATTTAAATCTAGAATCTCTTCAATCCTAGGTGACTTTGATAACCGAGGGGCGAACCGCGACCTAATATCGTGTACACCTACTCCCACTTTCATTTCCAATTAGAAGACAATAGATGAAGGGGCATTATCTAATGAATTCCAAAATAACTCTATATAGTTCAAAAGACGTTACACCTAATTCCAATCGCGGTTCACAACTCGGTGATAACTTACTCTTAAACTGGCCAGCTTCCATGTTGGAAAAGTTTGGAAAAGTCTAATATAAACACTAGATGGCGGGAAATAGTCCGAAAATAATTTATGTACACGTACTTACTAGGCAAGTTTTTTTTACGCATTTATTTAGCCCGCTCATAATGTTTGTGACTTAGATCAAACTTTGCTACCAATTTTAAAACTCATAAAGAGACATCAAAAAAGTTTTCTTCTCTGCTTGATGCAAATAAACATATATATAATTGATTTATTTGTTAGAGAATAGAGTTTCGGAAGTCTGACCTTCATCAACATCTGAAACATTCGGAGAAACAAAATCTTTTCAATTAATTTTAAAGCTATTTGCTGATTCGCTACAAATTTTGCACATACATACTTTATGACTGACAATACAATATAAGCAAGATCTCATTAAACGTCTATCCTTAGTATAAATATTGATATCTTGCTGAGAATGGATTCGTGATTGTCGTAGTCCAAATATTTTATTAAAAATAAAAATGACAATAAGTAAGTATAGTTTAATTTTTTCTAACTCTACGATTTAACTAAAAAAAAATATTTATTTTCTTGAAATTTACTCAAATACATGTCGCACTTCGATATTATCATGATAATAATTCTCAATTTGGGAGCCGGGTTGGCTCAGTTGGCTATCGCACCGGCCTCGTTTCGGCATCGATCGATTATGACGATGTTGGAATGGGAGGCCGGGGTTCGATCCTAGCTGGCGAATAAAAATTTCTACCGGCTGAAAACTCGGCTCCTCCACTAACCCTACTAACACTTTACTTATGTGCTGTCTAAATGGGCTTTGTTCCCGGTGACATTAAATAAATAAAAAAATAAAATAAAAATAATTCTCAATTTTTAAGGAGCATGGTTTTCGGAGTGAATATATTTAATAAAATTAATTTAATATAAAAATTTAAAAATTAAATATTTTGTGGTGATTCTGTAATTCCTGTAGTTGAGTTAAATACCTGAAATATATGTATCGAGTTTATTCTCAAAATAATATTTGTTTTAATATTGTTAGAGTTCATGGCTGTGATGAAATTGTATTGGAGGAGGTATCAACTAAAGATGGAATCACTGGGTTCAATAAAACAACTTTAATAAAACGTTTAGGCCTGAATTTATTTGTATTTGTTCGATCACATATGTGTACCGAATTTTGTGTATAACTCCTAATTAACTGAAGATGGCCAAATAAATTCAGGCCGAAACGTTTTATTAAAGGTGTTTTATTGAACCCAGTGATTTCATCTTTGGCTGATACCTCCTCCTTCATCTAATAATATTTGTTTTATTTGTGAAATTTCACCTAGTATTTCATTTATATTTTTAAATTTTTACATTAAATTCATATTATTATCATATTATTTGTCTCAAACTTAATACACGGTACCTAAAAATATCAGTTTGACAATTTTAACGGGGTGAACCGCGATTAGAATTAGATGTACACATCTTTAGAATTATGTGGAATTATTTTGGAATTCATTAGATAATGCCCCTACATCTGTTGATCCTTCTACTTGGAAATGAAAGTGAAATAGGAAGTAGGTGTACACGATATTACGTTTTGTATTTGAACTGGATTTTTTAAACGTAAAATTGTTAATATCGCAGTACTTATAATATGACTAATGAAAATATTAAAATTGCTACCGTGAATTATATGTTACATTATTCAGATTGCCGAAATAGTCTCTCTATAAAATATGAATTTATTTATTTATTCAGTAATATTATATTATGAGGAAAAGAGAGAGAAAAAACAACTCAAGTTTTTACGTCATTGAAATAGTAATGTACATAATATATATTTATTTATTGATTAAGATAAAAGATGTCATTAGTGTGTGTGAGTGCGGTTATTCTTCGAAGATTATAATTAAATGAAGATTGTTAGGTTGAAAAAATTGTTTTATAAATAGATAAATTAATCCACCCGGATGTGAAGCAGATTTACTAAATAGTAAACGAATAATTATTATTTATTTTTCTAATTTTTTTATTTATATATTTATTTATTTTTATTAATATTAAAAATTATTCGAAGTTAGATGAATTAACCCCGTCTAGACCAATTTGTAATATTTAGTATAATAATAAAAAGATTCAAGTAATGTTGGATGTTATATTTTTAGTCCGTTTGAAATGAAATTTATTTTTTGAATGTTTTCCATCTTTCATCAGATAGTAAATTGAAAGAGTTATTTTCATCCGAATGGACCATATCTTTTGCTTTCTGGTATCAATTTCTAAAAGAACAAACAGAATTAATTTTATAATATTCTTTATGAAGAATGAAGTAATATAAAAATAGGAACTACATATAGTAGATTAGTAGACGTCTGGGGGGGGGGGGGCTTTGAGCAAGAAGATGGGTCAGGAAATCTCTGGATAGTGAATTAAATAAACTTGAAAACTCAACTTCTACTTTCTCTTATTTTATTACAGCATTATTTGGCGTTGCTTATGCATATCATATTATTTTCACTTAATAATAATCAATTTTGTTAAGGGCGAATGGTGTAGGTTCTTGGTGAAACATAATAATAAAACTTGAGCAAGATGATGAGATAGGTTTCACAAAAAGAAATAAAACAAAATTGAGTTTTGAAGTCGATATATTCGAGGTGCAGCCCATCATCAGGAGTCAGAATAAACTGAATATACAATGGAAAAATAATTTTAAAAATAACAATTTTTTTAATATTTTTGAAATGTATGTGTGTGAAGGTAGAGTAAGCAGAGAAGTAGTTCTAAGAATTAATATTTTCGACAATATTAATTCTTAGAACAACTTCCCTTCTTACTCCTACTTTCCCTCACCACATACATTTCAAAAAATATTAAAAAAAAATTGTTATTTTTAAAAGTATTTTTCCATTGTATAATCAGTTTACTTTGACTCCTGATGATGGGCTCCCCCCCCCCCCCCCCCCCCCGAAAACTCAATTTTGTTTTATTTCTTTTTGTGAAACCTACCTCGCATCTTGCTCAAGTTTTATTATTATATTAAAATGTTTCACCTAGAACCAACACCTAACTCCTTAAAAGTTCTTGGTGAAACAGTTTAAATAAAATAAAGAAAATGTTTGAAATTTTTTTAGAAACTTTTTAAAATTTAAAATATACTTACCTAGTATTTTATATTTTAAATTTTAAAAAGTTTCTAAAAAAATTTTCAAACATTTTCTTTACTTTAATAATAATCAACTAAGATGAAAATTAAATAACTACTTAGCTAGTAATTTTAAAATTTAATTTAAAATTCTTACATGACTTAGGCATAATTAATATATCTTTAATCATTGTCTTGTTACCCTGGATGGAATTCAGAAGCGTGAAATAAAACTAAAGGATTAAATAAGAGATAACTTTTATTTCAACTTTTTCCCATTACTGCCCCTTAGCCAATTCATTAAAATAAAATAGGGTCACCAAACACGGTTCTATTTAAACTAATAATGCATTCAACCCAGCTATAGCTATCTTAATAATTATTTGACCCATCCATCTTAGAACTTTTCTTTTATTAGGGTTCCGTATAAAAAATAAAAACGGGATCTTATTAGTGTTGCTGTTTGTCTATCAATAAAGAGAAACAAAATCGATTGTAATGTGGCTGGCTTGCTATAACATCAAAATGAATTTTTCTATATTAAATCGGGTAATTAAACCCATGAGATATAACAGATAAAATGTTTCTAATTAAAAAGACTGATTTATGAATATCAAACTTTCGAAAATATAATTTGAAACAATATTTGAATAAAGCAGAGGACAACCTCTCATTGAATTCTCTTTATGAATCAACAACTCCCCTACACCCGGAAAAACAAAATATTTTCAATTGTCAGAGCATTGTAGCCCGTGAAATACTAAATTGATAATTGAAGGGTTTGCTGCAAAAAGGAGGTAGATCCAATTTTTTCAGTTTTTGGGAAACCAAAAAAAACGTTTAAAAAATTCAAAACGACGACAAAATTCAAAAATGACGGGCAGCTCCATCTGTTGAGCAACGCTGGAAATAATGATTGGAGCTACATCCTTCTTGTACCAAACAAAAGCTTTTTTTGCACAAGATAGTGTTAATATCTCCCAACA
Organism: Forficula auricularia; assembly: GCA_024734495.1. Lineage (NCBI taxonomy): Eukaryota > Metazoa > Arthropoda > Insecta > Dermaptera > Forficulidae > Forficula > Forficula auricularia. The sequence continues at coordinate 328,280 of JALMQS010000123.1, forward strand.
TGAATAGGATGGAGCTACCTCCTTTTTGCAGCAAACCCTTCAATTGATAAAATTAGAGAAAATGGAATACTGCGGAAGTACCTATTTATCTGAGAAAGAGAAGAACTAAGATGATAAGACTCATGTTAAGGCTCGGAGGATTGCTTAGGGATATTTTAGAGAGTAAAGCAAGAATGAAAATAGAATGAAGATACATAGATTGGAGTGTTTTCTCCGAATAATGGAAGATATGAGATGTGGAAGTGATACAAATATATGTACCTGCATGTTTATTTGCATCAAGCTGAGAACAACCTCAATGATCTCTCTTTATAAAACAGATTCTCTTATTGACGAAAATCAGAGGCGCTAGTTAACGGGGAAATAAATGTAATACCTAATCTTGTGGAAGAATAGATTTTGTTTTCCCGAAAACTTCCTGCAAATAGATATGTCTGGAGGGATGAATTTGCTTAATTTTATATGTAATTATTCATTCTATACATCTCGGAGAGATGTCACGCGTAATCTGCTTTTCGCCAATAATTGTTGTGTTGCATTTTATTTAGGTTGTTTATTTGAAAACTACATATTAAAGTTCATATTTATGGTAATATTTTTCATTTTTAAACTTGCACTTAAAATAATATATATTATAATCTATTAATTGAAAATTCGTGATTTTCCTCTTCATATTTTTCCTCATAAATTTTCTCTTTTGATGTATAATTACAGTCTAATCTCTACTAGAAATACTCACAGCTACACTAATAGCTGTGATTAAATGAAGGAAACATCGTTAACGTTTCGCTTGATTGTAATTTCTCAACTCGAAATTACAACCTGTATCAGAAGTCCACACACGTTTTGCTATTTAAATTAAATTTTTCAAATAAACTTAAGTGAATTAATTTATTTGAGCTTTTAAATATTTTTTATAATGATTGGATAGAATTTATGTCTAGTATTTCATTAATTATATTATGTATCAAAATAAAAAAATAAACTGGAACGTTTTTGGATTAATTTGATAAATGCTGATAGTTTGATATGCCTATTCTTGTTATCCCAAAATTGGGTTGGCTTCTATTACTTAAGAACGATGGCAGAATAAGCCGATCCAAACGTCGTAGTTATATTGTATTAATTGTTGTTTGTGTTCAATAAATAGTTATAATTAATTATAATGTGATTTTAACCAAATTTGAGACTTCATTAAATTTAATGACAAAAATACAAGCTTTGACAAATAAATAAATAAAAAATGAAAGAATTCAATGCTAAAACTAGCGCCCCTCATGCAGGCAAACAGCCTACCTCCGGGGACTACGGCGTAATTATAGATAACTATCTGAATTATTAATATATTTATAATATGAAACAGGATCTTGAGATATAATTTTCAATTTTCTGAAATTTCAGTTAATGTGTTGAAGTTTCGAAAATTGTATCAAACATCTTTAATTAAAATAGAAAAGAATTTATATATAAAGTACAGTGGCATGCGGTCCATTAATGCTGTGGATGCAGCGGATCACTAAAATTTAAAACATTTAGAGTACCTATTTTCATATATATATAAGGTCGACTTCAAAATTTCAGGAGGATCTTTAAATTTTTAAATTATTATCCGTTATTTAAATTATTTCTATAAAAATCATTTTTTTTTTTTTTTTGAAAAGTATATTGGTTCTTGAAATAAAATAAAATTGTTACATAGTTTGAAGGGGCAATTAAAATGAATGATTTTCCGAAAAGGGTTCGGCTAAAAGGTTTGAACTCCCTGCCTGATAAGCATGTCAAAGACGAGTTTTAGTCGAATAAAAATTATTCTCGCTGATGAACTATTAAAAGAGAAATAAAACAAAAAATGAATAAATAAAGATGATTCGAGAATTGTTGGACTAATCCATTTCTAAGATTTCTCAATATATAAGATGGGAAATAACTAAGAGTGCAAAAGACAAGTCTTAGCTTGCTTATAGCCATAGAATTAGGAGATATTTAAGATTTTCTTCTAGGACAAGCTGCTGATTCATTGTGGGAGATGGTCGATTTCCATCTCAGGGACTGTGGAGTTTAAGTCATAAGAATTAATTTCTGTGTCCTATCCTCACTTACGCAAAAGCAGTATCCGTTTAGGGGCGATGGTCCAAAATATATTCTTAAAAAATCTAATGTTAAATTTGAAAAATAACGAAAATAATGCCAATTTGCATAAAAAAAAGCTAAGATTAAAATAAAATTTCAAAAAAATTAAGGGTACTTTTTTGAACACCATCCCCTAGTTAAAAAGTCACCAACCGCCACTGATATAATATTAACAAAAAAGTGATAATGTAGATTATGTATGATTGTAAATGTTTGATTTCCTAACTAAATAAGAAATATCTTTTTTATTATTGAATTTTTACGATAAATTCGTTTTATCGTTTAAGAATAAAACGGGACGATTTCGATTTCAATTTAGGAAGTTGATGGAAGAAAGGTGTTCAGTTTAGGTTGCGTAAACTTCACGAGCACCTGCAGCTGAAGACGAATTCTTTTTCTTCTCTCGTTTTTCTTTTAAACGGAAATTGGACGCTGAGAAATCAAAGGATTCCTCTCTATATCCGATTAGCTTCTTCTCTGAACGGACTGACGTGATCGCCTCTTGTTAAGATCGTTCTCTCACTTTCCCACTCTTCAAGCACATGGAGACTCTTTACCATTACTTCAATGCATCAAGAGATAGTTCAAAGATCAAGCCGATTTATTCAAATCCACAGGTCGTTGAAATTTCAAGTAAAATACTTAAATTTTCCGCATTTACCATATATATACCATATATGTAAGATATGTACCCAAATAGAGTAGTAGGTACATGAGGCCCGGTCCCTCTCCTGCCAAATCATGTAGCTTATACTTACTATATATTCTCTAATTCTAAATAAAACAGGACACTCACATATCTTTGAAATAAAATAAATTAAATCAATTTTATAAAGAAATATTTTGTTAATATTTGAATATTTAAGATAGAAAATTTTTCAAAAAACTTTTATAATTAACATATTTGGCAATCTCATTTATAAGGAAGATTTTTTAGTTTTTGTATCTGTCATCTATACAAATTATCAAATGACTACAAAAATCATCTTCATAGAAACTACATAATACAAATAGTATAATGAAATTTTTCAGTTTTTTAAATCAACAAGTTCCAAAATAAGAAAGAGGGAACATTTTTGAGGTGACTTTGAGGGGTTCAGAATGCGATTGTGCTTTGAATATAAAATTTACTAGTTAACAATTATTGGATATAAATGGTCAAATTTTTCTTAAACTATTGTTTTAATTAAACATTTTCAACTGGGCTTATACGGATGAGAATCTTGTAAATCTGTATGGTAGGGTCTTGGAAAGCTGTTGTGTTCGATAGGGTTTCTTTTTTTCAGTAGACATACGGTGAAGAAACTTTTTTACTGTCCGTGTTTTTTACTGTTTCTGTCTAGATTTTGCTGCTTTGCGATAACTAATGAATTGAAGCTCGTAAAAGTTGTTTTGATATATCCAAAAGCTTTATTGCTGTTTAGATTTTGGGCTTTATTTCGGATGAAAAATATTGAAATCCGGAAAAAATTATAGGCAGTTAATTTGGTAAGCTAATGAGATGAAATAAAACACACAAGTTTTTATTTTCAAATAGGGTGTCCTCTACTATATACTAATAAACATATACCTATATATAAAAGAATATATATATATATATATATATATATATATATACAAGGTGGGTTTTAAAGATGTACCACATTTTGAAGAGGTATAAAAAATGAAAAAAATAACTAGAAAAACTGAATATATTTTTTTAAATATGTTTTAAACATTATCAGACAAAGGGGGAGGAGATCAAAAATGAAAATTCTAGCCCTTTCGATCAAAACTCAACCAAATTTTGTATACATATTCTGTGGGCCCTAAAAAGGCTAGAAATGCAAAAACTAACCACCCAAAAATGAAAATTCTAACCCTTTTGACCAAACTCAACCAAATTTTGTATACATATTTTGTGGACCTCTAGAAGGCTAGAAATGCAAAAACTAACCAAATTTTGTATAGATAGTTTGGTCGAAAGGCTAGAATTTTAATTTTTGACCCCTTTTTCACACGTTCTGTTATAATGTTTAAAACACATTTAAAAAATAATATATTTATATGTTCTTTTCAAAAACTATATTTAGTTTTTTTCTAGTTAAATTTTTTCATTTTTTTATAGCTCTTCAAAATGTTGTAGATCTTTATGCCCCATCCTGTATATAAAATTTCATTTGATTGAGATATTAGTAACCAAAAGTTTTTATTAATAAGCCACATCTTTGTGCCAAATATCAACTTTCTAGCTGAAATTATTTACAAACAAAAATTTCCAGAATGCCAATATTTTTAGGGAGTGATGCAAGTTTTAGAAAAAATTGTCACTTTCTTCTTCACTTAGAATTGTATTTGGACTCTATATTTCAATTATTAACAAGTGTAATTGGACTCTGTATTTTGATTAATTATAAATTACCTATTAATGCTCGCGCTGCTTGACAAGTTCATCAAACTTACTCAGTCTATTGAGTTTTGTTTCCTTAAAAAAAACTTTCTTCCGTTGGTCTAGTTCCCGTTCTTTTCTTGCTTCGAGAATTAAGATCAGTGATGTTTAGTTTCTCTTATATCTCTCAACACATCATCCATCTATAAACGATTGATCAAAACGTATGTTCAATTATAATTTTTTTATTTTTCTAACAATTTTCAGTTTATTTCTTAATCGAAGAATTTATTACAGTAAATTATATAAATTATACACGTTGGATTCAAAAATAATTTATTTATCAAATGGATCTTTCAATTATTTTCATCCATCCCATAAATTCTTATTCTTAAAAATCATTCAGCCTATAATATCTGAAACCCGTTTTTGCTTCATTTCAATTCAATTTCTTCTTTTCTCCGTATTCTGACATTCTTAGGCCTAAGGGAATCAATCTAGCCTAGCTTTCTGTGTCAGCATTTGCTTCTACAATTTTTTATCCTGCTCTAACTTCTCTCCAGCAATAACAAATAATTTTAATTACAATTGGAGGAAAAAGTGAAACATTTTTAATAATCTGAACGCTGTTCGTAGTTTACAGAGAAAGTGGTGTGAGTTTTAGGAATGGCTTTCGATCGTAAATTAGTAAAGCAAAGGGTGTGTGAGTTTCCTGACGAGTGAAGGAAATAAAACTCCAAGAGGCTTACACAAACTCAATCTCTTTCGGATTGTTAGTCCATGTACAAACCCAATAATTTGATAACCGAAGGATTCGGCGTATTTTCTTTTGTGGTGCAATTTGATAGCATCACTATAAGGGTTTGAATAAGACCAATCACTCCAGTTTTGTGGGGTGGGGTCGAGCGGGGTAACCGTGTGAGGAGGTGGAGGTGTGGGGTGGGGGGGGGTACGGTAGGCGATTATATTATAAATTTTTGTGTTTTTAATGTTGAAAACTGGCTCTCTCAGAAAATAGAAATCAGAGCCTTTTTGCGAGAATTTTAAACTAAATATAATATTAAAATGAAACTTTTAACTCAAGTTGTAGAAGGAGTTGCCGTGCATCGCTCGGTGCCTCCAGGTACCAATATATTAGTGGATCAATCGTCAGGGCTTACAGAGTTAAAACCTTTAACCTGTAAACTCCTGGATGATGAACTAATCATCCGAAATATATTAAGTTTGTATGTTCCTCTTTGATGTTTTATTTCAGCTCTGCTGTGAAACTTCACACCCCTTTCTGCTGTTCGTGGTTTTGGTGAATAATATATTTGTTTGATTGTTTATTATTGTTTACTATAGAATCGGATTAAAATCTCAAAATTAATAAAGAAAATACTTTTTCATAATTTGTGCATATTTTAATAGGAAGGAAGACCTGAAGATAAGCCCAAATTTATCAATTCTCCGACATTGAAAATACAAACATTTTAGCCACAAGAACGAACTTTTTATGACTCTTCGTTCTTAAGTGTGTGTATCTGAGTCCAGAGAGGCAGAAAAAAAATCATGATTGAAAATGATTTTTCTCCGCATTCCACAAATTTTTCAACAAAAAAAAAAAATTTAAATTTTTTGCTTGATTCAGGCTAGCTCGGAGAACAGGTGAAATCTGCATCGGGCGAACCTAGTAATTAAGACTCTATTCTATTACGCTATACAGACTTGAGGTCTTGAAGGCTTCGAACTTGTGCCTTATGGACCAAAGTATATTTAATTAACTTGAGAATTTAGCATTAAAATAGAATGATAATAAATTAGATCCAATAAAAACAGTTATTACTTTACCATATATAGAGAATGGGGAAGTACATTGTAAAAGTTATTTTTTGTAATTTTCTCAAAATTTGCCATTTGATTTTGTTAGAAGAAATTCAATAAATACAAGATTTTACACCTACAAAAAAAGTATTCTTAGTAAATTACGAAAAAATGTATTTTAAGTGATATTAATGATTATTTGAAAATGTTACTGCGCCCTCGTGAGTCAGTGGTCAAATCTTGTGTGCCCTCTTCTCCAAAAATTTGAAAATTAAATTAAATATTTAGTTATAACTCATTAGATAATAGGATAAAGAGGTTAGTTAATTTGGAAATCAGAACAGGTAAAGTTTATTCTTGACACTTTTAAAGGAAAAACAATTAAAATAATTAAATATTTGATCGTTATGTACGAAATTTTGGACAGGGACTTTATATGGCACTGTGAAATAAATAGAGCAAAAATCATTTATCTAAAATTAGGGAGAGGAGGAGGTAAATAAGTAAAATTAAATCTTTAACCGATTTCGTAGTTATTCTTTAGGACTATATACGGAATAAATGGAATAAAAATAAGATGGCCTAAATGGGAGGAAGTCAAAAATCAAAATAATTAAATCGTTAGCTGATTTGTATAATATTTTTCACAATTACTTTGTAGGATGCCTCGAAATAAATGGGAAAAAATAATTTACCCAAAATTTAGAGGATTGTAAAATTAGAATCTCAAATTATGTACCTAATTGGCTCAAAATATGCAATTTTTAATTTTATTCAATATTACCTAAATATGCAAAAATATGCAGTATAAAATTTAACTCACAGTATCCTAGATCCATGGATTCGGATAGATAATTGATTTCATGAGTCTTACGTGTCGGCAAACAAAATATGCAATTGCTTAGGAATCCGGTCTCTACTTTATAAGCAAGATTTTTTTGGTTTTTATATCTGTCATCTATACAAATTATCACCTGACTACGAAAATAATCTTCATAGAAACTACATAATACATACGAGCCCCGTCCCATCTCAATTGGCCCACCAATATTTTTCTTATTAAATAAAATTATGCAATTTCACGGTAAATTTAATTTAAATATTTATTTTTATTATCATTTGGAACAACATTTTAAACAATTTAAAACATTTTATTGTAACATTTAACTTAAAATTATTTTTTAGTTGTTAAAAACATATTTTTTCATAAAAAATAGTTCTTTGCCTTTCACGATTTTTTTTTTTTTTTAAGAATCTTTGAATATGTGAAATAAGCAAGTAGGCTTTGCCTTTTGCAACACAAGAAAGTTTGTTTTGTTTATTAGACTCGTGGAAAGGTTATTGATGAAAAAATTCGCTCAATTATTATCAATTTATTTAAAAAAGGGAAAATCAAACGCGGAAATTGGCGATCTACTTAGTTTATCAAAGTTTACTGTCAGAAATATTATTTGAGTTTATAAAACACACGGGTACAATAACTACAAAACCTCAGTATGCGTCGAAATCCAAAAATATCAGATGCTGATAGACGGGCGTTGAAGAAGATTATTAAAAAAAAAACAAGCGTTTGAACTATGGTGAATTATCTGTTCTTTGGAGCGATGCTGCGGGGCGAAGTGTTTCCAAGATCCACGTGCCATAGATAAACCCGTAAGTTAGGTTTTAAAACTTACAAGGTAATTTTATTGCAACTTATTCCAAAAATTGTTTTTGTAATTTTACTAATTTTTTTTAGGCGAAAGAAAAGCCGCTCTTGACATTAAAACAAAAGAAAAACCAGCTTAAATGGGCTAAAAGTCACATTAATTGGACGAGTGATGAATGGAATAGTGTCCATTGGAGTGATGAGTTTCGTTTTGAAGTTTGTGTTGGGGACAATCGAAGCAGAGTTATTCGTCAGAAAAACGAAGCTTTCAATTCAGATTGTTTAAAAAAGAAAGTAAAATTTCCTGCTTCAGTTATGGTATGGGGTTCAATGTCTGCTAGAGGTGTTGGAAAACTTCACTTCATTGATGGAATTGTAAACACCAATAAATATTTAGAGATTTTAAAAAATCGTTACTTCGAACAATAACAGATGCATTGCAGAATAATAATAATTTTGTGTTCCAACAAGACGGGGCGGCCTGCCATACATCAAGAAAATCTTCTAAAATGGCTTTCTGATCACAATGTTCCACTTTTGGAGTGGGTGGCAAGACAGTCCCGACTTGTCACCAATAGAAACTCTTTGGCTCACAATGAAAAATCTATTACGAATACAACCAGCTAGAAACGTATTCGAATTAAAACACAAACTTCAAAATATTAGGGATACTTTCACTCAAGATGAGTGTCAAAACTTAATCAAGTACGTTGCCCAAAAGAATTCAAGCCGTAATCTATATATATAAAAGCTATTGTCAGACAGTACCTGTGCGCCTTGGCGTACTTAGACTCTTGAACTTTCCATTCTCTTCGGATCAGGGTCTTTCAGATCCATAAGGGCTACATCTTTACTGATCACCTTCTTGCATGGCATTAAGAAAAAAAAAACATGTTATGTAGTTGTTATATTGTCAAATTTCACAAACAAAACATATCTATTCTCTATATTATACTATATATAAGAGCCTAGATTAATTGTAACAACGCTCAGAGAAATACTGCCGGCAGGAGGCGCTGATGCCGTCGGCATTATTTAGCTGTATATTTGCGGCAAATTTGAAATATAATTGTAATTGTAATTTGAAATGAAAGACTCCAATTGATTTTAAATTAAGAAACATTAAATATATTGATAATTATTCCTCCCCCCCCTCACCACTCAAAAATTAAATATTCAATTCTCTTTTCTTTGGGCACAGAAAATAAATTAATCATATCTTATTTGATTTATATTTTATATATTATTTGTTTATTTTTTAATAATTTGCCACTTTTTTATAATTTTTAAAAATCTATATTTTGTTATTCTTATTTTTGGATTTTTACAAAATTGAACGCATGCCCGAGTTCATCATGGCAATACTGGAGGGAGCAGCCTGTCATACAAGCAACACCTGATCTCTTTTAAATATTTGGAGCCTTATATGGTATCCATTATAGAATTTTAAAAAAATGATATAATATAATTCTCCTCCTCACACGATCCCACTTATTTAAATAAAACTATTTCCACACAAAAAATATCACAATGCTGTAGATTATAGAAGAAAAAAATACTTCCAGATTCATATCTAGAGCCTCATTTCTGTAGCTGTATCAGGACGAAAATGAGGCGAAAACTTTTAAGAGACTATGTATTTTTGGGAGTTTACAGGTATACATTTGGAGTGTGGTGTTTTAAGAGGAATAAAATTTTTGGACCACGACGCTGCCCGCCAGGGCACCAGCCTCGGAGGGCCGAGCTCCGAGGGGCGTGCCGAAGGCACGCACGAAAAGCTCGTATATCTATAATATCTCTATATATTAATATATTCCTCTATTAGATTTACGGCGTGCCTCATTTGAAATTTTAGTAGGCAAATTTATTAATTTTAAATATATTATATATTAATATATATTTAATTTTGTGGAAATAATTCATACCGCGAAAATTATTTTTTTTTTTGGAATTTAAGAAAAATATAAATTCTTAAAATTTTAGTAGACAAATTAATTTTAAAATATATATACTATATATTAGGTATATATTTTTAATTTATAATATAAGTTTTAATGAGATATGATTTAATATGGGATAATGAGATTAATTCTTAATTTATTACTGCGCGGGTCATTTGAAATTTTAGTAGATAAATTAATTTTAAAATTATTATATATAATTAAATTAGAGACACTTTTTAGATAAATTTAAATATTGAAATGTATTATTTTAAAAAGAAAAAGGTTTCCATCTGGATCGGGAACTTCGAGAGAAATGGTAGAAATTTTAATTGAATGTAATGAGGCAGCCTAGAGGTAGTGAGGAAAGAAAAATTAACACATATAAAATAAAGCGTAATTTATTGGAATCCTTCCTCCTTTCCTTTCAAACCGACGTTTCGGAGGATTTTTCCTTCCTTTGAAACCCCTGAAGAAGGAGGGAAAATCTTCCAAAACATCAGTTTGAAAGGAAAGGAGGAAGGATTCAATAAATTTACCTTTATTTTATATGTGTTAATTTTTTATATAGTATAATGAAATTTTTCAGTTTTTTAAATCAACAAGTTCCAAAATAAGAAAGAGGGAGCACATTTGAGGAGACTTTGAGGGCTTCAGAATGCGATTGTGCTTTGAATATAAAATTTATTAGTTAAAAAAACATTATTGGATATGAATGATTAAAATTTTTTTAAACTATTGTTTAATTAAACATTTTTGAGAATCTTGGAAAGCTGTTGTGTTCGATAGGGTTTCTTTTTTTCAGCAGACCTATGGTGAAGAAAAAGAACATTTTTATTGCCCGTGTTTTTTTACTGTCTCTGTCTGGATTTTGCTGCTTTGAGATAACTAATGAATTGAAGCTCGTAGAAAGTTGTTTTTATACTATATACACAAAAGCTTTATTGCTGTTTAGATTTTGGGCTTTATTTCGGATGAAAAATATTGAAATTCAGAAAATAATTATAGGCAGTTAATTTGTTATAAGCTAATAAGCTGAAATCAAACACAATTTTTTTTTCAAAAAATGTGTCCTCTGCTTTATACTAATAAAGTACCTATACATAAAATAATATACTATAGTATATAAAATATCATTTGATTGAGACATTAGTAACCAAAAGTTTTTATACATTAAATAAGAGCCACATCTTTCTTCTCAAATTATGTAAAAATTATCGAAAGATTTGTTTATTGGTAGTAATACCATATTATTATTATTATTATTATTAACCACTTTTTTGTGTATAAATAGCATTGGTGTGTCTTCACACTATGTGACTTTACCACTGCACACGAAAGAGGCAGAGGTTTGTTAAATTTATGTCGTGTGTTTAAGACACCACAATTTTTTATTTATAATTAAAAGATGTAAGTGAAATTTCTTCTGTCCGTTCAATAGGTGACAGGCCGTATCTCGGAACTAATAATCGTGAAGTTTGGGAAAAAATCCTTCAGAGCAAATCGATGCCAAGAAAATTGCTGGAAATATTTTTTAAGTTCATACGTCCACCGCTAGGTGGCTAAATACGCTATCAATCGTATAAAAAAGTAATTTCTCGAAAATTTTCCAATATAAGTTTAGAAATGAATATTCTCACGTTAATGCCACCGATAATAATCCATTTTTGATAAATGACTTTTTATTGTAGGGCGTAAAATAAAGGCGGAGGAAGCAACTTCTTATGGACTGTAGTCGTCTATAAACTTAGAGTTCAGGCTTACGAATTTTGTTAACAAGGTCTGGTTCAAGAGAAGGAAGTTACGGTGAATACCATTCAACTTAACCATCCATGCCATTCCTGGTTCTTTAAGCCGCCCTCAGCTAAGGGGCAGTGTTTTATAGAAGTTAACGGTTTTATTAATTTTGCTCCGAAATCTATTAGACGGAACCGTATAATTATTTTATTAGATTCAGAAAGTAGATCAAATTTGCAACAAAATATGTTTCAAACCGCATGTCGATATCTTCATTTCGTTTAGCAGTTGTTGGCTAAAGAATATTTTATCAACTGCAATTTATTAAAAGTAAAATGGTGAGTTTGCAACTTTCATTTTTAAGTTTCGTAGTCAAGCATGCCATGGACAAATAAAAAAACAGTTTAACGCTTTGTTCTTATTTTCATTTAATCGCAGCAATAATGACATAACATAACAAACGACAAACTAACAATTACAACGTCAGCATCTATTTTAGCAAAATAACTGCCGTTTCCATAGAAACTGTCAACCGAGTCTTTCACGGCCTAGCTAAAGAAGTGAGACATTTTGAAGTTTAATACCTGCTCACAGACGGCTTCAGATTGGCATTAGGAAAAAAGCGTTGTTAATCGCATTATTGTTGTGATTAAAATGAAAATAAGAACTAGGTTTTAAGCTGTATTTTTTATTTGTGCCACTGGCATGCTTGACTACGAAACTTAAAAAAAAATTGAAACTCAATTACCTATTTTATTTCTTTTCTAATAAATTCGATGTAATAAAATATTCATATTGCGCCAATAACTGCTATACGCTGAAAGATAATCGACATGCGGTTTGAACATATTTTGTTGCAAATTTGATCTACTTTTTCTGCAGATCTAATAAAATAATTATACGGTTCCATTTTAAGATTTCGGAGCAAAATTAATAAAACTGTCAACTTTTATACAAACACGCCCACTTAGCGAGGAGCGGCAAGAACTAGAGTGGCACGGATGGTTTTTTTAATTTATTCACCAAACCTTCCTTTCTTGCGAACCAGACCTTGTTGTACAGAACTCCGTTAAGTCTAACTTAAGTTATAGACACTTCTAGTCCATAAAAGCTTAAAGCATCCCCTCCCGCCTTTATATTTAAGCGCCCACCATAATAAAAGCCATTATCAAAAAGATGGACTATTAATTGGCGGCATTAACGTGAGAGTCATCCTATTTCTAAACTTATATTGGAAAATTCTCGAGAAAATTGCATTTTTTATACGATTGGAAGCATGATAGCTCCTTAGCGGTGGACGTATGAACTTGAAAAATATTTCCAGCAATTTTTCTTGGCCGGTTACTCCTCTGAAGGATTTTTTTCTCCGAAACTTCTACGATTATTAGTTCCTGAGATACGGTACCTCGTCACCCTTATTGAATCACCCGGTACATGATTTCATCAACAAAAATTAATCTTGAGCCTAAAAATAATTTTTTGTTTTTTTTTTAATCAGATTTATTTAACATTACATATTACAAATAAATTAAAAAATTTTAAAATATAAATTTACAAATAATGTGACTAACCAATATTCCAGTGCGCTAAGTCATTAATAATGATTAAATAGATTTCCATATTATGAATTAAAACTCTCATAAGCCTTTTTCGTTTTTTGTATTTTTGATCCCTATAGACTTTATCTTTTTCATTATGGAGTTTATTTTTGTCTTCTCCTAGAATTATAATTGACATCAATTTTCTGGATTTTCGTAATTGTGTATTTTCATTCTGAAAAATATTTATTTTCATTTAAACATAATTAAGGATCAAATATTCTAGTAAAATAACTAAGGAAAAAAGTTGTTCTTATTAGAGAAATCATCGAAAACGTTAAAGAAAAGAAAATTTTTCATTTTAGTTGAATAAATAAGACATCGAGATAGATCAAGCAAAAATACAAAGAGTCCTTTGTCCCATTTAACAATGGCGTATAGACAAGTAAAATATTTGATGTTTCGCAGACAAATTGATGAAGGATCAATCTTTTTTTCAAATCTATATAAATAATAAACTGCAACGGATCGTTGCTAAACTTTATCCAAATTCATTTGAAATATTAATATGTTTTGCTGGCTTGGTGTGTACTGGATATATTAATTATTTATCCTTTAACAATAAAAAATAATATGTTTATTCCTTTATTATTCATCAGATATCACTTGCAATTTGGCAGTTCATGTTGACTTTAATTCAAAAATAATGATCGATTCTCATTTAATAGTCGAGGAATAACCATTCTACATTGGATTTTTGACGTTTCGGTTATTATTAGTAACCATTGCTGAAGACATGGAGGAATCGACTTAAAATCAAAAATAGCCATCGATTCTCATCTAATACTCGAGGAATAACAATTCTACATTAGATTTTTGACGCTTCGATTATTATTGGTAACCATTGCTGAAGACATGGAGGAAACGGCTTAAAATCAAAAATAACGATCAATTCTTATCTAATACTAGAGGAAAAACCTTATTGCATTCCATTTTTGATGTTTTGACTATTAATGGCAACCTCTACTGAAAACGTGGAAGAATCGACTTAAAATCAAAAAGACTAAATTCTTTTATGGCAAACAACTCAAACTTGAGTATGTACCAGCGGCCCGGGCGTCACCTAGTATTTCATAAATTTAAAATACGTTTAATAAACGTAGTTAGGTAATGTTGAAAAATATATATAATGTTGCATCATTTGTATCCATAGTAAATTAGTAACAGGAATAGTAGGGAATTGGATAAAATTAAAAACACAGAGTTTTTTATTAAATGGTCCAGAGGTTTCGTCAATTTATTCTGACTTCCTCAGTGGCCCATTTTATCACAATTTGTCTCTTTGTCGCTTCCAAGATTGTTGATTAATTTGAGCCAAGAATATGTTAAAGAAAGAATAATGATGTTTTGTCTTATTGTGAAATTGTTTTTTACCAAAGAATGATAAAATGTGGCTCTTAAGGAAGTCAGAATAAACTGACAAAACGTCGAGCCCATTTAATAAAAAACTGTGTTTTTAATTTTATTCAATTCCCTACTATTCCTGTTACTGTACATATAATATTTTGTTCAAAAATGTAGCAAAGATAAGTGATTAATTTTTATTGATACTAAAAAGAAATTTGCTCATAATCAAAATTATGATTGTGTCAATGCATTTAAACAAAAGAAATTAATTCCCTCTGAATTTAAATTAACCCCTCGCCCCCCCCCACTCTGGGATGTTTTTCTACACATACCCTTTCTTTGGGGTGGTCCTTTGAAATCTTTAAGTGCAAAAGGGGGCCGCAGAGCAAAAAGTTTGAGAAACACTGGCGTAGATTGAGCTTTTGCCGCTTCAGGGATTTCTGAATTTGCAGCTCACCCCCTACCAGGCAATATACACCAAAAATAATACAAAATTATTAAAATAAATACTAGTGTCATAATTTATAATATTCCAAATGATTAAAGGGCAAAGTATGTATGGTTAAGACGAGACCGAAAAATTTATATTATAAAACCTACATATTAGTTATTTTGTGAACATGTCTGTTTGTATGTTAGGACGTTAGTGTGTTACTAAATTTTAGTGTACGCTCTAGCTTAAAAAATAATAAAGACATCAAAACAAAATTTTATATTTAAATATTATCTTAAGAGATTATCGTTGAAATCGATCCAAAATATAAAAGATTGTGAGGAGGTAGGGGGGGGGGGGAGATTTCAAAAAATGTGTCTAACTTAGACCAAATTTTGCATATTAGCCTTTAAGGTCATATGAAACTAGAATCAATTCAAAAATCACCAATGGGGGGGGGAAGAATAAATGTATTGTAAAATCATGAATTATCATTTGAATTTGTATACATTTTATTCTGTGAAAGAAAGTGCAAAAAGCTGCTAACGAATTTCGAAATTTATAATTTAATGGTGTAGGTGAAATTCTCTGGGTTGTACACTTGTAAATTAATATTCTATATCAGAGGTGTCTAACCTTTTGGCTTACACGAGCAATACTTGAAGAAATAACAAATGTTTCGGGCCGAGGATAAAATAGTATAATTCTATTGATATTTGTTATTCAAAAAAATTAGTTAATAATGTAGATATAAGAACTTTATTATTTTTTAACTCGTAGTGAGCTTCTAATTTTACATTTCGTAAATTTTATAATTGAAAATAGCTTCTCGTATATGTAAATACATACCTACATACTTACAGATAGTGATATTATCTATTAGTATTTGTTTATATTTTTCCTGGGAAGATAATTAATATAAAATTCTAATAAAAAGACAATATTCAATTTTTCTTTCAGATCTGTATCTAAATGTTGTTCTAGAATATCTAGAATATTCAATCAGAAAGTTTGCATGTAGAAAAATTATTTAATGATAAAAATTTTTAAGAAAAAATAAAACCGACTTCAAAAAAATTAAATGCAACAAATAAAATACACTAAAAGGTATAAAATAATTCTTATCTTATTTAGTTACAACTAAACGACGAAATATTAGCATGAAATTACTTTTTGAAGTCGGTTTTAAAACAAACTATACCTATAAGCGAGCGTACCCACCAAAGGTACTAAGTAAGATCCGTCGAGTGCGATTCATAAAAGGTATATATGTTTGGCACCGACTTAAAAAAGTAATTTCATGTTAATATTTCGTCGTTTAGTTGTAACTAAATAATATAATAATTATTTTATACCTTTTAGTGTATTTTATTTGTTGCATTTAATTTTTTTGAAGTCTGTTTTATTTTTTTCTTAAAATTTTTATTTTTCTCTTTAGTGATGTTATTAATAGTGATCCTATCATCAGAACTTGACCAAATTAATATTGCACCATCCCTAAGATACCCCTTTCCAATAAAAAAGAATCATCGAAATCGGTTCATAAACAAAGAAGTTAGTCCTGAACAAACCTAACAAAAAAGGTCTAATACCTACGGAAAAAATGGGACCAATCGGAACGTAGACTGGATCGGTTCACAATTGGCGGAGATATGAGGTAACATAGGCACAAAAAAAATTCAGTCGAATAGAGAACCTCCTCATTTTTTTGAAGTCGGTTAAAAATGGAGTCGAAAGTAGAGCAAAAAGATGATTATTTTTTAGAAAATCTTGAAATCTAGTTCCATATTCAAAATTTAAAATTAACAGTTTTATTTTTCGAAAATTTCACAGTAGATTTTCAGATTTCTTATTTTAGAGAATTAAAATTACCAGGCCAAATTGTTGTGTGTTCTCCAGTATCTACATATACATCTCAATGTTTTAAGAAATTTATGACTTTATATTGGGCCACGGGTTGGACAGCCCTGGTTTAAATCGAATGGGATTAAAGCAGAATATGAGGAATGATAATTTATTTTTTAAAAGGGTCACGAATATAATAATCTATGACTATCCATTATCTATTGTCATGTAAGAACGTGCAAAGATCTAAAAGACAAGTTCTGACAAGTTTTAGTCCAGGAGAGAAATTATTAATTAATTGTGATTGTTCTAGAAAACCCCAATTCCTTGCCTTCTTGTACTAGAATGATATAATTATAGACTTGGTTAGTGCGGTAGCATATAAATTACTGAAATAATAAATATTTTAGAAAATGAAAATATAAGAAGAAGAATTTTTAAATATTAGAAATTTCATTATTTTTTTTATTTTAAACAATGTGATTCACGGTCAACGTTAGACGTTTATAGAAAACGAAACGCAGGATTTTTCTGAAAATTGAGCACCTTACATTTTCTTACCTGTTCTATCGATCTAAAATATTTTCAGCATTGCGACGTTTTGGCTTCAATCGAAAAGTCGTACCAACTTTATTTTTACTTTATCCAATGCAAAGCATGGGTAAAGTATTGTAATCGCTCTCGGGGCAAGCGTGGCTTCAAAGGGTCCTCAGGTAAAGACTACGGAACCCATGGATTCAATTAAAGTCACAAATTGTAGTATTCATATAGGTTGAATTTTAACACGTGACGGTTTTGTCAAAAATTACATGGGGTCTCGTCGAGAGGCCAAAAAGGGCGATTTTTTCATTTAGTGCGTGCGTATGGATGTATGGATGTGATGTTATCGCTTTTTTGGCCCACGATTTTTTCCACACCGTTGCACCGATTGAAATGAAATTGAAAACCTACCATTAGTTTAACAAAATGAAGCGCTGATTAGTTTTTGGTACATATCGGCCCACAAACATTAGTACTTTATTTCGGTACTTTTTTATTTTTTTCTAAATATTTTGAAAATGACTTAACCAATTTTGATGAAATTTAATATCCTAATTAAGTACCTTGGGGACCACAAAAAAGGTTAAATAAAGTTTTTAGTAAAATTATATTTTAAAGTACTTTACTCTAAAGTAAGATAGTACTTTTAAAAAAATTTTAAATTTATTCATTTGATCGTTTTAATATAGCTCATTTAACCTAACTTAAGTAAGAATGGATAGGCTTCTCTCTGTGAAATGCTAAAAATTTGGGAGGAATTTTTATGAGTAACCATAGCAACTGCGTTGTTTTCTTATCCGTTACCTTTGCTGAAGACAGAGAAATCGATTTTAAACCAAAAATAGCGATTGATTCTCATCTAGTACTTGAGGAATAATCATTCTATATTGGATTTTTGACGTTTCGGTTTTTATTAGTAACCATTGCTGAAGACATAGAGAAATCGATTTTAAACCAAAAATAGCGATTGATTCTCATCTAGTTCTTGAGGAATAATCATTCTATATTGGATTTTTGACGTTTCGGTTTTTATTAGTAACCATTGTTGAAGACATAGAGAAATCGACTTTAAACCAAAAATAGCGATTGATTCTCATCTAGTACTTGAGGAATAATCATTCTATATTGGATTTTTGACGTTTCGGTTTTTATTAGTAACCATTGCTGAAGACATAGAGAAATCGACTTTAAACCAAAAATAGCGATTGATTCTCATCTAGTACTTGAGGAATAATCATTCTATATTGGATTTTTGACGTTTCGGTTTTTATTAGTAACCATTGCTGAAGACATAGAGAAATCGATTTTAAACCAAAAATAGCGATTGATTCTCATCTAGTTCTTGAGGAATAATCATTCTATATTGGATTTTTGACGTTTCGGTTTTTATTAGTAACCATTGTTGAAGACATAGAGAAATCGACTTTAAACCAAAAATAGCGATTGATTCTCATCTAGTACTTGAGGAATAATCATTCTATATTGGATTTTTGACGTTTCGGTTTTTATTAGTAACCATTGCTGAAGACATAGAGAAATCGACTTTAAAACCAAAAATAGCGATTGATTCTCATCTAGTACTTGAGGAATAATCATTCTATATTGGATTTTTGACGTTTCGGTTTTTATTAGTAACCATTGCTGAAGACATAGAGAAATCGACTTTAAACCAAAAATAGCGATTGATTCTCATCTAGTTCTTGAGGAATAATCATTCTATATTGGATTTTTGACGTTTCGGTTTTTATTAGTAACCATTGCTGAAGACATAGAGAAATCGACTTTAAACCAAAAATAGCGATTGATTCTCATCTAGTACTTGAGGAATAATCATTCTATATTGGATTTTTGACGTTTCGGTTATTATTAGTAACCATTGCTGAAGACATGGAGGAATCGACTTAAAATAAAAAATAGCGATTGATTCTCATCTAATACTTGAGAAATATCCATTCTATATTGGATTTTTGACGTTTCGGTTTTTATTAGTAACCATTCCTGAAGACATAGAGAAATCGACTTTAAACCAAAAATAGCGATTGATTCTCATCTAGTACTTGAGGAATAATCATTCTATATTGGATTTTTGACGTTTCGGTTTTTATTAGTAACCATTGCTGAAGACATAGAGAAATCGATTTTAAACCAAAAATAGCGATTGATTCTCATCTAGTACTTGAGGAATAATCATTCTATATTGGATTTTTGACGTTTCGGTTTTTATTAGTAACCATTGCTGAAGACATAGAGAAATCGATTTTAAACCAAAAATAGCGATTGATTCTCATCTAGTTCTTGAGGAATAATCATTCTATATTGGATTTTTGACGTTTCGGTTTTTATTAGTAACCATTGTTGAAGACATAGAGAAATCGACTTTAAACCAAAAATAGCGATTGATTCTCATCTAGTACTTGAGGAATAATCATTCTATATTGGATTTTTGACGTTTCGGTTTTTATTAGTAACCATTGCTGAAGACATGGAGGAATCGACTTAAAATAAAAAATAGCGATTGATTCTCATCTAATACTTGAGAAATATCCATTCTATATTGGATTTTTGACGTTTCGGTTTTTATTAGTAACCATTCCTGAAGACATAGAGAAATCAACTTTAAACCAAAAATAGCGATTGATTCTCATCTAGTACTTGAGGAATAATCATTCTATATTGGATTTTTGACGTTTCGGTTTTTATTGGTAACCATTGCTGAAGACATAGAGGAATCGACTTAAAATCAAAAATAGCGATTGATTCTCATCTAATACTTGAGGAATAACAATTCTACATTAGGTTTTTGACGTTTCGATTATTATTGGTAACCATTGCTGAAGACATGGAGGAATCGACTTAAAATCAAAAATAACGATCGATTCTTATCTAATACTAGAGGAATAACCTTATTGAATTCCATTTTTGATGTTTTGACTATTAATGGAAACCTCTACTGAAAATGTAGAAGAATCGACTTAAAATCAAAAAGACTAAATTCTTTTTTTTGGTAAACAACTCTCAAGCTTGAGTTTGTTTGATAATCGAAACGTCAAAAACCTAATGTAGAATTGTTATTCCTCAAGTATTAGATGAGAATCGATGGCTATTTTTGATTTTAAGTCGATTCCTCGATGTCCTCAGCAATGGTTACCAATAAAACCGAAACGTCAAAAATCCAATGTAGAATGGTTATTCCTCGACTCCTTAAATGAGAATTATTTTTGAATTAATTTCAATATGAACTACAAATTGCAAGTAATATCTGATTAATAATAAAGGAAACAAACATATTAATATTTCAAATGAATTTGGATAAAGTTTAGCAACGATCCGTTGCAGTTATTATTGTAGTTATATTATATTGCAGTTATTTTTTTAAATGGAATCCTGCGTTTTTAGAACCGCCCTTTTATTAAAATACTTTTTTGTTAATATTGTCCTATACCTATCTCTATTGGTTTTCAAGATAAAAAATAATTTGTGTTAAATATGGTCCAAAACATGGCCCTAATTAAGCTTTGTATAAATTAGTATAATATGAAATTATTTATTTTTTCAACTATAAGAACTTCGTTTGAATAATCAATATTTGCGATCATTCTGGGAGATTTTTTTGAACATCGTCAATAAACTGTTTATAAGTTACTTATAAATAGTCAACAAACTGTCATAAGCTTGATATTGACATGGTTAGTTAAAATTAAATTAATTAAAATTAATTTTACTCGAAAAAGCGGTTTTATTAAGAATACTTGATGTTTTAGGTATAAGAATATGACATATCGTCTTAAAGCATTTTCTACGTTTTTCAATTTATTGAGTAATATACAGGGGATCTGGTTTGAAAAAAATGAACTTTTGACCCCTTTTATGAATTACGGAAATAATAGTAATATTATCATGCCCTGTATAATATGGAGTCGATTTTTCGGCTTAAATTAAATACGTCGGGTTTGTATAAATTACCACCAAAATAACAACTTTTCATGAATTGAGAGCACTAATTTATACAAGCTTAATTAGGGCCATGTTTTGGACCATATTTAAAACAAATTATTTTTTATCTCGAAAACCGATAGAGATAGGTATAGGTCAATATTAACAAACAAGTATTTTAATAATAAAAATAATAATTATAAAAACGTGTTAATATAAGGGGTGTTCCATTTAAAAAATAAAATTGCTTCGACTTTTCGATGGAAGCCGAAACGTCGGAATGCTGAAAATATTTTAGATCGATAGAACAGATAAGAAAATGTTAAGGTGCTAAATTTTCAGAAAACCCTGCTTTCCGTTTTCTATAAACGTCTAACGTGCCATCGACCGTGAATCACCCTGTATACCTAGTTGAGCTTATAGTTTTGCTTTTAGTGAATTTTATTCTTGAAAAAAGCTTCATGTATTGTACAAATATAGATTCATATTTCGCAAAAGGGAATAAATATATTTGTACATATAAATCTCATTGTTTTAAGGAAATTTATGATTATATATTGGAGCACACTCATTGCAGTGCTGGTCGGCATGCGGCCCGCGGGTCACGTGTAGTCAGGCCTGTTCTAAATAATAATCTTTAACTAAAAATGTATATACTCATGTGTTTTTTTTAATCAGATATATATTTAACATAACAAAGAATATTTTTTTAATATAAACTTACAATTAATGTGGCTAAACAATATTACGTAGTCAAGTTTGCAATAAAGAGAAACAAGTTCAAAAGGTTATAAATAATTATGCCAAACATTACAATTTGAAAAACGAAAATTTGAAGAACTTGATCTTTTTCTTTTTGGTGTCGTTCTTTATGCTTTTTATTTTTTTCAATAAAGTCTTTATTTTTGTTATCTTGGATTAATATGATTGTCATCAATTTTCTGGATTTTCGTGTTTGTGTTTGTTCATTCTGAAAAAATATTTATTTTCATTTAAACTTAAATACCCAACATTCAACAGAAAAGAAATAAACTGATATGGCCATCCACATGATTTTACCATATTCATATTAATATTCGTAATGAACCACATATTATTGGGGTTCAAATTAAAAAAAATATTAACCTTGGGCTGCCTTTCCATCAATACACTTTTTGAATATTATAACTAGTTGGTCTTCAATCGGGGACTGCCCTAGTTGATTAAATTAATTTTTTAATTTTAATATATAATTTTATTCTTTTTGAGCTATTAGTGAAATTTAAAAATTAAAATGATAATATATATATATATCCGTAAAGGTCATTCAGATTCTCGGGGATCCGGGGTTACGATCTTGAGAGAAGAAACCACATGGAAGAGTACTATCTAAAATCCATTCTTAAGTGATGAGGGGCTTTGCATGATCCTAAGGGTCCTTACGGAACTAATATAATAACAATAATAATAATATTTATAATTATTTTAAGAAAATTGAATGAAATGCTTGTTTACTCTTTAGTCATTAACAAAATATTCAAATACCAATAAAAGCAAACTAAAAAACAACAAAACAACAAGAGAGCCTACAAACGAAAATATGAAAATTATGCACTTGCAGAGCATTTAAATGCTAACAATCATAGTTTTCCAGATCAATCCAAAATTAAATTGATCAAAGAAGTCAATGACCCCTTAATTCTTTTCTTTAAAAGAATCCATTGAAATTTTAAAACCTTGGAAAAAAGCCCAATTGAATCTCTAAATGAAAAACTAGAAATTATCAATGACCCTTTTTTAAAAACATTCCATTCATTCAGGTAAAACTCTTTAGAAAATGCCTAAACAAAAGAGTAACCCAGATATTGATCCAGTTATATTCAAATCTCCCAAGAGGAAACATGAAGAAAAAGACATTATATATATTTTTCAAAATTTTCAATGTATAAATCTTAATTTGTAACTAATTTGAAATATTTGTGATAGACTGATGATGAAGGCAATGCCTTCGAAACTATAGTCTCTAGAAATAATTAAAAATTATTTTATTTAAAAAACAGAAGACTCTCTCATTTTATTTTATTTTTAACCTAAAATAAAAAACAATTCTGTTACCATCGACAGTGAAATCTTTTTATTCAACTAACAAAAAACAACATTTTTTTTGTATTTTTGAACCAAAAGTTCTGAAGATAAAGAGCCCAAAATCTAATCACATTTCTATGACACTTTGTTTTTAAGCAATCGTGGCTTCAGGTACAGTCAGAAAAAATTATTATTGAAAATGATTTTTCTCGATGTTTTTATGCACAATAAGCAAAGAACATTTTTTTTACTTAATTTAACACTGGGCCCGCCCGGAAGGCAGGCGAATAATTCACTGCTGTTTTTTTTTTTAACTGAGCTAAATGTGCTTTCGATATTTACACTTCTAGCTTGTAGAATTTATTCCTATATAATTGATACCCCTGGCTTGAAGCAGGAATGGTTAATCGGATGAAGGCCTGACAGTCCACCGATCTTGATGGCAGATAATTATGTAGCAATTGTTTTCTATTAATTATAATAACTTTCTATTTTTGTAAAATTCAATATTTATTTATTTATATTTTTATATTATTTATATGTATTTTGTTTTTATATATATGTTGCAGTAAAACCCAGTTTCTTAGAAAGAACGGGTACTTACTAGTTGAAACGCGTGTCACTGAATAGCTTTGTGGCAACTAGAATTTACTGATGTTAGTTGAGTGTGGTCCAAAGGTCTAGAATCTTCATTTTTAACCTTCCGCCTCATTTTGAGTGTTTATTTTAAAAAATTTTTAAACCAAAATGTCAAAAATTACTATCTATTTTTTTTAATATCAAAAATTACTATTTTTGACATTTTCGTTTAAAATTTTTTGAAAATAAACACTTAGAATCAGGCGGAAGATCAAAAATGAAGATTCTAGACTTTTGGACAAAACTCAACTAACATAAGTAAATTCTAGTTGGCACAAAGCTATACTGTGAAACGCGTTTTAACTAGTAAGAACACATTCTTACTAAAAAACGTTTTTTTACTGCAACATATTTATATAATTTATTTATTTTATCTCACCATTTAGGGTTATTGCTATAATTTATTTTATTAATTCTTAAAACCTTCAATAAACTCCTAATATCATAATGAAATTCGGCTTTGACTACATTTTTTTTTATTATTATTTCTGCCAGATGTTATTAGAAAATCCTCAATCTTTCTCTTCTTAACACCACTGACCACACATTTATTTATTTATTTATTTATTTTTGAGTAATATTAGGTTTATTTCGAGATTTGATTTCAGAAAGAGTGAATCTGCATCCGGAAACCGAAACGCGAAGCAAATAGGACAGGTCTGGCCATCTTGCGTTGTTACTTCCGTTTTTCTGCTAGTTTCCAGAAACTGCAACTTCTCCATTCTCCAGAACTTATAACTAAACCTCGATTAAAAACTGCAAACTGTATCGAACATTGTGTGAAAAGAATAAATCGATTTCTGTCAAATATTTGAACAAAAAATAAAGCATTCCATTTAATGTAAGAAACATGATTTTCAAAAAGAAGTTATGACTAAAACCGAAGGGTGAACCACGATTGGAATTAAGTGTACACCGTCTTTGGAATTATTTGGAATTACTTTGGAATTCATTATATAATCTATTGTCATCTATTATCTTCTACTTGGAAATGAAAGTGGAAGTGGAAGTAGGTGTACAAGATTTTAGGTCGTGGTACACCCCTCGACAAAAACCATCTTAGAGAGCATATTTTTAATGAAATCAAAATTCATGACGTTTCGACATCTAGTTCTGGATTCGTTTTCAAGCGCTGGGGGAAGTCCATTAATCGACTTTGAACTTACTTCGAAGACTGTTGACAAATCATATAGTGAGTGGTCAATGTGAAAACCCGAGAAACCAATCGTTCAAAAATAAAATCACATATCAACCTCGAGATAACAAGAACGATGAGAAAATGTGCATCTAGAATTATTTAATCAAATATTATGTTTTCTTATTCATAAATAATTGTCATATTGTATACAAGATTTATTTGTTTTGAAATGTCTTGCAGGAAAAATGAAGTTTTAAATTAAATTCAAATCATTGTTTATAAGTTAAGGAAGAACGTAAAAGTCCTAAGGTGCAGTCTAAATATATATCTATAACTTTAAAAATACTTTTATTTTGTATTAATGAAGGAATATTAAAAACTTGGAATTTATGGGACCCCTTTTCTGAATGTTATTGAAAGGTCCGGGTTATGCGTTCTAGGGTTAAAAAACAAAAATAAAATAATTTAAAGTCCAATAGCTACAAAAATAAAAAAAATTTCATTTGAATCAGGTAGTAAGTAATTTATTAACTTTTCTATTAAAGAAATAATTAATCACAAAAAAAACAAGGTGGGTAGTTTTTTTCTTAGAGCATGCATAAATTAGAAACCTTCAAAACCCGGGTGAATCAACACCCTTTAGATTGATCAATTTTCCCTTCTCTATATCGATAATGCAAGTGTCTTTCGAGATCCATACGAGGTGCATCTTCCTGGTGCATTCGATTTCATTAATAAACAAATAAATAAATAAATAGAGACTTTTTGGAATGTTCCATTTCCCTTAAAAACACTTGACATTCGCACTTTGGACGCTCAAGATAGACAATTTGATGCATATTTCAAGTGCACCTTGCCCAAATAATCTACTAATCCAGTGTTCTTTAAACCAGGGGTGTCTTTTGCCTTACACGGGCCACATTTAAAGAAAAAATTGTTTCGGATCGCGGATAAAATATTAAAATTCTTTTGATATTTGTTAGTTCAAGAATAAATAACAATAATTTTATTATTTATTTAGCTCATAGAGAGCTTCTAATTTTACTTTTCGTAAATTTTATACTTGAAAATAGCTTCTCGTATATGTAAATACATACCTAAATATTTACAGACAGTGATATCTAGTATTTGTTATTTATTATTTATATTAGTATTTGTTTACATTTTTTCCTGGGTAGATAATTAATATAAATTTCTAATAAAGGGGATAATATTCAATTTTTCTTTCAGATCGGTATCTAAGTGTTGTTCTAAAATATTTCGAATATTCAATCACAAAGTTTGCAAGGAGAAAATTTGTTTATAATGAAAATGGAGTCGAAAATAGACCAAAATGATGATTATTTTTTCGAAAATCTTGAAATATAGATCCAGATTGAAAATTTAAAATTAGTACTTTTATTTTTCGAAAACTTCACAATAGATTTTCAGATTTCTTATTTTAGAGAGAATAAATTACCAGGCAAAATTGTTGTATGTTTTCCAGTATCTACAATATAAATCTCAATGTTTTAAGAAATGCTATGACTTTATATTGGGCCATGGATTAGACAACCCTGGCTTAAATCGAATGGGATTAAAGAAGGAGGTATGATCATTTATTTTTTAAAAAGGTCACGAATAGGTATAATAATCTGTGACTAATGACTATCCATTATTTATCTATTGAGATGTAAGAACGTGCAAAGATCTAAAAAATAAGTCATGACAAGTTTTAGTCCAGGAGAGAAATTATCAATTAATTGTGATTGTTCTAGAAAACCCCATTTCCTTGTCTCCTTGTAGAATGACATAACTATAGACTTGGTTAGTGTCGTAGCAAATAAATTACTGAAATAATAAATATTTTAGAAAATGAAAATATATGAAGAAGAATTTTTAAATATTCTAAACTTCATTATTTTATCTTATATAGTTGAGCTTATAATTTTGCTTTTAGTGAATTTTATTCTTGAAAAAAGCTTCACATATTGTACAAATGTACATTCATATTTCGCAAAAAGGGAAAAAATATATTTCTACATATAAATCTCAATGTTTTATGGAAGTTTATGATTTTATGTTGGGCCACACTCATTGCAGTGCTGGGCCGCAAGGGGCCCTCGGGCCACGCCTTGGACAGGCCTGTTCTAAATAATAATCTTTAACTAAAAATGTAAATACTAAGGTGTTTTTTTGTTTTTAATCAGATTTATATTTAACATTACAAAGAAATTTTTTTAATATAAACTTACAATTAATGTAGCTAAACAATATTACCTAGTCAAGTTCGCAATATGGAGAAACAAGTTCAAAAGGTTATAAATAATTATGGAAAACATTGCAATTTGAAAAACTAAAATTTGAAGATTTTGCTCTTTTTCTTTTTGGTGTCGTTCTTTATACTTTTTATTTTTTCGAATAAAGATTTTATTTTTGTTGTCTTGTATTAATATGATTGTCATCAATTTTCTAGATTTTCGTGTTTGTGTATGTTCATTCTGAAAAAAATATTTATTTTCATTTAAACTTAAATACCAAACATTCAACAGAAAAAAAATAAACTGATATGCCCATCCAAGTGACTTTACTATATTCATATTAATATTCGCAGTGAACTACATATTATTGGGGTTCAAATTAAAAAAAAATATTAAACTTGGGCTGACTTTCCATCAATACACTTTTGAATATTATAACTAGTTGGTCTTCAATCGGGGACTGCCCTAGTTGATGAAATTAATTTTTTAATTTTAATTTACAATTTTATTCGTTTTGAACTATTAGTGAAATTTAAAATTAAAATAATATATATATATATATATATATATCCGTAAAGGGCATTCAGATTCTCAGGGATCCGGTCACGATCTTAAAAGAAACCACATGGAAAATTACCATCTAAAATCCATCCTTAAGTGATGAGGGGCTTTGCGGGATCTTAATCGTCCATACGCAACTAATAATAATTATAATAATATTTTTTATTATTTTAAGAAAATTGAATGAAATTTTTGTTTACTCTTTTATCATTAACAAAATATTCAAATAACAATAAATTCAAAGTAAAAAACATTTTTTTGTATTTTTGAACCAAAAGTTCTGAAGATAAAAAGCCCAAAATCTAATCACATTTCTATGACTCGTCTTTAACCAATCGTGACTTCAGGTACAAAGATAATACACAGTCAGAAAAAAAATTAGTATTGAAAATGATTTTTCTCGATGTTTTTATGCACAATAAGAAAAAAGTATTTTTTTTTAGTTAATTTAATACTGGGAACGACTGGTAGGCAGGGGAATAATTCACTGGATTTTTTAACTGAGTTAAATAATGAACGTTCGATATTTACACTCCTATCTTTTGGAATTTATTCCTATAGAATGGATGCCCCTGGCTTGAAGCAGGAATGGTTAATCGCATGAAGGCCTGACAGTCCACCGATCTTGATGACAGATAATTATGTAGCAATTGTTTTCAATTTATTATAATTACTTTCTATTTTAGTAAAATTCAATATATTTTTATTTTTATATTATTTATATATTTAAATGTATTTTTTTATATAAATATATGTTGCAGTAAAAACCCATTGTTTAGTAAGAATGGGTTCTTACTAATTAAAACACGTTTCACTGAATAGGTTTGTGGCAACTAGAATTTACCGATGTTAGTTGAGTTTGGTCCAAATGTCTAGAATCTTCATTTTTGACTTTGGGTGTTTATTTTAAAAAAATATTTAAACGAAAATTTCAAAAATTATTATCTTTTTATAAAAAATTATTATTTTTCACGAAAATGTCAAAAATTACTATTTTTGACATTTCCGTTTAAATTTTTTGAAAATTAACACCTAAAAATATCTATTACAGCTATATTTTTTCGAATTGTATATGTCACAGTATAAACACGTTTTTAGTAAGAACTAAGTCAAAACACGTTTCACTGAATAACTTTGTGGCAACTAGAATTTACCAATGTTGGTTGAGTTTGTTCAAAGGTCTAGAATCTTCATTTTTGACCTTCCGGCTCATTTTGGGTGTTTATTTTTAAAATTTTTTAAACAAAAATTTCAAAAATTACATCCAAGTTGTAGATGATGTAATTTTTGAGATTTTCGTTTAAAAATTTTTGAAAATAAACACCCAAAATGAGGCGGAAGGTCAAAAATGATGATTCTAGACCTTTGGACCAAAACTCAACCAACATCAGTAAATTCTAGTTGCCACAAAGCTATTCAATGAAACGCGTTTTAACTAGTAAGAACCCATTCTTACTAAAAAACAGGTTTTTACTGCAACATATTTATATAATTTATTTATTTTATCTCACCATTTAAGGTTATTGCTATAATTTTTTTTATTAATTCTTAAAACCTTCAGTAAACTCCAAATGTCATAATGAAATTCGGCTTTGACTACATTTTTTTTTATTATTATTATTTCTCCCAGACGTTATTAGAAAATCTCAATCTTTCTCTTCCCAACACCACTGAACACTCATTTATTTAATTATTTATTTATTTTTGAATAATATTAGGTTTATTTCGAGATTTGATTTGAGAAAGGGTGAATCTGTATCCGGAAACCGTAACGCGAAGTAAATAGGACAGGATTGGCCGCCTTGAGTTGTTACATTCATTTTTCTGCTAGTTTCCAGAACCTGCAACTTCTCCATTCTCCAGAACTTCATAACTAATCCTCGATTAAAAACTGCAAACTGAATCGAAAATTGTGTGAAAAGAACTCGATTTCTGTCAAATACTTAAACAAAGAATAAAGCATTCCATTTAATGTAAGAAAGATGATTTTCATAAAAGAAGTTATGACTAAAACCATCTTAGAGATCATATTTTTAATGAAATCAAAATTCACGACGTTTCGACATCTAGTTCTGGAGTCGTTTTCAAGCTGGGAAGTCCATTAATCGACTTTGAACTTATTAAAATTTTCAAATTCGAAGACTGTTGACAAATCATATAGTGAGTGGTCAATGTGAAAATCCGAGAAACCAATCGTTCAAAAATAAAATCACATATCAACCTCGAGATAACAAGAACGATGAGAAAATGTGCATCTTGTACCATCCCTAGAATTATTTAATCAAATATTATGTTTCCTTATTCATAAATACTTGTCATGTTGTATACAAAGATTTATTTGTTTTGAAATGTCTTGCAGGAAAAATGAAGTTTTAAATTTAATTGAAATCATTGTTTATAAGTTAAGGGAAGAACGTAAAAGTCCTAAGGCACACTCACATCCAAATATATATCTATAACTACAAAAAATTCAATTCTTGTTTTAAAATCAGATATATTTAACATTTATTTTAATTTTACAAAAACTTGATATTATCTAAAATATTTATTAACAATTTATGTTAATTGTTAGTTAGAAGAAGATCTTTTTAACAAGATACAAGCCGGATCCTAAACCCATGAAAAATAAAAACCAATGATATGTTGATTCATCATCTGTTTTAGTTTGCTGTTTTGGTACTTCTTGTGCTTTCATCATGTTCATGGTTTTCTTTAGTAGTATATTTTGTTTCTGAAAAAATGATCATTTTGATTTAATCATGAATTCCAAAATTCAATTAAAAAAAAATCTCAATATGGGTCGCCTAGATAGTTCTTATTAAAAAAAATCATCAAAATCTCATCAATCATTTGAAAACTATATAGACAGTAAAATATTAAAAATTTATTTTGTTCCAATTAAGGTTAGCTTTAGTTTAAATGAAAATATTTTTTTGCAGAGAATAAACCCATTTGTTGATTCATAAAGGGAAATCAATGTGGGAAGGCAATGGGAAACCACTCCTGTGAAAAATTTCCCTGAGGATACTCTCCATAGTAATCAAGTATGGCCCTTGAAGAAGAAAGGGAAATAAATAATGAGATTTCTCTGCTATACGAGTATACATTTATAACGAATATAAATATGTATAAATGTATATATGTATATATAATTGATTTGTTAGGGACTATAGTTTCAAATGTTTGATCTTCATCATGAGACTTTTAATTAAAAATATTGTATCTGTTAATTCATAAAGTTCAATTACCCGATTGGATATAGATAAATTTGTTTTGTTTTGTTATAGCAAGCTAGCCACATAACAACGGAACTTTTCCTCTCTTATGTGGCTATCTTGCTATAACACAACAAAACGATTCTTTGGTCTACACTTTTTAAAATTATTATATTTTTGTTTAAAAAATTTAATAGTTCTTAGAAATATTTAAGTCAATCTCTAGTTTCTACTCTTATATATATTATACTTGTACTTGGTAAATGTGCGTAGAGATGGGAAATGTAGATTATATTACATAAGAGGGTGTTGAATGTACACAATCCCAGATATTCGCACATTTAACATAGCTAATATATAGATAGATAGATATATATCGATAAAACTATTTGAAGATTATATTTGAGATGGATTTTATTATTATATATTTGAGGACATATATCATAAAGTTAAGAAGCTTCATTTTGCAACTAAAATAATTTTTTGTCACTTCTGGTTCAAAAAGAAATAACGTCATCTTTCATATATTAAATTTTTGTCAAACTATTTAAGAGATATCACTTTCTTCTTTTCAATACCAGAAAGTTGATTGCTCTCATAATGACCATTATATTTATAATTTAAGGAAGTAAATGAAATTTCTAAGGTGCACACATATACAATCAAGAAGGAATCATTTAAGTATAAATTTCAATTGAAAATGTATTTAATTATTTTTATTTATTTATTTTTTAATTATTTATATTTAACTTTTCTAATGTTCTTAATTCAATTATAATGAGAAATAAATAAATTATTTTAAAAAACAATTAGTAGAATTGGTTGATGATTGATGAAACGATTTATTAATTTTTTAATGATTCTATTTATCTTTTTAATATTTAAATTAATACTATTACATACAAATAAAATGTCTAAAATATTTAAATTTACAAATGAAACTTATAATACACGATATTTAATTTGAATTTTGTTTTAATCAAAATATTTTTTTAAAATCTTGTGAACTTTTGGGTTTCGTATTTTTTTCTTTTGGTAGTAGTTTAGTTTCATCCTGGAAAAATATTCATTTTCATTTAAATATGATTACCAAATATTCAATAAATTTAATAGCTAGATTTCATCAAAATCACCACACTAGACGCGTTTAACGAAGTCAAATGTTGAGCTGCTTAGTTCGCTTAACTTAACACTTAGAATCGACTTTTAGTCACCTGTTAACCATATACCTATTAACCGGAACATTTCAATAATGCTTCAAGTCCACGAACAAAATTAACCTCACTATTCAAGTATAATATTATTATAACCATTGTGTGAAAAAGTTTTCACTCTTGAGTAGCTACCCATATTTTACAAAAATACAACAGTTTCTTTACACACTGAACAAATTATTCTCACTTTATTTAGCTTATATGTCATGAATTATTTAGTACTTATCATAACGGTTCGCGAGCAAACAACAATTGGAAGTAATCATAGCTACTAGTACTTATCGTTGGTGTTTTTGTTAACTCCTCAACAGTTGGGGTCGCTAAACCCACCCAATGATAAGAAAATTGAAAAAAAAATGAAATACAGGGTGGGCCATAAATATAAGCGGTTTTGAAAAAAATTCTTTAAAAAATACTATAAATCTTTAATTTGTAAACACCTACAAACGTGGACCTCAAATTTGATAAAACTCGCTGTCACATTGCGCATGGAATAGCAACGAATATTCTCTTTCAATTGGCTGAGTTTCGTGTAGTCAACCTGAAACTTTAAGTATCCCTAGAGAAAAGTCGGGAGGAGTCAGTCAAAGACTCCTGGGAGACCATGGAATCTTCTACGCGAAATGATTTAATCTGCAAAACATTTTCGTTGACGACAGCCAGACAGTTAGTTAGACGTGAGGCATGTGGCATGGTTTTAACAAGATGGCGCCACATGCCACACGTCTAACTAAACTTTGGCTTGTCGTAAACGAAATGTTTGTAGGAGAACTCATTTCGCGTAGAGTGGATATTCCATGGTCTCCCAGAAGTCTTGACTCGTCCCGACTTTTTCCTCTAGGATACTTAAGCCAGTTGTATGTCGGTTGGTAAACTATATTTAAACGTTGACAAGGGTAAAACCTTAAAATTCATCCTTATACTCGGTGCCAATCAGATGACAGGCACTTTCATCTGATTGGCCATCCCCTCGGGCACAAGGAGAATTCTAAGGCTTTACCCTTTGCCAACGTTTAAAAAGAGTTTACCAAAGGACATACAACTGGCCCTTAAAGTCTCAGGTTTACAACACGAAACCAGCCAGGACAATCCAATTGAAAGAGAATATTAGAGAAGAAATGGCTGCTATTCCATGCTCAATGTGCCACTGAGTTTTCTCAAATTTGAGGTCCAGATTTGAAGAGTGCTTGCAACGTGATGTTGCACACCTGGGTTATATTATTTTTTGAAACGATTTCCCTTAATGTTTACATTAATATCAATTTTTAAAAAATCGACAAGATTTATAGTTTTTTTTAAAGAATTTTTTGAAAACCGCTCATCTTTATGGCTCACCCTAGTAGACTTGTGCTCAAACTCAGTTAGCTAATCTTAAATATAATTTTTTACTATGTACACATATCGCATTAAATAATAATAATAATATACATGGTGCAGATTCAAAAAACATTAAAAGACCATTCCACATTCATACCTTCATTTATTTCATTTTGGCGAGAGAGGGAAACATGGTCAATGGTCATTTTTTTATTAAAAACAACAAAACTACTATAATCTCTCACAAATAATCTTCATTTCAAAACCGATGGATCGGCCTTCATCCCTTACTGAATTCTACAAATATAAAACCACTGCAGGTAATTTTGTTTGTAACTATGGTGTCTCAGGTCTGGGTAGTTAGTATAAGGTTCTGAAGTTTGAAAGAGACATCCAAATTATTCAATCAAAAACTAAAATTTATTTATTTTTATTAATAGCTTGAAAAATTATTCTTACTGGCTCTATCTAGCATGATTATTTTCTCCTCCCATTTTTGGGCATAATCTATCATAACACTCATTTGTGGGTCAAAATTTCAAAAACATCCCTTGTTAAAAATTAGCATTAGCTGTAATCTTCTTAATATTACCATACCAGAAAGTAATTTATAGATTTCAAGTTAAGGATGGAGGAGCCTAGCTTTCTTAATCTTTAAAATAAATAGTTTCTTAAAGTTGAGGCAAATTTCAAAAACTTGTTAGTGGATTGTTTGTGGGTCTTAGGCTGGTTGTGTCAGTAAGTGCTTTTACCACTAACAAACGGTAGATGGTAAATGGAGGACCTGGATGGCCAATCAGATGACAGGAACTTTCAGTGCCTGTCATCTGATAGGCCATCCTAGCCCCTCCATTTACCATCTACCCTTGGTTAGTGGTAAAAAGCATTTACTTTGTGACATACAACTGGCCCTTAGAGGTAGCTATTTTGGTTTTCCAAAGGTTACTTTAAGTTTCTCTAGGTTAGTCATACGCAGCCTGTTTTAGTTTTACAACATTTTAAAAAATTGGGTTAATTTTTCATGCTAGAGTGTGCAATAATACACATACATTCTTTGAATGGTATTTTTGAAATTTTTCCTGAGTTCTGTAATGTTTATTTTTATTCTAACTTGAAATTTTATTCCCAATATTTTGAAACAAATTGTATTTTGAAATAATGTTAAATTTATTTTTTATCACTTATAAACACATTAAGAGGGCCATATTTATAAGTTCTACTCTAATAATAGTGAAAATAATAATTATAAATAATGTTTTAATTTTTCTCTTAAGTACATTTATTTATTTATTTGTCGGTGTTTATTATCCTAAATTAGGCATTCTTGATAAATTCTTAGAATTTCGGAAAAAAGGGGCTGAATGACCCCAAGCTCTAAATACTCTTAATCAGCCAATGATACGTTAATTATTTTCAATTCAAAGATTGCATAAAGGAAAAATTATAATATAAGGTTAGCTAGCCTTAATTGGCGCATATGATAAAAATCGATTTTAGTCATTCACAAAAATTAAAATAATCTTTTAGATACTTACTAGGTGACAATCTTCATCTTTACAATAATCTGTGACTTCTAAATCGCAATCTTCTCCAAAACAATATTCCTCGAGTAAATCATCAATAGCTTCTCCAATTTCAGGATCAGTTCTCGTCTCCGTCCCATTAGCATCTTTTTTTCTTTCTTATAATTATTAAAAAAAAATAAGTAAAAAAATAATAATAATATTAATATTTGATTATTTCAGATAATTATTTTTCATTTCAAATATAACCTATACATGAAGGGGCGAAGTTTGTAGGGTAAATATCCCTCCTTTTAAATAAACAAATAAATAATTTACAAAAATCATTTCGAGAACCAAAATATATACTTTTCAAAACAAAAAAGTAAAAATGTTTTTTATAGAAATATTTGAAATAACGGATAATAATTTGAAAATTTAAAGATCCTCCTGAAATTTTGAAGTCGACCATTAGGTATATATTTATGAAAAATGCTCTAAATGTTTGAAATTTTAGGGATGCACCGCACCCACAGAATCCATGGACCGCACGCCACTGATATATGTATATTTATTTATTTATATATATAATTAGCTGAATGACTGGGTGAATTCAATATTTCAGCTCACCGAGAGGCTGGCAGATTGTTGCTCATAATGAGAGAATGAACAAATTCTAGGAATTTTTTCATAATTTCAATATATGGTAAGTACTTGATTAAAATTGGGCAGGCATAAAAATCATTTAAAAATAATCATTGTGGGGCTCTCTCCGACCGTCATTTCAAAGCAAAATAAATTGAAAAAAAATTAAGCCTAATTCTACTTTTACACATTGGCTACAATGTGGACGGATAGACGGACAGATTTTGTTTTTAAACAGTACCCTAAAAACTGTTTTAATTCATTTAATTTTAATATTACAAAGAGCCGGTTATTCAATGTAATTTTACGGGAACTTATAGTAATCAGTAAAATTCTCAAATTAAATAAAATATACTTAAAAATGCTCTAAATGTTTCAAATTTTAGGGATGCACAGCATCCACAGAATCCATGGACCTGCCACTGATATATGTATATTTATTTATATAATTATCTGAATGACTACGTGATTTCAATATTTCAGCTCACCGAGAGGCTGGCAGAGCTTGATTGTTGCTCATAAAGAGAGAATGAACAAATTATAGGAATTTTTTGCTGAGTACTTGATTAAAATTTGGCAGACATGAAAATCATTTAAAAATAATCATTGTGGTTGCTCTCTCACACCGACATTTCAAAGCAAAATAAATTGAAAAAATTAAGCTTAATTCTACTTTACACATTGGCTACAATGTGGACGAATAGACAGACAGATAGTGTTTATAAACAGTATCCTAAAAACTGTTTTAATTCATTTAATTTTAATATTACCAAGAACCGTTATTCAATTTAATTTTACGGGGATTTAATCAGTAAAATTCTCAATTAAATAAATATACTTACTGCATTTGCCAGAAGCCATTTAATGTAATTCATTTTCATTTTTTCCATTTCATCTCTCATGTATTCTTTGATTTTCTTTAATAAAAAATATATATATATAAAGAAATGATAATATTTTCAAAATTAAAAAAAAAAAAAAATTAAACAAAATAATATTAAAAGAAAATGAGACAGTCTTTTTATAACAATAATTCCTAAAAATTAAATTGACTTCTATAGTAAATCAAGAGAGGTGTGCCAATCGCTAATCAGAAGTGTTTTAGGTAATTTTTATTATGTCAAAAGGTTGTTTCACCCTTCTGGAATTAAACCCGAAATTCAAAAATGCAATACGGGCATTTGACCTGACACCTCTCTTGATTTTCTATAGAAATCTTTACTACTATCGGCATTTATCTTTTATATAATATTAAATCGATTATAAAGTCGTGGCTACTTACCATATTTTCATAATGTTCGTGTGTTATATTCGTAATATTCTGAAAAAAAAATACAAAATTACATTAATATTCGCTCGAACAAAGAGTAAATTATATTCACCTCCAATTTTTTATTCACGTCGCGTAAAGTGTATCCTAATATAAAAATGGCTCCCACCAAAACGAATGTTCGAAACCATTTTTCCATTTTTTTTTTTATTTTAAATTGCAATCAACGACAATTGGAATGAAACTCCAAATGAAGAATAATTTCTAATCCTTTTTATAGCTTAAAAAATATATGTATATTTATACCCGGAATAAAATGAATTAAAAATAAATTTTATTATAAATTTAATCTTCTTATTTAAATATTTTCTTAAAAATTGATAATTTTCAGCTTATAGGTATCTATATATAAATATATTTAATTTTTGAGCACACAAAAAGAATTTTAATTGAAAAGATTGTTTTGCTGAGATTAGCAGAGTTATTGATTCGTAAAGAGAAATTAATGAGGGTTGTCCTCTGATGGATGGATATAAACATACCTATATATAACGAATATAAATAAACATGCTATAATTTATTTGTTAGAGACTATAGTTTCGAAGGTTTGACCTTCATCATTAATCTTTTAATTATAAATATTTTATCTGTTATTTCTCAAGGGTTAGATAAATTTCTTTTGTTGTTAAATGATCGTTTGTTAGGTAGCTCGCTTGCTATAACAACAATACAAATGTATCTATATCCAGTCTTATAATTGAACCCATGAGAAATAACAGATCAAATCTTTCTAATTAAGAGAGTGAGGATGAAAGTCAAAACGTTGAACCTATAGTCTCTAACAAATAAAATATAACTATACAGATTTATATTCTTTATATATGTACCTATATTTTTTGGCATCAAGCAGAGAACAACCTCATTAATTTCTCTTTAAGAAGAAAAAATTGGACATTTTGTTAGCAGAGAAAATCTCTAATGGCAACTAAAAATTTAGAAATTACCCCCCATATACAAAACAAATTTAAACAATCAAAAAAACTTAATTCAGACAAACACCACTAGACAAAATAAATTTAAAAATCCACCCCCATCACAATAAAATTTTGTACAATCTAACAGTAAAAGCAATAATTTGAAAATAATTAAAACCAACGAAAACCCAAAAATAAAATATATTAAAAATATTATTAGTTTAATACTTTATATCTCTTTTAGTTTGTTTCTTTCGGTGGGTCCCGAAAAATTATTTTAAATATCTGAAGTATGGTTCTAAATAAAAACAAGTTGAAGCAATTTCTCAAATTTCAAAATTTTCTGTTATTTTCTGTAAATCTGTTGTAGGAGGGCCTAGTTTAAGGGTCTTGAGGCAGAATAAAAATTGACTAGCACTTTCACTAACAAACTCTGAACACAATATAAAATTATCATACTAATACTTACTGGCTAAATAGACCTTACGACTAAGCCCGATGCCAAAAAAATTAATTAATAAAAAATTTGTTATATATAATTCGTTCAAAATTAAATTACTGTCAAAAGCGAAATAACTTCTTTAACAGAAGTCTAATGAGAAAAAAAATTGATTTATACTAGACTTTATCTAATTAACTAATTGCAAATCGGGTATTTTTAAGAAATAAAAACCTTATTAGTTTAATTTTTGTTAAGGGAGAATGGTATAGGTTCTTGGTGAAACATATTAAATGAAATAAAGAAAGTTTTTTGAAAAAAATTTTAAGAAACTTTTTAAAATTTAAAATATAAAATACTAGGTAGGTTTCACATAAATAAAAGATCAGATGCTTGTTTAGCATATATTGTATGGTATAAGCTCTTCTTCAGGAGTTCACAAAGGACACTCCCGAAGATGGGCTTATTCTCCGAAATATACTATATATAGAGTCGTGCTAAACAAGTATCTGATCTTTTATTTATGTGAAATCTACCTAGTATTTTATATTTTAAATTTTAAAAAGTTTCTAAAAAAAATTTCTTTACTTTATTAGTTTAATACTTTATACCAAGTTTCAGCTTCCTAAATGAAAGTGTTTGTAGTCGAAATTCGTTAAATCATCAGAATTTTCAGAGAGATATAGAAGATTGAAAATAATGAAAATTGTATATATATATAGCTATGCTTATTTTCTAGAAATCTTTCGTCATTATAGAAAATTTACACATTCTATATTCATACAAACACGGCATTAGATCTTAGAACACATCTCATCTGATTTCCTCGAGTGCAGATCAGAAATCGGCTTAACTATTTATTAAATGAATGTATGGTATCTTACAAAATATGCTAAAGGGGCTTTCGAGCTTGAATTGATGTTTTCCCACCATAAATAGCAATCCATCCAAAAACTAATCACTCTGCGTGTTGTTAATTTCCAAGATCCATGAGTTCGGATGCTTTCAAAGTATCAAATTCTTTGTTCACATACTAATATTTGGGTACTTGAATTATGAAATGGAGAGTTTTGAAAAAACACCCACCAAGCATGTTTCAGTAAATACATCAAATATTTCTGTGAATCATTTCTTTATTATTTTTTATAGTTATTTGATAATATATGTAATTTTTTTTATAAATATCTTGTTTCTCTAGAGGAATTTGTTAATCATTTTTTGGTTCATTTCCATTTGTGAACCTCATATTAAGCGAACGACGAGATAAAAACACTCAATTAAAAAAAAATCATTAATCAAGAGAGAATATTCTAATCGGTCTATTCTATCTTAAAATAAACAAGATCATTAAAATATATATTTATAAATACTGAATTATAGTTTATCTAAATCGATTGGAAAATAATTTAAATTGTATAATTTATTGAATTTCCTTTTTCAGAAAAACAATCAAGTTTTTAGTGCAAATTTTTTTAATGTTCTCAAAATTTAATCACCCCCTACGCCAGACAGTGTGCCATATTGTGTGCAAAAGCTGGACATGAAGAAAATCCACTCAAAACAGTTAATTTTGAAATTGTAATAAAAAGTAACAACTTTTTTATGTAAATTTTATTATATATTAGAGATATGGCAATTTTTCTACAAACAAATGAGATAAAAACCTGAAAATTGGCATGAAAGGGGGTAGGTGAACACATACTTGTGAACCAAATTTCAAGGCATTAGTTCCATCGTTAGATAGCAAAAGACCCTGTCTAGCTTACAATAAATATACATTTATATGTAAATCTGCGAAATTCTATTATAAAATATCGTTCAAAATTGAAGAATGAATGGAAGAGATTCATTCCAAATAATAAAATGATTCTCAATAAAAGTAGAATTATTGGAAACTATTCTTTTTACACTTTTGACGTTTCCATCCTTCAGAGTTCAAAGTGTCAATGAAGGAAGCAAGTAACAATTTCTTCTTGTTTTCTTTATCAGTGTTCCTTGGTGTTGTATTGCCATCATTAATAGATAGTTTTATATCTAGCAGGCAGTCTCCGAAAAAAATATCTAATCTATTTAAAAGTAATACTTTTATTGCAATATTTTTATATTAAAGAAAAAAAATGTTTCCTCGTCTGAAAAATACTTTGGATACGTGGTGGCTTGGTCCTCATATAAGAATTTGAATTTTTGCACGTTCTGAATCTAGAAGACCCAAAATTTAATCATTTCTTAGTTTTGAAATCACAAATATGGTACTATTACTATTATTTCTGGACCTTCTATTCTTGAGTTTTCATGAATATTGAAACACACAAACCGATAAAAGAAATATGAAAATTTTCGAACGAATTCATTACCTAGGCTTTGACAGCCTAGAGTACCAAGGAAAAACTGTACTGAAAATAATATTAAATATTTATAGCCATTGTGAATACTATTCAAGTTATTTAAGAATAATTTAAAATAAGTAATTTGATGTTCTAATTTTGATTTTGAAAAAAATGATATATGATGTCTCTATAATAACTGAAAGTTTGAATTATGTGCAATTTAAAAGGAGATCAAGTTCTGCAAGGGTGTACATTTGTAGATGTACATGTAGTGCCTGTGCTTACGAAGGATGTTCAATTCCAAATGACAACAAAAATTTTCCGGTTATAATCTAACCTCTACACAAATTTTCACTATAAGCCTTAAACACATAAACAAAGATATGCAATAAAAAATAAGAAAGTATCTGCCTATTTGAGCTTTGTTCCTGATTGTAAAACATCCTAGAACCAACCACATTTTATTATTGTCATGTTATAAGATGGGAGATGGGAAATTAATTATTACCCACCACCTGATTATAGATTATATAATTCAAACAGAATTATTATAACAAA
Organism: Forficula auricularia; assembly: GCA_024734495.1. Taxonomy (NCBI): domain Eukaryota; kingdom Metazoa; phylum Arthropoda; class Insecta; order Dermaptera; family Forficulidae; genus Forficula; species Forficula auricularia. The sequence continues at coordinate 369,705 of JALMQS010000123.1, forward strand.
TAACCAGAATATTACTCAAGTATCACAAATATTTATGCAGTGACAAAAATTAACATAAATGAATAATGGTCAAAGTGCTTAGGGAAAAGCTTATAAATTTAGAAATCTGGGGCAGTTGAGGAAAAACGTTGCTAGTCTATTAATTTATAGAAAGATGCATCTCTACATAAATTTTAAATGAGCATAGTTCATATGTTATGTCTATAGAGCTGTCGTCCTTGATATATAATCAATCTGTATTTTTATTTATTTATTTTTAAGCCTTTATTGGTTCAAATTACATTTTACATTTAACATTGTATATACATTTTAATTATTTAGTATCATTATTATTACAATCATCATTTTTATTTTTTAACTATAATAAAATACATTTGTTTTCATTTTAATTTAAACTATGTACAAGTTATAAAGGAACCAGGCCCCGAGGGGCATAGGCCTCTCCCATGGTCTTCCAAGTGTCTCTGTTTCTTGCCACTCTCATCCATTCGACTCCAGTCACTCTCACTAGTTCGTCATTCCATCTTCTTGGTGGTCTTCCTCGCGATCTTTTCCTGTCTAGGGGACACCACTCAGTTAGAATTTTTGGCCATCTTTCATCCTTCATTCTAGCAATATGCCCCGCCCATCTCCATTTACTTTTTCTTAAGTCAATGCTAATTTTTCTCATTTTTGTAATTCTATATAGATCTTCTATTTTATGTCTGTCTATTTTTCTGTAGCCAAGGATACTTCGGATCATATTTCTTTGGGCTATCTCGAGTTTTTGTACCGTTAATTCAGTAGGCGACCATGTTTGACTTCCATATAGTAATGTAGGAAATACACATGTTTTTAGAGTTTTGATCTTTGTGTCCAGTTTAATTTGCTTATTTTTTAATATGAATTTTAAAGACCAGAACTTGTTCCAGGCTAATCCTATTCTTCTGTTAACTTCATGTTTGGTCTTCTCTTTAAAAGATAGTTTTTGTCCCAGGTATATGATGTTTCTTTTGCAAACAATAGGTGGTTTGCTTGCCTCGTATTCAATATCTTTCTGTATAGCATTTGTTAATATAAAAGATTTGTTGTTATTTATTCTTAAGCCTATATTTTCACTTGCTTTGTTCATATCTTTAATCATTATTACCATATCATCTAGTGATGTTGCTATCAGAACGATATCATCCGCAAATCTTAAATTGTTTATATATTTTCCATTAACCCTTAGACCTTTATTTTCCCAGTTCAGATTGCGAAACATTTCTTCTAGAGCACAATTAAACAAGGCCGGTGATAGTGGGTCGCCTTGTCTAACACCTCGCTTGACAGGGAAGAACTGCCCAGGTTCTTCTAGGACAATTCGCGCTTGAGAGCCTTTATAGATGTTTTTAATTAATTCAATGTATGTTGGATCTACACCTTGAGATTTCAGTGCTTGGAATATATATTCTTGGTGGACAGAATCAAATGCTTTTTCGAAATCTATAAAAGCCAAATAGATATCAAGTTTGTATTCATTTGCTTTTTCGATGATAATGTTAATTGAATGCAGGTGCTCACAAGTTGAGTATCCTTTTCTGAATCCGGCTTGTTCTGGTGGTTGTGCTTCGTCTAGTATCTTTTCCAATCTATTATTTATTAGTTTCATAAAAATTTTTCCTATGTTAGATGTTAAAGTTATAGGTCTATAATTTTTGATATCATGAGGATCACCTTTTTTAAATATAATAATTATATTAGAATATTTCCATTGTGATGGAATTATTTGGGTATTTAATATATTATTAAATAATTTCGTTAATGGACTTTTAATAATTTCAATAGAAAATTTTAGTATTTCGTTTTTTATGCCATCCAGCCCTGACATTTTTTCTGTTTTTAAATTTTTTATTATTTTTACTACTTCGCCTTCCAAGAATTCTGGCATTTTTTGATTTTGGATATTTTGATCTTTTAATTCTATAGAGGATTCTGATTTATTATATAATTTTTCATAGTAATTTGTTGCTATTTTATTAATTAATGAACGATTATATTGAGGTTTTTTGTCTTTATCTAATAGGAATGGAATCATTGATTTATCAGAGGAAATATTCTTTTTAATTTTTTTAATTGAAGTGTGTGGTTCTATTAATAATTTTATTATATTATCAATATAATCTTTTAGATCTTTTTTTATATGGTATTTAACTAGTTTACATAATATATTGTGCTCAATTCTATTTTTTATACAATTTCTCTCTGTTTTTAACTTATTCCTTTCCTTTATTAAATTTTTAGTGTGTTCGGTCAGTCTTGGTATAGATTTACATTTAATTAATGAATCTGATTGCAGCATGAATAAATTTTTTTCAAAATTGTCGTATTGGGTTTGAATTTCTTTATTTTCAGTGAGGTCAATTTCTTTAATATCGCATTCGAACTTTGTAATCATATCGGTTTGTATATTTTGAAAATTAAATATAGTATTTTTATTCCAATCTGGATTTGGTCTTTTGATAATTATGTTTATGGGAACTTCAATTTTTATCAATCGATGATCTGTATAGAACGTGAAGTTATTCACCACCTCAAATCTCAAAATCATATTTAAATGAGGAGCTAAGATGAAATCAATTTCGTTTTTATATATTCCGTTTGGGGCTATCCAAGTCCATTTTCTACCTTTTCTTTTTTTATAAAATGTATTTATTATTTTTAAATTGTTTTCCTGGCAGAACTGTACTAGTCTTTCCCCTCTTACGTTCCTATGGCCATATCCATAAGGGCCCATAATCTTTCTGTTCTCCTCTTCCCTTTGTCCCACCTGGCTGTTAAAATCGCCCATTATTATTGTTTTATTATTTCGATTAGTTGGGTTTTCCTCTAGGATATTATTAATTAAATTATAGAATTCGTCGCACAATTCTTCTTTTGAATCAGCTGTTGGTGCGTATACTTGCACTAATGTTAAAGTACATTTCTTTTTAAAAGTTATTTTTAAAATAGCTATCCTGTCAGAGAGTCCTTTGAATTCTACAATTTGTTTTTTTAGATTGTTATTAACCATAAATCCCACTCCTCTCATACCTCTAGTCACTCCATAGTGATAGAAGATGTAATCAGATTTCCTTTGAATTATTCTTTCACCCTCTCTTCTAACTTCAGACAGGCCCAAAATATCCATTTTAACATTTTCAAGTGCATTTTCAAGTTCAATTAATCTTTCTTCATCCTTTAGACTACGTACATTTAGTGTTCCTATTATTAGATTTTTAAATTTATTAATTTTATTTTTATTAGAATTAGAATTATTTTTAAATACATTTCTTTTTATAGAATTATTTTTAATTAAATTCTTTTTATGAATATTTTTAATTTTATTTGTCTTATTATATTTTACAAAAGATTTAATTTCAGAAATGTTAGTAAATTCATTTTCTGAATTTTTGGATTTAATTGAATTATTTGAATTAATCGTATCCGTTGAATTAGTTGAGTTAATTGCATTTTTTGAATTAATTGCATTTATTGCATTTATTGAATTTATTGAATTTATTATATCATTTGGGAGGTTGTGGTCATTTATGCCCGAGTTGACCAGACTTACTGGGCAGGAGTCAAGATTGCGAGTTTGTATTTTTTTTGTATGTTCCAAGATCCGAGTTACACCGTCCTTATCCTACTTATCCTTTCTTTCATCAAGTCTTCTCAAGTCACCAAGAGATTCACTTTTATTTTGAAAAAATGTTGTGATTTTCCCATCATTTATTTTTATTTTCTTTCCTTTATTTATAGTATTTTTATTAGTATTATCATTTAAACTACTTCTATTATCATGGATACCAGGATTGGAATTATCACTATTTGGTGAATTTAATTCTCCTAGAGGTCTTTTTTAGAGTTCCTATTATCCTTCAAATTGTTTTGATTTTCTCTTATAATAAGTTTATCGTATCTAATTATGGCAAATTTTCCTTCTTCTCTAGCCTTAATTAATTTAGGTATCAATTCTTTTCTTTTTAATTGAATATCCTTCGGAAAATCTTCCGTAATATAATATTTTGTACTTTTTAAATTATTTTTATTCTTTAGGATAACATTTTTGATCCTTAATGCTAGCATTGATATTAAAACTGGTCTAGTTTTATTCTCAGAGGGGCGTCCAATTCGCCTTATAAAATTAAAATGTTCTATATTAATATCATTATTTATTTTATTTTTAAGGATAGTTACCACTTTTTCCTCCAACCCCATCGAATGTTCCTCATCTTCCTCTAATCCATGTAGTATCACATTTCGAGCTTTACTTTCACTTTCTACATAATTTATTTTTTTCTCTAGTAATTCGATTTTTTGATCAATTACTGAAAATATATTATTTTGAAGTATTTCAATATCCTCCATCGTTAGATAGCAAAAGACCCTGTCTAGCTTACAATAAATATACATTTATATGTAAATCTGCGAAATTCTATTATAAAATATCGTTCAAAATTGAAGAATGAATGGAAGAGATTCATTCCAAATAATAAAATGATTCTCAATAAAAGTAGAATTATTGGAAACTATTCTTTTTACACTTTTGACGTTTCCATCCTTCAGAGTTCAAAGTGTCAATGAAGGAAGCAAGTAACAATTTCTTCTTGTTTTCTTTATCAGTGTTCCTTGGTGTTGTATTGCCATCATTAATAGATAGTTTTATATCTAGCAGGCAGTCTCCGAAAAAAATATCTAATCTATTTAAAAGTAATACTTTTATTGCAATATTTTTATATTAAAGAAAAAAAAATGTTTCCTCGTCTGAAAAATACTTTGGATACGTGGTGGCTTGGTCCTCATATAAGAATTTGAATTTTTGCACGTTCTGAATCTAGAAGACCCAAAATTTAATCATTTCTTAGTTTTGAAATCACAAATATGGTACTATTACTATTATTTCTGGACCTTCTATTCTTGAGTTTTCATGAATATTGAAACACACAAACCGATAAAAGAAATATGAAAATTTTCGAACGAATTCATTACCTAGGCTTTGACAGCCTAGAGTACCAAGGAAAAACTGTACTGAAAATAATATTAAATATTTATAGCCATTGTGAATACTATTCAAGTTATTTAAGAATAATTTAAAATAAGTAATTTGATGTTCTAATTTTGATTTTGAAAAAAATGATATATGATGTCTCTATAATAACTGAAAGTTTGAATTATGTGCAATTTAAAAGGAGATCAAGTTCTGCAAGGGTGTACATTTGTAGATGTACATGTAGTGCCTGTGCTTACGAAGGATGTTCAATTCCAAATGACAACAAAAATTTTCCGGTTATAATCTAACCTCTACACAAATTTTCACTATAAGCCTTAAACACATAAACAAAGATATGCAATAAAAAATAAGAAAGTATCTGCCTATTTGAGCTTTGTTCCTGATTGTAAAACATCCTAGAACCAACCACATTTTATTATTGTCATGTTATAAGATGGGAGATGGGAAATTAATTATTACCCACCACCTGATTATAGATTATATAATTCAAACAGAATTATTATAACAAATAACCAGAATATTACTCAAGTATCACAAATATTTATGCAGTGACAAAAATTAACATAAATGAATAATGGTCAAAGTGCTTAGGGAAAAGCTTATAAATTTAGAAATCTGGGGCAGTTGAGGAAAAACGTTGCTAGTCTATTAATTTATAGAAAGATGCATCTCTACATAAATTTTAAATGAGCATAGTTCATATGTTATGTCTATAGAGCTGTCGTCCTTGATATATAATCAATCTGTATATGCATCATCAAATCGAATAGACTTTATTATATGTATATTCCGGATCGATCTACCTCTATTACAATCAGGAAACAAACGAATACTAGACAATGTTCAACAGCTAGAGAATTGTTTGGAGCCTTTCCCTTGATTTGTTGAAGTACCAGCGTTTTTTAGTCTGGGATTTAAGATTATGTAGGTCACCTCTATGAGTTTAAATTAGAAGTTACGCGGTAATGATTGAATTCACTCGAGAATTTTTAGTTTAGAAGATGTCTGAAACTGCGAGAAAAATCGTTTTCACGAATGATTTTTTCTCTTGGTGTGTCTGTTCGTATTAATATATCCTCGATAACTCATAAATGAAAAATGATAGAAAGTTCGTTCTGGTGTCAAAATGTTTTTGTTTATAATACAAAGAACTTTTAAAATCTTGGACTTTCCAGATTGAGATCTTTCGACCTAAAAATGAAACAAATTATTATTATTATTATTATTATATAGGTAGCTCTCGAAATTTTGTAGCTGAAATTCCGCACCCCAGAATGTATAAATAAACTGAACCTATTAAGGGTAGATACTTTGTTTAAATTACACATAATTAATTATAATTATTTATTGAATACGAACAAATAATACAATATAAGTACGATCTATCGATTGCAGAATAAGCAGATCGAAACGTCGTAATGGTTATATTATATAACCAGCTGCAAGGCCCACCTTCGGCGGCTCTCTTGCTAGCAAGGGACCCCACCCCCTGGACCCCCAACCCACGAACCTTACCCTCACCCCCACTCCCACCCACCAGACACCCCCCGAAACCCAACCAGGACCCCAACCCCCGCACCCACCCTGAACCCCACCCCCAACCCAGGCCTCCACACAACCACCCTACGCCGCCCCACCCCACTACGCCTCTGGACCCTTACCTGAACCCCCGCGCCTAGGCTCCTGGACCCCACCCCTCTACGCCCCCGGACTCCACCCCGCACCACCCCCGGACACTCATTGCACCCCGCACCCCATACCATAACTCACCCCCTACTCCATTCCACCCCACAAACTCCAACCCCGCGCCATCACTCCAACCCCTTACCATCACTCTACCCCCGCTCTGCACCCAGTTTTTGCATTTCTAGCTTTCTAGTGACCCACAGATTATGTATACAAAATTTGGTTGAATCTGTACCAAGAGCAAGAATTTTCATTTTTTGATCCTCCCCCCCCCCATTTTGGGGGGTTAGTTTTTGCATTTCTAGCTCCCTAGAGGTCCACAGATTATGTATACAAAATTTTTTTGAGTTTGCTCCAAGGGCAAGAATTTACATATTTTTCACCCAACCCTCCTTTTTGGGGGGTTTTTTTTAAACAAAAGCTGTCAGAAATTACATCCCCTACAGCTTTGCTAATTATAAAATTTACCGTAGAGTTAATAGTTTAGGAGTTATTTGATAATTTTCATTCGTTTTGGGGTCAAAATATCAATACGTTATATAGCTAAAATCGTAAGTTAGAAGACATCTGATACAAATATGAAATTTCATAATAATCCCTTTAGCCGTTTTGACGTGAATCGTGAGCAACTTTTCGCGGAAACCACGAAAACATACAGACAGACAGACAGGAATTTTTGTTGAGGGTGTTTTCGTTCATAACTTTGCTTGAAATGTGTACAACCAAAATTTGGCGTGATTTGGAGCAATGTACAGACAAAACCTTAATTTTATATATATAGATTTGTTCGTATTCAATAAATAATTATAATTACTTATGTGTGATTTCAACAAAATTTCAAACCTTAATAAATTTAATCACAAAAATACAAGCTTTAACAGCTACATATCTAAAATGAACCGTATATATTACAAGCTCAACAGTTTATTTAATCACCACTTTGACAATTAAATAGTCAAATCACTAAAATTACCGAAAGCTTACCAAGTGTTTAAAAAGTGTCCACTTTTAGGTCCATTTATTTTTTGAGTCAATACTGTGAACATAAGTCAATTTTTAAGATTAAAATGTTTGTGGATGAGTGTACCAAATTTTTGTAGGTACGGTCTAATTCAAAAATTAACGAAGATATGAAAACGGAATTTTATATTTAGGTAAATATTTTAGGTTGGGATTAAGAATTGATTTAGATTATGGGGGAAATTGGACCAAAAATTTGGAGACGGTTTGTAAAAAGTTGCCAATTTGTTGATTTGGAAGAAACAGTTAGCCTTTAAGGCCTTAAAGATTTGTCTCTATAAAAATCAGCTTTCTAAAATCGTCAGAGGGGGGCAGGTGTATGGTCAAGTCATGAGATGGCAACATCACATCTTTTTTTATATATGTAACAAGTAACAATCTCTGAGTAATAATCTTAAGGACTTTCTTTGTCGATGTTGGATATATAAATACAATCCAACTATTTTTTTTCAATTGTCTTTGGAAATTTTCTGCAGATGGTCTCGCTGGTCGATGATAAAAGAAGGCCTTTGAATAAATGTCATTTGATTTCTTGTTTTGGTTGGGTTCAAGTATTGCACTCTGGTTTCTCCTTTTTGTCTCTCGGCTGCTTGAAAACAATTTTCCTAAATGGAAAGAGCGTCTCAGTGTTGGTCCCTAATTAGGAATAGGTCCGATGGTCGTGTCTGCAGGTGCGCGCAGGTGCACACCTCCCCAGGCTGTTTCGCACTCAGCCGACTGACACCTAACTCCCACACCTTCTTTATCAACTCAACTCTCCCTTTTTTGCTCTAGGGATAAAGGTTACAATATTTCACCAAAAAAAAACTTCGTTATAACCAGAGAACGAACTTTTATGCAGTAAAAAATCCCCAAAATATACCAGAAATATGCAGTAAAAAACGTAAAAATATGCAATAAAATTCGCAGCAAAATATTAAAATATGCAATAAATTAGCCCAAATATGCAATTATTTTTAATTTATTACCTAAAAATGCTCTAACAGCAAAATAAATGAAATAAGAAATAATTATTTTCTAAAATTATAATAAAATCTACCCATAATAATGAGCTGCTAAGGTAAAATAAAAAAAAAGGTAAAACAAAATTGGTTGTGTGTATGAAACAACAACATTATTAATACCATAAAAAATAAATCTATTAAAGTTTTTTTGCGATGGAAAAACATTTTTAAATAAAGGATTTGAATTATCGAAGGGAATAACAACAGAAGGAAAGAGTGTTTGAGATGAGCCATTTTTAAATTTAAACGCCCTAATGCATTTAAAAGTGTTTTTTGGTTTAGCTTTTTATAACCTGACTTGATAGTATATATTGGGTAAAGTAACACCGAGTAACACTTTTTGGATAATTTTGAAAGTCAATTTGTTTTTTCATTTGGACTCCTAATTTAAAATCCATTAGGAATTAGTTAATCTTGCTAGTAGTTTTCATAATATGATTTATTAGGAATTTAAATATTTTGGCAAAATCTCAATTTTTATTCGTATTTTGGAACAGAATCGTTTGCACTCGAAGCCTATATACCTAGTGAAAGGAGATCAATAGTCTTAGTTGATTAATACTATAATATCGTTGCCTTAGAGTGTAAACCTGCCAAATCCATTTTTTATCATATATGACATATTAATACTGTTCGAAAGAAAACGATATACTATTTGAAGTCGATTCTAGAATTAAAAGCAGACGTCGGGAATGAGTAACTTTTAAACAATTTTCTAATTTCCAGATATGTGGTTTGACTCGAAAAAATTCTTGAGGTTCTTTCGAAGTCCCTAAATAAATTATTGTATTCTGAGCTGAAAAATTTTACACTGAAACAAAAATTCGCCGAAATCTTTTGAGCTATTTTCAAATTATAGTTTAACAAACTGTTAGCTACACAAACCAAATCCTAGAAATAAATTTTTGTGGTTTCAATAAATTCCAGTTATACATACATGTCTTTGCTGATTTATTGCTTTCTTCTAGCTATTATGGGCAAGTATTGTTCATGAAAAATATGTGTTTTTGCTTTTTCGAAAACGACTGAAACTGTTTATATAAAGAAAATTAAGGATGCGAAAAATGTCTTAATAATTATTAATAACGAAAAAAAAATACTTAATCTCAAAATCAACTCTGCACCTCCGTCCTTTTTGCATTCTATTTCAAAAAACAATAAGACTATCAAATTATATTTCATAATAATATGAATGAATATTTTTTTTTCGATTATCTACATTTTTGAGTGGAAGTTTCGAAGCTAGAAAGGCCATAATCAAATCATCCCTTGCTTTTGAAAATACAAAATTTATGGTAGTAGAACGAACTCTCTAGACTTCTTATTCTTAAATTTTAGTGAGTATTGAAATTTATACACACAGACAAACAGATAAAAGAAATATGAACATTTACGAATGAATTCAACACCCAGGCTGTCCAGTAGACTTTGCCAGCCAATACTTAGGGCCGGTTGTATGTCGCAAAGTAAATGCTTTACCACTAACCCAGGGTAGATGGTAAATGAAGGGGCTGGGATGGCCAATCAGATGACAGGAACTTTCAGTGCCTGTCATCTGATTGGCCATCCCAGTCCCTCCATTTACCATCTACCCTGGGTTAGTGACAAAAAGCATTTACTTTGCGACATACAACCGGCCCTTAGTAAAAGACGTACTGAAAGTATTAGTAAATATATATAACTATTTCGCATAATGAATCAACAACTCTGTTAATCTCAATAAAACGCTAATAACCCTTGTCGTTGATCCGCCCTAAAACACCTACCTATAATCTCAATAAAATTTAAAATTTAAAAAATATAAATTATTATGTAGATTTCACAAAATAACGAATTATCGGTTAAAAGTAGAGACCAGATCCCTATGCAATTGCAAATTTTGTTTGCCGTCACATACGACCCAGGGGATCAATTATCTATCCGAATCATGCATCTAAGATAATGTGGGTTAAATTTTATACTGCATATTTTTTCATATTTGGGTTATATTGCATAAAATTGAATATTTGAAGGATTTTTTGTCAAATATTGCCTATTCCGCGTCAAATACAAATTTTTTTAAAGTAAAATTTCGAAGAAAAAATGAAAAAAAATTAAGAAATATAAAAATAAAGTACCTTTAAATTTGCCCCATTACATCTGAGGATGTGGAGCGCTACTTTTCATTGTATAAATCAATTTTAAGTAACCGTAGACATAATCATCTTAAGATAATTTAGAAAAATACTTGTAAACATAAATTATTCACAATTACAATCAAATTTTAATTATTTTTGAGATCCTTTGTCAATTATTTCTTTATTATAATTATTATTTTTTTAATGGCCTTTGGTAACTATAGCTCATTTTGACCATTGAGTGTTCTTGTGTGTGTGTGTGTGTGTGAAAATGTCTCTAAATTATTGTAGTGATCAGATTATAGCCGGACAAATATTTGCATTATTTTATTAGTTTATTATTATTTGTACGTCTATAAGAAAAGCTTGTTAATATAAAAAAATAAAAGTAATTCAATACAATCGTGTTTGTTAAATAAAACTACCCCCCCCCCCCGTATTTTTTGAAACATTATTATATTTATTATGTTGATTTTATTCAAGAGCACCTATTATTTCTTTGAGTATTAAGATTTTTTAATATATTAAATATAATTTTTAATATAATGAAAATTTTGTGAAATTTTTTACTGAATAAAAGTACATATTTGACATTTGGTATCTATAGCTTACTTTATCATTTTATTTCTTTCATAGCACTCCTTTAAATAAATAGTCTTTTTGTCTTCAATTTTAATTTTTTAGTGCATAAAAAAATTTATTTTGTCAATTTTTACAGCATATATTTGAATATTTTAACGTATTCTGCATATTACTTGCATATTTCAGCCTTTTTAACTGCATGTTTTATGGCATATTTTGGCAGTTTTTACTGCATAAAAATCCGGTCTCTAATTATAAGCAAGACTATATATATTTCGGGCGACGAGCCCATCTTCAAGAGTTTATTTACATGTAATTTTCTGAAGAATTCTGCTCATAAAGTTTTTTTGTGAAACCTACCTAGTAATTTATATTTTTAAAATTTTTAATTTTATTAAATATGATTCATCTCGAACCTAAACCATTTCATTCTCTCTGAACAAAATCTGCACTCTCGGCAAAACAACATCTTTCCAATTATGCTCAGCTTTTTCAATTTCAGTATAAATTTCGGTTGGTTTATTTATAGATGCAAAATGGAATTGATTCCTTTGTTTGTGTTGAGATGGAGGATCCCCCAAAGGTAGGCGTTGTTATGTTGTGGGAATTCTTCGTTGGCCAGGTCGTAAAGCAAAGGTTAGCGGCCACAAGAAAGAAAGAAAGAAAGAAACAAGAGACAGAAAGGCATGGTTAGGGGGCAAGGAGAGAGTCGGCGACGGGCAGTCTGGCCCGACAGGGTCTGCGCCCCCAGGTCCTTTTGAGGCCTTTGTCCAGCCGACAGGTGGCCACCTGAGCTGAACAGCCAGGAATGCCAGGGCCTGCAGCATCCCATCCCATCCCCTCTCGAAAGAAACACCAGCCCAAGTTCACCAAGACAACACAACAGCCAATCCATTCCTGATTGAATTGAATCTTTACAACATATCGCTTTTGAATTGAAGCTTGAAGTAATGTTTTGATTTATGCATTTGAAAGAATTTGCACCTGGGACAACGAGCGCATTATATTCCACTATTTATATAGATGACAACAAATTTTATTTTTTTACTTTCACATTTATATTCAAGAATATAATGTGAAAGTACAAGTGTCAAGACACTTGATAAATACACTAATTTAAAAAAAAACCGTTAGAGCCGTTTTTGAGAAAATCAAAAAAAATGAAAATTCTTTCATGTAAATGTCCACTTCCGGTCTTCCGATTTCAACCAAAAGCTTGATGTACTCCTTCCAGCCCAGTGTTCCGCAAACTTTTTGTGTTCAAGGTACACCTACCAAATCAAGAAATTTTAGAGGTACACCAATGAAAAAACCAATGTTCATTTAATATTTATTTATTATTAAAATCAATATAATATGAAAAGATTTTTAATGAGAAACGTGAGCCTGCTTAAATGAGCACAGGCGATCAAAATTTGGAGCAATCGTTGATAAGGCTGCTCTCATCTCTTGCTGCTCGTATAAACTCTATCGTATAGCGTTATCTTCACAAAACTGGACATTTTTCCGCGGTACACCAACTAGTGTGCCGCGGCACACACTTTGCGGAACACTGTTATAGCCTATATCAAGCTTAAGTTACGAATTTCGTATCTCTGAGACTTATGGTTGCGAAACGCAGGGGGGGGGTAAATTCCTACGTACGTAAACATCAACTTCCAGTTTTTCTATTTTAGCCAAAATTTTGTTATACTTCTTGTAGCCTCTAGATAGCTTAAGTTAAAAGATTTCAAGGCTCTGCGACTTTCCGAAGACGAGATATTAACGATTAAAATATTTATTTTACGACACTCCTAATTTACAACCCCTTCCTTTAATTCAATCGGATTAAAAATTTGACACAACTATTAACTCATGACACTTGATAAATACACTAATTTAAAAAAAATCGTTAGAGCCGTTTTTGAGAAAAACAAGTATTGTGCAAATTTCATCACAATAAAATAATAGCTCTCAACTCAAGTTTATTCTCATAAGAGAGTAAAATATTCGAAAAACAAAAGATTGTTTAAATTAATGTTAATTGAAGTTAAAATGGATAATGATAGTGATGATAAATAAATAAAATATCTTGAAATATTCCATGATCAACTTTTGGAAATTTATATCTTCAGTCAAAGAAATCAATGAAAATTTCATTTTTTGAAAAAAGTGAATATATATAAATATATGTATATGTACCATGTACCTATATAAAGTTATTTTTTATGTTGATATGCTATTTATTTGGATTAAGTTATACGACTATAATTATTTTGTCAATTTTCGATTGTTCTTGGAAATTTTAATATTTGGGGTCAACACTATGTGATACATATATAATTCGACTTATTAATTATTACTAAATATAGAATATTATGATTTTAATATTCAGAATTATGTATGAAGAAAAGTTAACGATTTCGAGTAATAGTATTGATCGTATTATTTATTAATTTTTATATAGTAATGATATTATTATTAATAATATAACAGATAAAATATAAATTAGTAAGATTTTTTAGTAACTGTTCAAAATATGGCTATTATTTATTGCTGAACTGGAGGAATATAATGCTAACCCTTACGAAAATAAATTAAAAAGGTTTGTTTGAGAAACGCTGTCGGGGGAGAGTCCTGGAGAGGGTGGACCCCGAGGGGTGAACAGCGATTGAAATTAGGTGTACACCGTCATTGGAATTACTTTGGAATTCATTAGATAATCTATTGTCATCTATTGTCTTCTACTTGGAAATGAAAGTGGAAGTGGAAGTAGAGGTACACGATTTTAGGTCCCGGTTTACCCCTCGGTGGACCCCTTCCGGGGAAATATTTTTTTTTTAATTTTCAATTTTATAATATCAGTTTTAAAGCTTAAAATTTATTTGAAATGATCCCAATAATTCCATTGTAAACACGTAACCCGAGGAATGATCACCAAACCCGGAGACTACGGGTCAAAATGACGTAGTTTGCAACCCTAGCATCATTTTTCAAACAGAAATTTATAATCGAATGTAGAATTTTAAATTTTTTAAAAGAAAAGTACCTTATATTTTTGTTATATATTTAGCTTATATTTTTGAGATTGGCTTTAAGGAAGTTTAAATCTATATATAAAAATCAATCTGTGTTGGTTCTTTCCAATGAACTTCGACACCATTTATCCGATTGAGATGAAATTTTGAACACATATTTATCACAGTCTATAGGATGATGATGATATAGTTTCATCAATTTAAAATTAATTTCATTTTTTCAATTTTATTCAAATGCCATAAATTTTATTCAAAGCTCTAAAAGGGTCATGAAATAATGAAAAAGGTTAAAATGGTCAGGCCGACAAACAAAGAACCCCTCTTCACAAAGGAAGTTAGCATTTTTTTTTCATTTTCTTTTTTTTAAAGTTTGAAAATATTTATAGAGAGATTACTCATAAAAAATGACACACGTTATAAATGAATAGCTATATAGTTTACATTTAAGTTAAAGGTATAAACAGGGCCATGCTAAGAGAAAATTTTACTACAAGCATGAAATATTTTTGCGCCCCCCCCCCAGAAAATTTAGCAACAATCATAATAGAACAATATACATTTATAGGTATATAGTATACATATAAAAGTTTAAGGTATAAACAGGGCCGGACTAAGAGAAAATTTTACTACAAGCTGAAATATTTTTGAGCCCCTCCCCACCCAGCAAATTTAGCAACAATCATAATATAACAATATACATGTATAGGTATATAGTATACATATAAGTTTAAGGTATAAACAGAGCCGGGCTAAGAGAAAATTTTACTACAAGCATGAAATATTTTTGCGCCCCCCCCCCCAGCAATTTTAGCAACAATCATAATGGAACAATATACATTCAAATTTTGTATGTTTATTTTCTTTATAGAATTCAATATCAACTGTTATTGTATTGTTTTGAAAAATAAATCTATATCATCTATCTATCTATCTATCGTTTTTTATACATTTTGACAAATTTTTGGTGACCAAATGTTCCTTTGGACAAGGTCAATTTTAATAAAAAAATATTATATTTGTATCATCTTTTGTTGTTTTTCATTTAAATTTTAAAATTACGGGCCAGTAAAATAGAATCTTCAATTATATCTATTCAAGACTTTATTCTAGAATAACAGTACTAATAAAACATCAATAATCAAGCCGCGAGGGGGTCCAGGGGCGAAGCCCCTAGCTAGCAAGAGGCCCGCCGAAGGCAGGCCTCACAGCTAGTTTTCAATAAAATCACAAATCATTAATTGAATTTATTTAACCCAACAATAAATAATACAATATAACTACGGTGTTTCGATCGTTTTCAAGTATGAGAACCCAATCCTGATTTGGACATGTCATTGTCCAGCTTTATATAGTCTATGAAGTACTTGACTGCCAAATCAGTAGTGGATTCTCATAATTGAGAAAGATCGCAGATTATACGATCGAAACAACGTAGCGATATTGTATTATTTATTGTTTTGTTCAATAAATAATTTCAATTAAAGATGCGTGTGATTTTAATGAAAATGTAATCTTCAATAATTTAAAAAAAAATTACATTTATCTAATAAATTTGGTTCATTTTAAATTAGAAGGAACGAATCCGAATGCACTACACCAATTTTTGTTAGGGAACGATTTGGGATAGAAAATTTAAACTTTTTTCTCCGGGTTTTAGACATTTAAAAACCCGAGTAGGTAATTTTTTTTCTTTTTTAATTGGCTGAAACGATCACTATTTAATAAATGAATGTGCATTCACAAACTTATTAAGGCCGGGCATTCACACAAGATGAGAATGATTTCTGTTCTCAGAACTCGCATGGGAGTCAGCAATTTAGACTTTTTTAGTGCTACGCCCTAGTAAAATATAATTTTTTGAGAAGAAATGTGAATTTCCCATATGGATAAGGAAACGATTTTATCTTACAAAATTCGGGTGATATTTGTCATTTATATCAGACGATGATGGCTTTTGGATAATTTTTTTAGGAATTTTTAAATTGAAAATTTTTTAAATAAAAACAGAAATTACCGCCCCTCATATTATCATTTTAAAGATAATTAAGTTTTTTATATTTAATGAGATCAAGACATAATGTTGTTGTGTTCAAATCAAATCAATTTGCAAGAGATTATTCTCGATTTTGTAATTTTTTGCCCGGTGTGTTTAAAAATTTAAAATCGTTATTTTTTATATATTAACCGGAGAGTTATAGGTATTTGAAGTGAGTCGAATTTTCAAATTCCGTTATTAATACGATTAATGTCTCCTTCAATTTATAAAAATCCTGCTACTCTCGGCAAAAAGAAAATTTCAAGTGAATTTGAAATAAAAATGAAAAAGTCTACTAATACAAGGTGTCTCAAATAATTGAAGGAGGAACCTAAATATGATTAAAGAGATCATTCATAAATTTTCTTCGAAAAAATTATTCGTTCCACAAGGAAAGAACGTGTTTGAAATTCTTCAAAATAAAAAACCCTTTAAACTGGTCTTCTAAAAACGTAAAATAAAAATTCTATCGATGTGAATAAATTTTAAAAATAAATAAATTTTCATAAAATTTGACTGAAAAAGTCATCATAACCGGTCATTCAATAAGTCTGTAGGATAAGTAAGAAAAAAACAAAATTTTGACAAAACTCGATTTTATTATTCAACATAGTTGCCTTCGAGGACGATACAACAAGTATAGCGATTTTCCAATTTTTCGATACCACTTTTATAGTACGATTTCTCTTTCTCGTCAAAATAGGCCTCAGTTTCAGCGATTACTTCATTATTGGACTTAAATTTCTTTCCACCATCAAGCATTCTCTTGAGATCTGAAAACAGGAAAAAGTCGCTGGAGGCCAAATCTGGAGAATATGGTGGATGGGTAAGCAATTTGAAGCCCAAATCATTCAATTTTGCCATCGTTTTCATCGATCTGTGACACGGTGCATTGTCTTGGTGAAACAACACTTTTTTCTTTTTCAAATGTGGCCGTTTCTTTGCGATTTCACCCTTCAATCGATCCAAAAGTGCACAGTAATAGTCGCTGTTGATGGTGGTTCCTTTTTGGAGATAGTCAATGAATATTATTCCGTTCGCATCCTAAAATACAGACGCCATCACCTTACAGGCCGACTGTTGCGTCTTTGCTAGCTTTGGATTCGGTTCGTCGACTGCTGTCCACTCAGCTGACTGTCTTTTGGATTCTGGTGTATAATAGTGAAGCCATGTCTCATTCATTGTCACATATCGACGATAGAATTCCATTTTATTTAAACACTCTTCAGAAGCATCGATTCGTTGTTGTTTTTGGTCGACTATGAGCTCACGCGGGACCCCCTTTGAACAGAAGCTTTCGCATACCAAAATGTTCGTCTAAAATGGTAAAAACACTACCATCTGATATCTTTACAATTCCAGCTAGCTCATGCACCTTCAATTTGCGATCGTTCATAACCAATTTGTGGATTTTGTTTATGTTTTCCTGGAATAACAGCCTCTTTTGGGCGTCCACTGCGCTCTGTATCATTTGTGCTGGTACGACCACGTTTAAATTCAGCAATCCACTTCTCTACCATTTGTTTCGATGGAGCAGAGTTCGGATAATGTTTAACAA
Organism: Forficula auricularia; assembly: GCA_024734495.1. Lineage (NCBI taxonomy): Eukaryota > Metazoa > Arthropoda > Insecta > Dermaptera > Forficulidae > Forficula > Forficula auricularia. The sequence goes on from JALMQS010000123.1 coordinate 387,735, forward strand.
GCCATTGTTTGATTTCCACTGTATTTTTTCATCAAAAAGCAATGCTTTATTAAAACTCGAAATTCATTTTTTCCAATTTTTTTTCAATAACAAAAGTTGCTTCACACCAAATGCTATAGCTCACGAATCAATAGTCAGATTGCTGTCAAATTTATACACGTATCGTTTGAAGGTTAGTACTAAATAAAAATCATATGAAAAAATTCTAGTAACGCCATCTATGAGTCATCCTACGGACTTATTGAATGACCTAATACTTAAATTTATTTTTCATTAGATACCTGCATTTTAAATAAATAATAAGATTTTAATAAATGTAAAATTTATAGTACATATAGGAATATTTTTTTAATAAATGTGATGATCAAAATCGAACTAATGACATCTCCTGTTTCTAGAGAATCAACTTAAAATACCGCTTTGGTCCCGCCCAAAAATTCTAAAAATTAACTGAGTTATGAATTTTTGAATATGTATTTAGAAGTAAAAACTTAGTTTTGAGTTATAGCCGTTTAAATTTAGACAATTTGTAAGCAGACATAAATAGGGCATTTCTTCCATTTTTACCTCACTATTCTATTCCGAATGAAAATTTGCTACTGAATTCACAAACGCAATAAAAATTCCTGAAAAAACTGGTCTGTTAAGATAAGGGCCCTTTTCCTTTACGCCATCACATAACTATAATATATACCGGTATTGTCTCTTTGATAGTGATACCAGTATAAAACATACTGCTATTTAAATATCAGTATTCGTCTCAATTTTGTAGCTTTAAAAAAATTAATAATATTCAGAAGCTTGGTTTCTATAGCTGTATAGATCATTAGTTATGAATCATTTGAGTTGCATCTGCAGAGATCGCGTGCTGCCACGAAGGGCAGACCTTGCGTCTTGAAGAAGAAGTGGGCCGCAGCTTGTGGAGCCACGACTCCGGCGTCGTACACCAATTGCAATTAATAATTAATTGGAGCCGGCGCCGGCGATCATCTGTCAACTGGACTGCTCAGCCAACAGATCATCCCACTGCCAGCCCATCACTAAATCAATCTCACAACAACCTTTTAAGCAGATGATGACGCTTTTTTGATGCATTTTCAGAATTTGCTTTCAAAAGTGAACTTTTTACAAAATCGATACTATTAAACTTTGGAGATGTGGAAATTTTTCATCAATGAATAGTTTGACTTAACAGTTGTAATGTTGTTAGAGTTCGTGGCTGTGATGAAACTGTATTAGATGAAAGAGGAGGTATCAGCCAAAGTTGGATTAACATTCATTCTGAACCTTTGAGCACAGGCACGTTATAAATTTACATGAAGCTACCATTTTTATTTTTGACAAAACTTGGTTCGATCACATATGTGTAGCGTATTTTGTGTATAACTCCCAATTAACTGAAGATGGCCAAAAAAATTCAGGCCGAAACGTTTTATTCAGGGTGTTTTTTGAACCCAGCGCATCCAACTTTGACTAATACCTCCTCCTTCATCTAATACATTAACAGTAGTAATTCATCAATATAAAATCATACCGAAATTCAGCTTATTAGCTATAACCGTTAAAAAGCTCCTTAGGGGTAAGCTTACTAACCGTCTAGGTTCGGCCAGGACTGCGTCCAGGTTATAAGATATGATCTCGGCCTTCCGACCATCTTGTCAGTTTGTCCCGGTTATTTGGAAAAAAATTAAAAAGTTCCGAAAATACACGAAATCAAAGTTTGCAGACTCGGAAAATGGCAATTAAGCAATCGGAAGACCCGCCGAATTTAAGAATAATTCCACATTTGTAAAGTTTCAGTAATCAGAGTTCTGTGAATTTGCCTTATTGGAATGTATAGGAAATCGTAGTGATCTTTCGACGTGATTAGAAGTAATAAAAAAATTTCATTCTATATTAATAATTTTTTAATAAATAAGTTATTAATATGATGATAATCTTTTATACAATAGTGCTGGATAGCTGTTTACTTGTCTATTTTTAAGGCATAATTACTAGTGTCCAATATCTATCTAGCTATATTTTTTCGAATTGTATATGTCACAGTATAAACACGTTTTAGTAAGAACTAGTCAAAACACGTTTCACTGAATACCTTTGTGGCAACTAGAATTTACTAATGTTGGTTGAGTTTGGTCCAAAGGTCTAGAATCTTCATTTATGACCTTCCAGCTCATTTTGGGTGTTTATTTTTAAAAATTTTTAAACAAAAATGTCAAAAATTACATCCAAGTTGTAGATGATGTAATTTTTGAGATTTTCGTTTAAAAATTTTTGAAAATAAAGACCCAAAATGAGGCGGAAAGTCAAAAATGAAGATTCTAGACCTTTGGACCAAACTCAACCAATATCAGTAAATTGTAGTTGACATAAGGTATTCAGCAAAACGCGTTTTAACTTGTAAGAACCCGTTCGCATTCGTCTAAAATCTGACCCCCGGGGTAGAGACAAATTTTAAAAAAATATATAAAATATAAAAAAAAAAACCCGTTCTTAATAAAAAAAAAACGGTTTTTACTGCAACATAATATACATCTTTCAACCGGAAACTAGCTCAAAAACTAGTGTGAATATTAGAAATCAAATTTCACACGTAGTTTTGGTCCATTGAATTAAGAGCTGATTAGATTTTGGTGCATATCGACTTAAAATTAAAGGGGGTTAGGCCGTTTAAGCAAACTCAACCAAATTTTGTATACATAATCAGTGGACCCCCAGAAGTCTAAAAATGTAAAAACTAACTGCCCAAAATAGGTGGGTTGGGGGTGGGGGTGTAGGGTCAAAAAATGAAAATCTGGCCATTTACCAAACTCAACCAAATTTTGTATACATAATCAGAAGTATAAAAATGCAAAAAATAAGCCCCTCCCCTAGATGATTATAAAAAATTTTAGGGGCCAGGTTGATTGGTAAAGTCAAGTGGATGGCCACATCAGAACACGTCAGCTTATTTTCATTACCTATGCTGTAAAGATAATTCTCTTTATCCCAAAAGCTTTTCCAGAACGACTTATGATTTTTACTCATATTTATGCATCATTAATTGATAAAAGAGTAGAAATAATAAAAGAATAAGTACTTACAAAATGTTCATTAAACCAAATTTCATAAAGTGCACTCTCTCGTTTATGAGATGACACAATATTTCCAAATTCCATATTCTAAAATAAAGAGAAACAAGAAATATGACCGAAATAGTAAAACAAAAAATGCTGAGGAAAAATTCTTTATAAAATTTCAATATGTACCTTAATTTCCATATGTCGTCTATGACGCAGTCGCATTATCTTGAAAAAAAAAACATAATAATAAATAAAAAAATTAATGTATAACGAGATATTTATAAAAAAAATTTTTACCGAAAGCGTACTATGAAAATCAAACAACGAATAACACATATAAAATAATGCAAATGCATAAGAGATGATCTCTCTAATAAGCATTTTGTTTTTTAGAATAAATAAATACTTAAATAATAAATAAATTTCCAAATATATTTTTATTATTATACTAAAATGTTTATAATATTTAATTTTTTTATATAACATAACCTATAACTATTTCTATCTCAACTTTCTCCTTTTAAATTAATCATTTATTAATAGGTTTTCATAATGAGTCATTTTCCAAAAATATTATAAGCGGCTTATTCAGTTGAATATAATTAAATAAAAAAAATTTGAATCGATTTATAAATTGAACTATATTATTTAAGTTATTGATAAATACTAGTTAATTAACTAAAAAAACATCATTTTTTTTACTTTATCATAAACATTATGAGGAAGTATTCATATCATGCAGAAAAATTGTTTATGCTGAATATTTTTGAAATATTTCAAAAATAACTAAAATTATTAGAATTAAAAAATAAGATGAAATATGGCTATATCTACAAGACTCTATCCCAATCCTATATTAAAAGTAAATAAAATATTAATTGTTTTTCTGGTCTTTAACTTTAATTTTTTGCTCCTCCACCCCTCCTCTTGTTTTGGGTCACTATCAATCTCATATGTTTAGGTATTTACGAAAAGTACTAAAGGATAATGAAAAATTTGGTACAATTCGATCAAATAAATCTCTAGGATTTAAGCGATAAAACTATCTTTTGCTCAAAAACGAGCTATTAAATAGACGACCTGTTCCCTTGACGCCCCTCTTGACTCTCTGGCACATAGAAGAAGAGTTTCCGCGCTTTCCCTATTTCAAAAATATTCGGGCATATGCTCGGATGAATTAGAATCAATAATTCCCTCAAGGTCTGCTTTGCTCATATAGCATGCAATTAGCCCTCTCCTAAAACCCCTTCACGATTAAATTGGAGAAGTGACCCATGACTTCTGAGAGTGGAAATCTCTCTTCCTCAACACTTATAATCTCCGATCCTTCAAGATCCGCATACACAAAAACCCACGTCTCTACCCTTTAGCTTGATCACTTCCTCCTCCTCTATAAGATAATACAGGTTCTTTTCAAGTTCTGTGGAAGCTAAATTAAATTGGATACTAACAGAACAAACGCATTCGCAAATTCGTTTATCCCTATGGCTTGCTGTAGGAACTCTTCTAGCCCATATCGAGCTTAAGTTTCGAATTTCCTATGTCTGAGATTTTTGGTTGCCAAACACAGGGGGTACATATGTTCGCATAAGTATGCATTGACCAATGGATTTTTATTTACTTTTTGGCCTCTGGAGACCATAATATTCAGTTTAATTTAATTAGGTAACGAAGAAAAGATTTTTATATTATATACAAAAGGATCAGCCGGGATTCGAACCCGGGATCTTCGCATGTGCGCTACGATGCCTTTATAAGAGCCTTAGCTCTTAGCCTCTCGGCCACTGATCCCTGAACCCAAGCTAATACCTAATGTCTAAATGAATTATGGAATTTCTTTAATCTTCCTCGTTCATTTTTATCAGATCTGTAGTGGCATCCCAATCGATCACAAACCCAAGAGTCGAAAATAATTTTTTCTCTTTGCTCCTGTTTGATTCGGTTTAATGTTCTAAATCCGGTTCAACCTATTAAGGGCATCGATTCCATCCATCTAGAACTCATAAATTGAATTTTTTTAATCTCTGAGATGGGAGCTTTCAAAGAGTCGGACCACAGCAGGCGATCGCAATATTTCACATTATATCCTATATCATTATTTGATATAGAATATATAATAATACCTAATACTGCAAACCCCAAAAATATCATATTTTTAAAGAAATTAATTATTTTTTCATAATTTCTATTAATGTTTTTGTTTGTGAAAGTGCAAATCTACCTGCAAAAACAAGAATGTCCAAACGAAATTTCAAATTGAGATTAAGAATTTTATTTAAATTAAACTTGGAAACCACATAACTGATGTTTAGTCTCGGCGTTGTTTTAAAATAAATAATATCTCTAAAAAATGTAATTTGTAGTTTTTACTAAAGGAATCAACAGGTGTGTATCCTACGCGACTTACACTTATAATATCTCCTTCCTTGAAATCATCCTACCAATCTACCATCCACCGTAAACGTAATCATAATTCTTTCAATCGAGATGAAATAATAAATATAACTCAGAACTTGTGTTACTCGTTAAGCAGAGCGATTTTTAAAAAAATCATAGAAATCGTTTAATAATAATAAAAAAATAAATAAAAACTACTCAAAACTTCAAGTAAAGGGATACAAGGGTTATATCCATTTGAACCAAAACCTTACCTTACTCTTTCTTGTTGATTGATTCCTAGTTTAAGTTTTAATTTTCGTTATTACGTTACTTTCTGACGCTGCGATATATCAGGGTACATACACATATAAAAACCTACCATTGAATTTTCGGGTGAGTTTTGGTTCACAGCTTATTTTTTACTTTATTTAAAGTTAGTTTCTATAATACTACAAAGGCTTTTACCATATTGTTGTTGGCTGATTGTTAATTGTCGAATTTCGTTACTCTGAGACTTTAGGATGCTGAGATGTAGCAATGGATACCCACAGCGTCCAGTTAATTTTTAGACAAGTTTTGACTCTGATACCCATAATATAATAATATAATACAATAATTTGACTACCATGTTATAAGTAAAAATAAAAATGAATCGTTATTAATTTAGAATTGAACCGATTGTAGTTAATGACCAGCTATGTAACAAGCTTGCTATTACAACAAAACGAATTTACCTACATCCAAATGGGTATTTGAACCCAAGAGAAATAACAGATAAAATATTTTTAATTAAAAAGGACTGAGTATAAAGGTCAAAATTTCGAAATTATATTCTCTAACATATAAATTACTAGCTGCAAGGCCCGCCTTCGGCGGCCCTCTTGCTAGCCAGCCAAGGAGCACGCCCATGAACCCCCAACCCAGGAACCCCCCTCACCCCTCCGACCCGAATTTGGTTAAGTTTGCTCTAAGGGTAAGAATTTTCATTTTTTGACCCTTCCCCCATTTTGGGTGGTTAGTTTTTGCATTTCTAGCCTTCTAGTGACCCACAGATTATGTATACAAAATTTGGTTGAGTTTGCTCCAAGGGCAAAATTTTTCATATTTTGACCCCCCCCCCCTTTGGGTGGTTTTTTGGGGAATTTTTTTTAAATAAAAGTTGTCAGAAATCACATCCTCTTCAACTTTGCTCATAATAAAATTTGCCGTAGAGTTAATAGTTTAGGAGTTATTTGATAATTTTCATTCGTGCGCCACCCAAACCCCCTTTTGGGGTCAAAATATCAAAACGTTATATAGCTAAAAACTTAAGTTAGAAATATCTGATACAAATATGAAATTTCATAATAATGCCTTAAGCTGTTTTTACGTGAATCGTGAGCAACTTTTCGCGGAACCCACGGAAACATACAGACAGACATACAGACAGACAGACAGGAATTTCGTTGAGGGTGTTTTCGTTCATCACTTTACTTGAAACGTGTGCAACCAAAATTTGGCGTGATTCGGACCAATGTACAGACAAAACCTTAATTTTATATATATATAGATAAATATATTCATATATTTATTCGTTATATATATATATATATATATGTATATGTTTATTTGAATCAAGCAGAGGACAACCTCAATGATCTATCTTTATGTAGCTAATGAAATAAAGTTAATATTCCTAAGCTGCCAAGTTATTTAAGCTATTTTGCTCAAACTGTTCGCTGACATTATGAAATTGTCATGAAGAGAAACAAAGAGGTTGTCCTCTGATTGATCCATCAATCAGAGGATAACCTTTTTGTTTCTCTTTATGATTCAACAACTCTGCTACTCTTGGCAAAACAAAAACTTTTCAATGAAATTTCCAAATCATCAAAATTTTCACAAAGCACGCAGATGCTTTTTCACGTTTTACTCCATCATTATAGTAAAAAAAACTAAATGCTACTAAAAATTATAATTTACATGTATTTAAACATAAAAATATACAACTTACATTTTGCGTTAACCAATTCTCATAATACTTTCGTTCGCTATTATATCTTTCTATAAAATTATCGTCCGCCTTCTAAAATAGAGAATAAAAGTAATATTAATAATAAATAAAATCTAAGTAGTATATTATTATTTAAATATATTTACCAATAAATCTTTATATTCCATTGAAAATTCTGTGACAATCTAAAAAAAAAAATCACATAAATGATGAAATAATAAGTTATGCAAATTTATATAAATTAATTATAAACTTACAATTAGCATAAACGAAAATTGTTTTAGACGTATACTAAACAATAAAAATACGTACAGACAGGCATGATATTCTCCATAATTTAAAAGTTTCATTTTGTAAATTTCAAATGAATTAAATTAAAAAAAATTGATTTAATGATAAAGAATAAATGACGGATTGATTTAATATACTTAGAAACGATTAGTTAATAGAAATTATAAACTAAAGGAATTATGACCGGGTAATTTGAATTGAATTTTTACTTGAGATTAACTAATAAACCATTTTCAAAAATTAATTTTTCTTCGAGTGCCATACCCGAAACGGGCGTCGGAGCCTCTCCACATATACCTGTGGTGAGTGCGTTTAGTTGTTTTTTCACAGATATACGGTACCTACTTTTTAACGCCGGTTCCGAACGGCTAATTTGGAGAGGTTGACTAGGCAATTATACTCTTGGTAGGTTGCCATTACTTTCCAAGAGGAAGCGACTCCAAATATCTATCTGCCAAGACTCGGTCTCGAACCATCGATCTTCGAGTCAGTGACCCAACACTTTAGTTTGCTTTTAGTTTTAAGAGGATGTTTTATTAGGCAGAAAAAAAATATATACAATTTATTACAAAGTTACTTCTAACAATCCAAAAGAAGTATAGTATCTTAAATTTAATACAATGAAAAAAGAAAAGTGCCATTTTAAATGGATCCCTGTAGATTTTTTTTACATAATTTAGTTTTTTTTTCATTTTAATTTTACAATATGTTTTTTTTTTGTAATTTTTATTTACATTTGTATAATAAAATTTTTGCACGGGAAAAGGCTTTGAGAAAAACCTGGCTGCCCAACACTCAAGCCACTGACGCACAGTCACCTCTAAAAATTAATTAAAGACTTTTAAATATTATAGTAGGAAGGCACATTGAAAATAAAAAATTTACAAGAAAATATTTTATTTTTACACGCTTTATATTAGCTTCACCTGTATGTATGTATTTATCTATGTATCAATGTGACTTTTGTTCTGATAAATTCCGCAAATATTTCTATATAAAATTAATTGTTTACCTTCTCAATTTAAATGAAATTATATAAAAATAATAAAAAAAATTAATTATATTTAAAAAAAAAAAAAAAAAAAACATGCGTCTAAAAAGTACAAGATAATGTAATACTACTTAATCAAAAAGTGTGGGGCGCGGAAAAATTTCGACATAGTGAACCCACCCTTTTTGATTAAGTAGTATTACAGTATACTTTATTTTTTTAATTTTTAGTCTTAATTATTTTTATAAAGAAAAGTTTCCGGAATTTAACAGAATGAAATGTATTTATTTATATTATTTTTATATAATTTCATTTAAATTAAATAGGTAAACAATTATTTTTATAGAAAAATGTTTGCGGAAATTAACAGAACAAAAGTCATATTGATAGATAGATACATAGATAGATAGAAATCTATATATATAAAATTAAGGTTTTGTCTGTACATTGATCCAAATCACGCCGAATTTTGGTTGTACACATTTCAAGTAAAGTTATGAACGAAAAGACCCTCAACAAAATTCTTGTCTGTCTGTCTGTATGTTTCCGTGGTTTCCGCGAAATGTTGCTCAGGATTCACGCAAAAACGGCTGAAGGAATTATTATGAAATTTCATATTTGGATCAGTTGTCTTCTAACTTACGTTTATATCTATATAACGTTTTGATATTTTGATACCAAAGGGGGATTGGGGGGGGGGGGGGGCGCACGTATGAAAATTATCAAATAACTCCTAAACTATTAACCCTACGGCAAATTTTATAATAAACAAAGTTGTAGGGGACGTGATTTGAGGCGGAGTAGGGTGGAGGTGCAGGGAGTGGTGCGGGGTCAGGGGGCTAGGAGGGGAGAGTCCGGGGGTGAGGTGGAGTGTTGGGGGCGGGGTTGGGCACTGGTGTATGGCGCGGAGGTGGGGTGGGGTGCTGGGTGGGTTTCGGAGGTGGGGCGGAAGTGTGGGTGAGGGTAGGGGTCCAGGGGTTGTGCCCCCTGGCTAGTAAGAAGGGCCGCCGTAGCTAGTCAGAAATAAATATAAGTGGTCTAGGGTTACTCGCTCTACAAAAGGATGAGAAACACTGATTTATTTGATAAATTAACCTACACCATTTATAAAATCCGTAACAATGCACAAACATATTGACTACATTATAAGCTTAATTTAAAAATTATTATTCAAATCAAATATACAATAATACTATTTTAATATGTATCATTTCTTGAGATTCTGTGGACCCTGGGTCATATGCTCTGCCCTGGGGATAAGCCCAGTCTACCCACAGTTAAATCCGCCACTGGTTTTAAGAATATGTAAGTCATCAAAGTGAATGTCTTGATTGTCCACTGTTAGAATTTGATTATATTCATCAAAGAGCACATTCCTTGATTAGTATGTCCATTAAAATTAATATTATTAAATTTAAAAATCACTGAATCTTAGAAAAAAATAGTTTTAAACAATGTATTGGTTTCATGCCTGTTTCTGTGTATGGATTACCACGATAACTCAAGAACGGAAAGTTATAGAAAGCTCGTTTTTGTGCTAAAATGTTTTTATTTTCAAGGCGAAAAACTGATTCGATTTTGAGTTTTATAACTTACTGTTCAAAATTTCAGAAATCTTTTCATTCATTTCATTGAATTTTAATGCCTTGACATAATATAGGTATAAAAGAGTGTACCGAGTCTTAAAAAAGGAAACGCTTTTTCCGCTATTTTTACAAATTTATTGGACAGCTTCCGGTGTACTCTTAATTATGAAGTTTTGTCATTGCTTTTCTAAGGAAGATATATCGCCCTTTACGCCTTCCCAATAAATGCCTAAGATCAATTACTCATTTTAAAACAAACTGCGGGATATGTTTTTAATTTCGGGGAAACATGGGTTTTTTGATATTTTTTTGCAACGTTAACCTATTTTATATAAAATGAAGAAATTCATATATATAATATCTACTGTAGTGGAAATTTTGTCTCTTGCTGAGAGACGCCTTTTTATGTTGTAAGTAGGCAAGTGTTTGATATACGACAAAAGAGATATAAGTGAAAATCGATGGAGAGCACACTCTTTATTTTTTCCTTCTAAGAATGCGTGTTTTGCTCTTTCAGATAGGCATCTTCCTTTTTAGTGATTTATTTGCTATCAAATATTATTTTTATTTTTGGAATGTCGGCCTTCAATTAAACACTTAACCTGCCCCATGTAAATGTGTGGGGCGTTCAGACTAGACACATACTTAATCATACGCAAACATTATTTCGAAATTGCTTTTATTTCATTTTGGAACATTAAAAATGTATTAAGATACTTTTAAATGTCAAGTCAAACATTATGAAGGTTTCACACTTTTTTATTTGATAATGAAATCAACGTACTTCATAAAATTAGTTAACTTATGGGACTTTAATTTTTTATCCAAAACAAATATAGATTTGATTTCGAGAATTAAAAAATAATTTAGTTTAGTTCAATTTGAATTTTATATTTTTTCTAAAATCTGTTCTTGATATTTATAAAGTAGTAATATTGTGTATCTTCTCCTAGAGTCTGACATTGGAATCACCACACCACATCTATAGCAAAATCTGCTGAGCCAATAATTTTTCTTAAAAAGACCCCGTTTGTAAAAAACATGTAATTTTCAAAGGTTCCAAACCCCATCGCTGTCAAATTGTGTATAAGTCAACAAATACATTCGCCAACTTATTTATCTCTATGATTTCTAGGGAATGGATTACTTGCTTCCCGTCTCTGTCTTTCCCGTGACATACTATCTCTTAAGTTGTTCAAGATATTTTCCGCTGAAAACTTCTTCTTCGACAACTATAGTAACTGGTTGTACCTGGTGGTGAAACAAAATAGCTGGGCCGAATCAGCTGGTTACAGTTTATAACTTCATGCTTATTAGGGCCGGTTGTATGTCGGTTTGTAAAGTCTTTGTTAAAGTTGACAAAGGGTCAAACTTTAGAATTCACATTGTGCCGGCAGGATGGCCAATCAGATGACTCGAACTTTCATCTGATTGGCCACAAGGTGAATTCTAAGGTTTGACCGTTTGTCAAATTTAACAGAGACTTTACAAACAGACATACAACTGGCCCTTAGAGTCAGCATGGGAACATGTTTTCAGTGTCATTTACTTTTGAAGGGGGATGAGGTCCCAGTGGAACAGATGCTTTAGCAAGAAACTTGAGTAGGTACATGGAACTGTTATTAAATATTTATAAACTGAAGGCAAGTTATTAAAAGGGCAGATTGAGAAGATAGATCATGAAATACAGTAAAAGCACATGAAAAACATTGGGAACATTTAACATTATGATTAATTCTACACAAAGACTTTTATAATCGCTTGATTCTTCAACGGGTACAAATCATCAGGGCATTCTTTTTCCAAGAACAGCTTGAATACATTGTAGGTTCTGATCGGTAAACTGTTTCAGCTCATTAATACTCGTAAGATCTGATCTGTAATGTTTGTTAAATTTGACACTGCTATCAACTAAGTCGAAGAAATTTCATGATCGGGATGATTTAAGATTTAACATGTTTCCAAAGTTTTTCTGATCCAAAAAATAGCACTATCTTTTAATAACTCCTGATTTAGAACAAACCATTCTTCGCTGTTTTTCATGGCCTTAATCCTATCACTCGTGGATCTCTTGGGCCCTCAACATTTGTCGACCACACTATTCGGGATGTACACAAATTATATTAGAGAACAGGCATAGTAGTTGGTCTGGAATGAGCCATTATGAAAGTTGTCCATGATGAGTGTAATGGAAACTTTTCTTTTAACTAATCCAAATGCTCTACTTAAGACATAATGAAATATTATGATTAAGTTTTTTTAAAACAAATATCATCCAGCTCCACACGTGTAATATATTTGTTTTTCAAACAATCAAATGCAAATAAATCTAATCAAATTTTTAAATCATTGTTAAATAACAAATAACGCGGTGCCTACTTTATCTCTAAGATACTCTATTTTTCAAATTTATTGTTTGTAAACAATTAGACATGATATACTATATTATTACTATCTTGTTTTTGATATACCTACAATAAATAAAACAGCGTTGTCCGCAAAAGAAAACAGAAGTAAAAATATGCCGATCCAGGTCGAGTAGAATCGAAAACTGAGTGTTCTATTCTTAAAATAATATTTACATAAATTTATATGTAGGTATATTTGTAATTACTTTGTACTACTACTTATTTATCGTTTAATGAATTTCGATGAAATTTGGTATAATTATGGTGGGTACAGGGTATAGAGCTTTGCCAATTCTAAATCAATTTCGACCAATTATTTTTTAAAACGTACGAATAAACAGTTTTTAGGATTTTTTAAGTTCGACCCTTTACTACCCAAAGATGTGACAAGAAATAAAAACTTTAAATTTTAAACAATTTATAATTTCTAGAAACTGAATAAAGTTTTTCAAAATCACTAATTAATAATCGGTCAAAAACTTGCTATATCGTTTTAAAATAAATACAAATCTTTTATAAAAACAATCATTAAACGTTTAATCAAACCCAAAGGTTTCAGAAGAATTTTTCCCTTTATCAATGAAAAATTTGAAAATTAAAAAAGAAAAAAGAAAAAGAAAGTTACTTTTTCTAAGGTACAAAAATAAACATTTATATGTTTGATAAATATGTGTGTATGTTTATTTGCATCAAGCAGAGGACAACTTCTTTGTTTCTTTTTATGATTCAACAATTCTGCTACTCTCGGCAAAATAAAAACTTTTCAATTAAATCAATGTTTCACAAAATTCGCTCTTCAATGGACGACAAAAATGAAAAGTCGTAGAAAGATTGTTCTTGTGCCAAAATATTTTTATTTCCAATGAAAAAAGACTGATTAGAATTTAAGCTGGAGGAAAAAAATTTTTTGTTCAATGATTTTATTGAGATGACAGTCGTAATTAAAAAGCATAAATCAAGAGGTGTGTTTTTTCAATTTTAATTTTTTATTTTACCATACAGGGTATGGTCAAGTATTGTAATCGGGCTTGAAAAAAGTAGTTTTTTTCCTTTTTTTTTTTTTTGAAATATCTCAGAAACGGCTGAAACTATTTTGATTAAAAAAATTGAGCGAAACCATGACATTTCGGTCTACAAAAAACCCTAATAAGTGAACGTTGAAAAAATTATATTTTTCGAGATAATAATTCTTTTGTCAAAATGTCTGTTAGTCTGTCTGGTTGGTTGTCTTTTAATCTGTGCGTTACCAAATTTTTGTGGACGAGGTAGCTCAAGAACTAGTGTGAATATCAAAACCAAATTTCACACGTAGTTTTGGTCCATTGAGATTAAGATCTGATTAGATTTTGGTGCATATCGACCCAAAATTAAGGGGGTGGAGGGGGGTTAAAAATTAAAAATCTAGGCCATTTGAGCAAACTCAACCAAATTTTGTATACATAATCAGTGGGATCCCAGAAGTCTAAAAATGCAAAAACTAATCTCCCAAAACGGGGAAGGGGGGTGGGGAGGATCAAAAAATGAAAATCTTGGCCATTTACCAAACTCAACCAAATTTTGTATATATAATCAGTGGGACCCAGAAGTCTAAAAATGCAAAAACTAACCGCCCAAAATGGGGAAGGGGGTCAAAAAATGAAAATCTTGGCCATCTACCAAACTCAATCAAATTTTGTATATATATAATCAATGGGACCCCAGAAGTCTAAAAATGCAAAAACTAACCCCCTCCCCTACATGATTATAAATAATTTTATTAAATATTAAATATAAGTGAGGGGCCAGGTTGTATGGTAAAGTCAAGTGGATGGCCACATCAGAACACGCCAGCTTACTTTTTTTATAATCCACTAATAGTTTATTACGAATAATTATCCATTTACCATATTAAAATTAAGAAAAAGATGGTGAATTGGAATGTAGGAAGTCAAAAATTCCGAATAAAAGAAATTGTTGTAAGGGCATTTTCTTTCTCTTGAAATCTTCCATCAAATCTTCATTGAATTTTACCAATCTGTCCCCAAAAGAAATCAAATACTTCTAATATTAAGAAAAATTAATTTTGTGAAGTTGATTAAATAAAAAAAGTGATTTCAAAATTTGTTTTATAATTAAATTCGATTAAATTTATTAGAAGAACGACTCTGAATTTGGATGTGAATTTGTGGAGAACGTACCGAATTTTTAAATTGTTTTAATTTTTTTTTTAATTAAAATAATTACAGTAATTGTAAGTCTATGATTGTAGTTAAAAATAAATAAGTTGTAAATAAATCATATTGTAAAATAATTAATTACCTTATATGAAAAGGCGAGAGAGATTGGAAGAAGCTTTTCATGTTCACTGGGCAAATGCCTTGAAGCAACTGAATTAGATAAAATGTCGAAATTTAAAAGGCAATTCCTACGACGACATCGACTTTTGATAAACTAAAAGAAATGAAACCTTTTATTTTCTATAGCGATAAATATTATCTTTAAAAGTTGTTCGGAAATGACCATTCGAAAAAAATAGATAGATTCGTAAATACTGTGTATATCAGTGGAGGTCAGTGACTTTTCAACCAGGGGATGCTATCCAAAAATGTATCCTTCATTTTTTTGAAATTTTATTTTAATTTTCTATTATTTTGCAAATTTCTTTCCAATACGGCATCATTTTCGTTATTTATCAAATTTAACATAAGATTTTTAAAAAATATATTTTGTGACCTTCGCCCCAAACGGATACTGCTTTGTGTGAGTGAGGGTAGGAGTCAGAAATTAAATCTTGTGATTTAAACTCCACACTCCTCGAGAGGGGAATCGATGATCTTCAATTTCTCTTAATTATTTTGCTATAAGGGGGCATCCCTAAATTACGTGAGACGATTTTTCGACCCTCCTCCCCCTTGGTGAGACGTCGTGAGATTTGGCTTGACCCCCCTCCTAATCTCACGTGAGATTTTTTCAAAATGCTTATTTTGAGTGTAAATACGTTAATCTGTGCTTGATTGCGTTGAATTTATTTTAAAAACATAAATTGCTTAATTAATTTTATTTAAGACTAGTCAAGACTATTATTATTATTATTACTTAATTTAACCCAGTTTTCTCGGAATTTTACACTGGTTCTTGCGGAAAAAATAAGTGATATTTTTCGAGACCCCCTAAAGTTTTAAAAAAATTCTTAAAATTTTATTATCTAAAGAATAATATATAATATATTCATATATATTGTGACCTATGGTCGAATCTTCTGGATGAAACCTCATTCGATTTAGAAATAATGTAAATTTAACGCCAAACTTTTGACATTTCGAAATTCTTCAAAAAAATGATAATTCTTCTTAATATGTTTATTATAATAACGAAATTCTTAAAAAAATGAATTAACTGGTTGGACCAACCCTGTGACCTCACAATATATTTGACATAAAGCATTTTTAATTAACCATTTTCTTACTTAATTTGAGCTTACTAGTGTTGATAATTGCTTCGATCTGTTCCACCCCAATCAATTGATTTAGGGTGAAAACAGCGGAGTAGGATTAAGATATTTTCAGCTGACTAACTAAAAAAAAAAAAATTAGTTTGTAACCTAATGTCTTAAAAAGTAAAAAGTTTTCATTTTTTCTTTAATTATAAATAAATTTAAACTGGAAAAACTTTTTTTAAAATTTTGTAGGAAAAAGAGAAAACTTTTTAAAAACTCGGTAATTTTAGTGATCTGGAAATTTTATATTCGCGAACGGTTTTAGTTAGAAAGTGAAGCATGGAGGAGCATTTAATCAATGTTTGTAAAAATTCAACTCATCAGTTTGAAACATTCGAGTGCTCCTATTTTCTGTATCTACTATTTTATGAACCTGAAGTTTTAAAACTATTATTCTCAAAAGCAAATCAGATCTTCGTTTTGAAATAACAAATATTTTTGCTCAAGAACGAGTTTTTTCAGCATTCCGTTATTTTAGGTATCTGAATCTAGAAACAAACAGACACAAAAACTTGCAATAAAAGTTTGTTGAAAGTTTCTTTTTCCGAGTGTAGCAGGATTTTTATAAATTAATGTAGACAATAAAAGAGTGTGTCTTCTGCTGCAAAAATAAATTTTTAAATTATTTATAACAAGACTATAGTTTCAAGGGCTTTGCCCTCTTCATCAATCTATTACAATTGATTCACAGGAATTAATTTATGAAATACGTTATAAATAAATTGAAAATTTATTTTTCCACCAGAAGACACACTCTTTTATTGTCTCCTTCAATATACAATTTGATATTAAATTAAGCTACACCTTTCCAGCCAAGTTTCTGCTTTCTAAATTACACGGTTTGTTAAATTTCCCGGATTCTCAAAATTCGCAGAGAGCGTACCGAGTCTTGAAAAAATTACATTTCCCATCATTTATAATATTAGCTTTATAATTCTCCCCTTGAAAATTATTATTTTTAAAATTTATTAATCTTGGTCGAGTCTCTTAAGTTAAGAACATAAATATTATGCTAGAAGATATACTTATAAATATTTCTTAAAATTCATTAAGATTTTCTAAGTAATTTATATTTTAAAATAAATTTACTAAAGAAAAGGGGATTTTCGCATTGCAATACGTGCTCGTTGAGCCGTACGTACTACTACTATTTATAGTAAAGAAATAAAAAAAAAACTTGTTTGTTTGGATAATGGTGTTTTATAAATTGTCTGATGATTGCAGAGGCCTCGCTTACGTCTGCCCTACATCCGGGTAGAGAGAATCATTTGAAATATTCAGTTTGGCAATGACGGTGGCTGAAAATTCTATTGGAAGGCTGAAATAAGAAAGATTCTGGAGAATTGTTTTTAATTTACGATACGTAAGAAAATCGTGCAGAAAAGGCTGATAGTTTTATTAAGCTTTTTTGAAATATCTGAAAATCGGCTAAAACATTTTGATAAAAAAAAAATACTCGTATTCAAGGAAATGCGACCTATAAAAAAGATTAGTAAACAATAAAAAAGTAATATTTTTAGAGTTTTTTTTCATAACTCTGAAGCATTATTTTTAATTGTATCTTCAATAAAATTTAACAAATTCACCAGAAAGTCAAATTATGAGTAGGGAAGATCGGGGTTAGTTGTTACATTCAATTTTAAAATCGTGCCATTAATAGTCCAAGAGCTGGTGACACATTTTTTACTACGGATTTGACCCAACTAGAAATAATGCGTAATAGTACCGTCTTTGATAGTTGTACAGGGAATGGCCAGTCTGGCTGGCTTTAGCAGGTGGACCAGGTACTGCGCATGGTGTGAGTGCGGTAAAAAATACATATGTGTTAAAAAATGTTTTTGACCCACAATGAAATTATAAAAATTATAATTTATAGTCAATTATAAACATAATATATTCACCGCAGACCATTTGAGTAGTGGGACGTGGAACCAGACCACCCAAAGTGTATTTTTACAACATGAAAAAAATAGCATCAAATATTTTTTTCATGTTGTAAAAATACACTGGAGTGGTCTGGTTCCACGTCCCACCACTCAAATGGTCTGGAGTAATATATTATGTTTATAATTGACTATAAATTATAATTTTTATAATCGGATTAACCGAGAGCTTAAAGACACTAGCCTTCTAAGCAGGAGTCCCGGGTTCGAGTCCGAGTCCCTGCATTGATATTTGACCGGCTATAATCTGATTCCTAGTCACCAATACGTCTGGCAAGCGTGGTGACTTAATGCCAACCCCTTCCATTTGATGGAAGAGGCCTATATTCAGCAGTGGATTGTCGATATCGACAGGCTGATGATGATGATAATTTCATTGTGGGTCAAAAATATTTTTTAACACCTATGTATTTTTACCGCACTCACACCATGCGCAGTACCTGGTCGACCTGCACAGCCAGTCAGACTGGCCATTCCCTGTACAACTATCATAGACGGTACTATTACGCATTATTTCTAGTTGGGTCAAATCCGTAGTCAAAAATGTGTCACCAGCTCTTGAACTATAAAGATAAAACGGCAACTTCGCTAACATGACGTTTCTAGTTAGAATCTAGTTCTCTATTTAGTTATATTAAGATCCGCGACGTCGTTGACAGAGTGAGTTCAGTTTTTGTGTTTTTATGGTGTCTGAGTAATTATTTTTCTGTCAACACTTTTTTTATAGCAATTAGTGATGAACTAACTCGTACATCTACGCAAATTTGCTGGATGAAAGAGTGATAGAAGACGAATATTTTCTATGCTTGTTTGGTGTGATCAATTGTTTAGTTACGTAGTTATGGCCGATTTAGTAAAAAAATGCCAACGGGGCTAGTTTTTACAGCAACCACGGGGTCAAGGTCAAATGCTACACTGTAACAATTAACCCGAGATTAATTTGTCATGATTAGCACCTTTCTCTAGAGGCGCGGTTCTTAACCTGGGGATATAATTACCCCATGGGGGTGTATTAGCTATTTGAAGGGGGTAATCAGACTAAATAATATACTAGCGCAAAAAAATTTCCAGTTCTCAAGTATATTTGTTTTTATTGTCAAAGGTTTAGCTAATTCCAATTTTAAATACTAATGGTGCACCCTCAAAGTTCTAGAAATTGAAACTGAAAGAGCATTGAAAAACAAATGGTATACAATGAATAATCCTAATAGCTTTTTAATTTTATATTCTAATTTTTTTAACAATGGGTAACAAAACTAAAAAAGTTATAAAACACGGCTCTGATGGTATAGACCCGTGTAGATAAAATTTAGTATAATGTTATCAATACCGCCACATTACTCCCACAAACTCCAGCCCCTCAGTATATAGTCCATTCAAGAAATATATAAATTGCAAGTCCGATTCGTGGATACGTAACAATTCAGGGAAGACGATGAACATTTACGACATTCCAGGGATCGTTAGAGATTCTTTTTCTATTATTAGCTACCAGTCCAAAAAACATTCAATCTGGTTTTCGAGTACGTAAAACTGAAGAAAAAGAAGAACAAGACTTCTAAGCAAGAAGACACATATGAATCAAAAGTCAAAGACACATATTGTATGATATTTTATGAACTATAAGCAATTCAAAAGCTGGCGATGAATTAAGTGCACCAAATGCGGACTAATGGGCGTACAAGCAATGCACAAAGAGGCCCAATCCATTTTTCAAATGTCTAAATTGTGATTCGAATGATGATTTTTTATTTGTTTTTAATGCTTGTGAAAACCTGCCAAACTAGTATTATGGTTAAGTTTGTCTAATTATTGATGATGATTTTTTTGTCTTTCTGTCATAAAGCAAGAATACTTTCATTTTTATATTTGTTCTAAGACGTTTAAATTAATAAATATCTAAACTACGATATGCATTTTTATATGTAACAACTTACCCAAGTCTGTAACAACTAAGGTTCAATTGTTACAAGCCTCAAGACCGTCTAAAATTGCTTACAAAATTTGTTCAGCTCATTTTAGAGCTAAACGTAATAGATGGTTGTGTAGAGGAAGGTTTATTAGATATCCCAACCTTATCGATTGCTTTGTTTATTGAAACGAAAAAATTAAAAAAAAATCAAAACTAAAAAATGTAACAACTAACCACGATCTCCCCTAAATATCACATAGGCTCAGTTTCTCGTTTGTACTTCTGATTTAAGTTGATCAATAATAAGATAATATGTAATTATACAGAATTCGAACCGCGCTGGTCTCCAGTCGACAGACTTTTTCGACTTTTGGCACTTTTGAGGCTTTTGATAAGTTTGTTTGATATGTACACTTACCTCTTGGATTTCATTGGGAAATTTCGAAAAGCGCTTTCTGAATTTTTTAATAAAAACGATAATTTTGTAACGTTTTTCAATTCATTATTATTTTTCATTTTTGAAATGCATGATTTTTCCTTTATTTATGTATTTGAATGGATTCTGATATCTACGATTACTCAAGAATGAAAGGTCATAGAAAGTTTGTTCACATGGTAATAGCTTTTCATTCAAGCAGATATGATTTTAGTTTTCTAGATTTAAATTTAAGACATCAAAAAAGCATAAAAACGGAGACTTGCTCTATATATAGAAATATTGTATGATTTTAGATAATGAAATGAAATTTAGAAAACAATAAAGCTTGCCGGAGGCTTGGAAAATTTTCTAACTTTCTTTTCGAATTTTTAATTAAAAATTGTTTGCATATATTTGAGCGACAAACTTAAATTTTTTTTTTACATTCTCTACTGGTGAATACTGGTTAGTATAATATCAGAAATTAAATACTAAATGAATTGAAAACTGTAGACCTACCTCCTTGAAATCAAAAATGAACCATGGGCGTACGTTTGGTTGCAGCGGGCCCCTGGCGGCGCTAAATGTGTGTACGTTTCAAAAAGATAACAGATAAAAATAAACTGCAACGGATCGTTGCTAAACTTTATCCAAATTCATTTGAAATATTAATATGTTCTAGAGTAAAGTACTTTAAAATATAATTTTACTAAAAACTTTATTTAACCTTTTTTGTGGTTCCCAAGGTACTTAATTAGGATATTAAATTTCATCAAAATTGGTTAAGTCATTTTCAAGATATTTAGAAAAAACTAAAAAAGTACTGAAATAAAGTACTAATGTTTGTGGACCGATATGTACCAAAAACTAATCAGCGCTTCATTTTGTTAAAATACTGGTAGGTTTTCAATTTCAATTCATTCGGTGCAACGGTGTGGAAAAATTCGTGGACGAAAAAAACGATAACACACACACATCCATCCATCTATCCATCCATCCGCACGCACTTCCAAAAAAAATGGCACTTTTTGGCCTCTCTGCGAGATCCCAGGTAATTTTTGGCAAAACCGTCACGTGCTAAAATTCAATCTCATTGAATACTTCAATTTGTGACCTTAATTGAGTCCATGGGTTCCGTAGTCTTTACCTGAGGACCCTTTGAAGTCGCGCTTGCCGCGAGAGCGATTCCAATACTTTCTCCCATGCTTCGCATTGGATAAAGTAAAAACAAAATAATTTTCTATTAATTGAGCTTAAGTTAATCTAGAAAAATTAATCTAGCATATTTTAAACTCGTATTAGGAGAAATAGTTTCTTTAAAACTAATTCCAATTAAATAAATCGAAATACTAGTATTTACATGTTTTCTAGATAATATTCCAATAATAAATAAAACTCGGAGACAATTTAATTAATGGAAATCACCCCTGTTTATAATTATTGTTGTTTAAATTAAATTCATTCAAATATTTTTATTTTAATTAAATGTTATAAATTCTATTCACTATAAAATAATAAAAACAATTATTTAGTATTATCTAGCAGCTTATTCTATTCTTATATGATGAGAAATAGTTTCTTAAAAACTAATTACAATTAAATAAATCGAAATATTTACATGTTTTCTAGATAATATTCCAATAACAAATAAAACTCGGAGAGAATTTAATTAATGGAAATCATCCTTGATTATTATTATTATTGTTTAAATTAAATTAATTTACATATTTTCATTTTAACTGAAGGATTCAAATTCTGTTCACTATAAAAATAATAAAAACAATTATTTGGTGTTAGATAGATAAATTGATATTGAGAGAAGCAAGGGCGGATCCAGGAATTTTTTATGGGGGGGGGGAAGAATGTATATAAGGTGCCCGATGTATATAAGATCTACTTTTTATCTCGAAAGTGTGTCGCGATCGAAATGCCCAAGCGGGGGGGGGGGGGGGGCGCCGCCCCCTCCACACACAAATTCAATTTTAATTAAAATTAAAAAAAAAATGTTTTTTTTTTACAAATTTCATATCTCATATTTTAAGTTCATTAAAATAAAAAAATTGTTATAAATTCCCTGTCGATTTGGCCGCCGTTTTTGGCCTCTGCGTGCGACGCACGTGTTGCACTCCCGCCAGCCACGGGCCTGTATGGGGGGGGGCGGTCGCCCCCTCCGCCCCCCTGGATCCGCCCTTGGAGAGAAGCGTGTCACAATAAATTATGGCTATTGTTGTTTGCTTTTCGATAAAAGTTTGGGTGAATCTCTAAATATTTAAGGTTAGGATTTTCAAAAGAAAAACTTCTTCAATTTTAAAATTTTATGTTATAAAAAAAATTAAATAAACATATAAAAAATGTTGATCTCCAATGCTTTGGGGGGGGGGGGGGCGGTCGCCCCATTTTTAGACTCGTATTAGGACTCGTATTAGGACTAATAGTTTCTTAAAAACTAATTCCAATTAAATAAATTAAAATACTTACATGTTTTCTAGATAATATTCCAATAACAAATATAACTCTAAGCATGCGCGGATCCAGGGGGGAGGGCGATGGGGGCGACCCCCCCCCCAAAGCATTGGAGATCAACATTTTTTATATGTTTATTTAATTTTTTTTATAACATAAAATTTTAAAATTGAAGAAAATAAAGTTCTATGTGGGGGGGGCGTCGTCTGATCCCCCCCCCCCCCCCGCTCGGACAATTCGATCGCGACACACTTCCGAGATCAAAAGTAGATCTTATATACCGGCGACCGCCCCACCCCCCAAATCAGAGGTCTGGATCCGCGCCTGATTCTAAGAGAATATAATTAATGGAAATCAACCCTGTTTATTATTATTATTATTGTTTAAATTAAATTCATTCAAATGTTTTCATTTTAATTGAAGGATGCAAATTCTATTTACTATAAAATAATAAAAGCAATTATTTGGTATTACCTAGCAGCTTATTCTAATTTTATTAAACGTATATAATGGACATGTTTGTATGTATAATAAATATTCTGCACTATTAAGCCAAATATCAATTTTCTAATTCAAACCATTAGCTTAAATATTTTTTAGAAATTCGAAGAAAGTTTAAATTTATTCTTTGATTTTAATATCCATCTAAATAATAATTAATGCTTTCTTTAGCGACTCTTTAGGTAGATTAAATGATAATTATTAATAATTGTTGAAACTTCAAACAATAATTATTAATTCTACTTAATTCTAATTCCTTTAATATAAAGAGAAATGTGAATGTATCTAAACATGAATAAATTATTGTTCTGGACAAGAATGAAGGGTTAAATAATTATTAGTGAAAATCGAATGGTCTGCTTGAAAATTGGTGAAAAAATTAAAAGTGAAAAATTAAAATAGTATGACGTACTATTATAAACCGATTAAGATTATCTCGGAAGATAAGCTAATAATAGATTGTCCTAATTGCACTCGAGGGGTATATAAGAGGGGAAGTGATAGGGACAGAGGGTATGTGAGAGGGGGGAGATAGGGACAGAGGTTATGTGAAGGGGGGGATAGGGACAAGGGTATATAAGGGGGCGAGTGATAGATAAAATGACAGTGTGTCTCAAGCAGTGGTCAGTGAAACATCGAATGGGAACATTACAAAATGGCCCCTCCACCTTCATCAAGCCTCTGAGTTGACTCCATCCCTCACTAATAAACAACCTTTCACTTCTTAACAACCTTCATCCTTATATTAATTATATGTATAGAATATTAAATATAATTTTATTTCTTTGTATTTATTATAGTTTTAGGTAAGTACAAATCGTGTGTGTGTGTGTGTGTGTGTGTGTGTAATTTTAATAACTGAATTTCATTTAAAATTTATGCAAATAATAATATATTATATATGTAATTTGAAATATTTATATTCGACTAAAAATATAAGTGATAAATTATTATGAAAAAAAAATTGAAGTTTTGAAATTTGATTCATTCCAAGATTACATAATGCATTTTTGAAATTAATTTGAGATCCTGAATAAAATATTAATATCTACGTAACTGGTAGGATCAAAATCGGTCGCGAGTATATTTTTACGTGTTCGCGAGTGGAATAGTATGTTTTTATGGGATCAGAGTCATCCAGGTCGAGGCTCGAGACGTTCGCTGTTAAGGTAACATATCTTTATCTATTCTTAAAATTAAATAAAAAAGAAATATGCTAAATTTTGTCAAGTACTTTTTTCGAGTTTAAAAAAAATTATAAAGTTCAATTAAAATAAATAAATATTATATTAAAAATAATTTTATTTCGAATATTTCTATAAATTTACTTCACTATATTATTTTACTAATAGTATTTTTTTCTTTTTCAGGTAGGTGCTCGTCTTACTTATACTAACAGGCAAGATTGAGTATTTGATTTTTTTATATTATGGAAAATCAAATTCTTTCTCTATGGGTAACGTGTAGGTATATACTTTTTTGTTCTTTTATATAAAAAAAGCACATATCTACATCAGGGCCTAGCATCCGTGCCCAAGTGAGCTCATGATTCTTTTATCAAGAGAATCATATCCTATTTCTAATCCCAACCTACATCGATCCCTATTTTCCCAAATCCTTATTCCTCGGATATCGAAATGTTTCGCGAGTACTTTTGCGCGAGTGGAATTGCGTGTCCATATGGGCTCAGAGTCTTCCAGGTCGAGGCTCGAGACGTTGGCTGTTAAGGTAACATATCTTTATCTATTCTTAAAATTAAATAAATAAGAAATACTCTAATGTTTTTAAAATAGTTTTTTCGCGTTTAAAAAAAATATAAAGTTCAATTAAAATATATAATTATTAGATTAAAAATAATTTGATTTCGAATATTTCTATAAATTTACTTCACTATATTATTTTACTAATAGTATTTTTTTCTTTTTCAGGTAGGTGCTCGTCTTACTTATACTAACAGGCAAGATTGAGTATTTGATTTTCTTATTTTATGGAAAATCAAATTCTTTCTCTATGGGTAACGTGTAGGTGTGTATGTTTTTGTTCTTTTAGATAAAAAAAGTACATACCTACTTCAGGGCCTAGCATCCCTGCCCACGTGAGCTCATGATTCTTTCATCGAGAGAATCATGTCCTATCCCTAATCCCAACCTACTTCGATCCCTATTTTCCAAAATATTTATTCCTCGGAAATCCAAGTGTTTCGCGAGTATATTTTTACATGTGCGCGAGTGGAATAGTGTGTTCCTATTTGGTCAGCGTCTTCCAGGTCGAGGCTCGAGACGTTGGCTGTTGAGGTAACATATCTTTATCTATTCTTAAAATTAAATAAATAAGAAATACTCTAATTTTTTTAAAATAGTTTTTTCGCGTTTAAAAAAAATATAAAGTTCAATTAAAATAAATAATTATTAGATTAAAAATAAGTTGATTTCGAATATTTCTATAAATTTACTTCACTATGTTATTTTAATAATAGTATTTTTTTCTTTTTCAGGTAGGTGCTCGTCTTACTTATACTAACAGGCAAGATTGTGTATTTGATTTTCCTATTTTATGGAAAATCAAATTCTTTCTCTATGGGTAACGTGTAGGTGTGTACTTTTTTGTTCTTTTAGATAAAAAAAGTACATACCTACTTCAGGGCCTAGCATCCCTGCCCACGTGAGCTCATGATTCTTTCATCAAGAGAATCATGTCCTATCCCTAATCCCAACCTACTTCGATCCCTATTTTCCAAAATCCTTATTCCTCGGAAATCCAAGTGTTTCGCGAGTATATTTTTACATGTGCGCGAGTGGAATAGTGTGTTCCTATTGGGTCAGCGTCTTCCAGGTCGAGGCTCGAGACGTTGGCTGTTAAGGTAACATATCTTTATCTATTCTTAAAATTAAATAAATAAGAAATACTCTAATTTTTTTAAAATAGTTTTTTCGCGTTTAAAAAAAATATAAAGTTCAATTAAAATAAATAATTATTAGATTAAAAATAATTTGATTTCGAATATTTCTATAAATTTACTTCACTATATTATTTTAATAATAGTATTTTTTTCTTTTTCAGGTAGGTGCTCGTCTTTCTTATACTAACAGTCAAGATTGAGTATTTGATTTTCTTATTTTATGGAAAATCAAATTCTTTCTCTATGGGTAACGTGTAGGTGTGTACTTTTTTGTTCTTTTAGATAAAAAAAGTACAGACCTACTTCAGGGCCTAGCATCCCTGCCCACGTGAGCTCATGATTCTTTCATCAAGAGAATCATGGCCTATCCCTAATCCCAACCTACTTCGATCCCTATTTTCCAAAATCCTTATTCCTCGGAAATCCAAGTGTTTCGCGAGTATATTTTTACATGTGCGCGAGTGGAATAGTGTGTTCCTATTCGGTCAGCGTCTTCCAGGTCGAGGCTCGAGACGTTGGCTGTTAAGGTAACATATCTTTATCTATTCTTAAAATTAAATAAATAAGAAATACTCTAATTTTTTTAAAATAGTTTTTTCGCGTTTAAAAAAAATATAAAGTTCAATTAAAATAAATAATTATTAGATTAAAAATAATTTGATTTCGAATATTTCTATAAATTTACTTCACTATATTATTTTACTAATAGTATTTTTTTCTTTTTCAGGTAGGTGCTCGTTTTACTTATACTAACATCCAAGATTGTGTATTTGATTTTCCTATTTTATGGAAAATCAAATTCTTTCTCTATGGGTAACGTGTAGGTGTGTACTTTTTTGTTCTTTTAGATAAGAAAAGTACATACCTACTTCAGGGCCTAGCATCCCTGCCCACGTGAGCTCATGATTCTTTCATCAAGAGAATCATGTCCTATCCCTAATTCCTACCTACATCGAGCCCTATTTTCCCAAATCCTTATTCCTCCGAAATCGAAGTGTTTCGCGAGTATATTTTTACTTGCGCGCGAGTGGAATAGTGTCTTCCTATGGGGGCAAAATCTTCCAGATCGAGTCTCGAAACGTTGGCTGTTAAGGTAACATATCTTTATCTATTCATAAAATTAAATAATTTAAAAATATTCTAAATTTTTTCAAATACCTTTTTCGATTTAAAAAAATAAAAATCTATTAAAATAAATATATATTACATTAAAAATAATTTTATTTCCTATTTATCTATAAAAATTACGTTTTCTTTTCTATATTATTTTACTAATAGTATTTTTTCTCTTTTCAGGTAGGTTTTCGTCTTACTAATACTAATATTTGGATGAAATAATTTTTTAGAAATAATTAAATAAATTAAAATTAAAAATTACTTATATGCAATTTTAGAAATCTTTTTCTATTTCTAAATTTTATTCCAGATACTTGTTTGAAACATTTTCGCCTTTATATATTTTCAGTTTAATAAAATTATTTCACATGGATAGATAAATAAAATTTCAGTTTTTGTTAAAAAAATCACATTTACTATTAAATAATAAATAATTCGATTTTAAAAATAATACCCATACATTTAAATATTCCCCTTTAAACTTCAATCTAATTATTTTCTTTTACTGATCTAATTCTACATAAGTTAATATCCAAATTCCTCTCATCTTACTCAGATCTACAAATTTTTTATATTTGTATCTTAAATCCATTTAATTGATAAAATTTTTGTACAAAATTTCGAATTTGTTTAAGACTCTGATTCGATACAAATTGCAGTATTGGAGACATTATACTGGTATTTGTTTCGTAAAAGGTCTTTTAACAATTAATTATCTCAAGTCTAGACGTATTTTGCTACAAATACAATGTCTCCTATTTGTCGCAAAACACGTTTAGCCTTGAAATATTCATTATTTTCCCATTTTCAAATTTTGAATTGTATTTCTGAGTGTTTTTTCTTTAAAATTTTAAAATTATTACTCTGTTATGTAATTTGCCTTCCAAATTATATTAATAATCTCCTTTTAATTATTATTTATTTATCTATCCATGTGGGGGGTGGTGACAGCTGCCTTCTCGTGGTGCCCCTGTTCTCGCTAAACAGCTGTCTATGTATCGGTATAAATTATCTATCGAGACATAATCATATATAATAATTACATTTGCATAATTTTTTACATACACTACACATTCCTATTAATGATAATAATCAATTTCGAAATCATAAGTAGATATTTATAATTTCTCTTTTTGTAGAATGATTTAACAATTTATGTATTTTACAAAAATATTAATAAAAAATTCTTGTTTAATTTTAATAACTAAATTTCATTTAAAATTTATGCAAATAATAATATATTATATATGTAATTTGAAATATTTATATTCGACTGAAAATATAAGGGAAATTTTTCGACTTCATTGTCTCTAATAATTTAGTAATTAATAAATTCAATGGCTAAGTGCAGATTTTTTTCTAAATTAAATGGTTTTTGAGATAAAAATTGGAATAAATTATTATGAAAAAAAAATTGAAGTTTTGAAATTTGATTCACTTCCAAGATTACATAATGCATTTTTGAAATTAATTTGAGATCCTGAATAAAATATTAATATCTACGTAACTGGTAGGATCAAAATCGGTCGCGAGTATATTTTTACGTGTTCGCGAGTGGAATAGTATGTTTTTATGGGCTCAGAGTCATCCAGGTCAAGGCTCGAGACGTTGGCTGTTAAGGTAACATATCTTTATCTATTCTTAAAATTAAATAAATAAGAAATAGTCTAAAATTTTCAAGTAGTTTTTTCGAGCTTAAAAAAATATAAAGTTCAATTAAACTAAATAATTATTATATTAAAAATATTTTTATTTCGAATATTTCTATAAATTTACTTCACTATATTATTTTACTAATAGTTTTTTTCTTTTTCAGGTAGGTGCTCGTCTTACTTATACTAACAGGCTAGATTGAGTATTTGATTTTCTTATTTTATGGAAAATCAAATTCTTTCTCTATGGGTAACGGGTAGGTGTGTACTTTTTTGATCTTTTATATAAAAAAGTACATACCTATTTCAGGGCATAGCATCCCTGCCCACGTGAGCTCATGATTCTTTCATCAAGAGAATCATGTCCTATCCCTAATCCCAACCTACTTCGATCCCTATTTTCCCAAATCCTTATTCCTCGGAAATCGAAGTGTTTCGCGAGTATATTTTTACATGTGCGCGAGTTGAATAGTGTGTTCTTATTGGCTCAGCGTCTTCCAGGTCGAGGCTCGAGACGTTGGCTGTTAAGGTAACATATCTTTATCTATTCTTAAAGTTAAATAAATAAGAAATACTCTAAATTTTTTAAAGTAGTTTTTCGAGTTTAAAAAAATATATAGTTCAATTAAAATAAATAATTATTACATTGAAAATAATTTGATTTAGAATATTTCTATAAATTTACTTCTGTGTATTATTTTACTAATAGTCTTATTTATTTTTTTAGGTAGGTGCTCGTCTTACTTATACTAACAGGCAAGATTATGTATTTGATTTTCTTATTTTATTGAAAATCAAATTCTTTATCTATTGGTAAAGGGTAGGTGGGTTCTTTTTTGTTCTTTTAGATTAAAAAAGTACATACCTACTTCAGGGCCTAGCATCCCTGCCCACGTGAGCTCATGATTCTTTCATCATGAGAATCATGTCCTATCCCTAATGCCAACCTACTTCGATCCCTATTTTCCCAAATCCTTATTCCTCGGAAATCGAAGTGTTTCGCGAGTATATTTTTACATGTGCGCGTGGAATAGTGTGTTCCTATTGAGTCAGCGTCTTCCAGGTCGTGGCTCGAGACGTTGGCTGTTAAGGTAACATATCTTAAACTATTCTTAAAATTAAATAAATAAGAAATAGTCTAAAATTTTCAAGTAGTTTTTTCGAGCTTAAATAAATTTAAAGTTCAATTAAACTAAATAATTATTATATTAAAAATAATTTGATTTCGAATATTTCTATAAATTTACTTCACTATATTATTTTACTAATAGTATTTTTTTCTTTTTTCAGGTAGTTGTTCGTCTTACTAATACTAATATTTGGATGAAATAATTTTTTAGAAATAATTATATAAATTAAAATTAAATATTACTTATATGCAATTTTGAAATCTTTTTCTATTTCTCAATTTTATTCCAGATACTTGTTTGAAACATTTTCGCCTTTATATATTTTCAGTTTAATAAAATTATTTCACATGGATAGATAATAAAATTTCAGTTTTTGTTAAAAAATCACATTTACTATTAAATAATAAATAATTCGATTCTACCCATACATTTAAATAATCCCCTTTAATCTTCAATCTAATTATTTTCTTTTACTGATCTAATTCTACATAAGTTAATATCCAAATTCCTCTCATCTTACTCAGATCTACAAATTTTTTATATTTGTATCTTAAATCCAACTAATTGATAAAATTTTTATTCAAAATTTCGTATTTGTTTAAGACTTTGATTCGATACAAATTCCAGTATTGGAGACATTATACTGGTATTTGTTTCATAAAAGGTCTTTTAACAATTAATTATCTCAAGTCTAGACGTATTTTGCTACAAATACAATGTCTCCTATTTGTTGCAAAACACGTTTTGCCTTGAAATATTCATTATTTTCCCATTTTCAAATTTTGAATTGTATTTCTGAGTGTATTTTTTTTTAAATTTTAAAATTATCACTCTATTATGTAATTTGCCTTCCAAATTATATTAATAATCTCCTTTTAATTATTATTTATTTATCTATCCATGTGGGGGGCGGTGACAGCTGCCTTCTCGTGGTGCCCCTGTTCTCGCTAAACAGCTGTCTATGTATCGGTATAAATTATCTATCGAGACATAATCATATATAATAATTACATTTGCATAATTTTTTACATACACTACACATTCCTATTAATGATAATAATTAATTTCGAAATCGTTTTGTAGAATTAGTTAACAATTTATGGATTTTACAAAAATATTAATAAAAAATTCTTGTTTAATTTTACTAACTAAATTTCGTTTAAAATTTTTGCAAATAATAATATATTATATATGTAATTTGAAATATTTATATTCGACTGAAAATATAAGGAAAATTTTTCGACTTCATTGTCTCTAATAATTTAGTAATTAATAAATTCAATGGCTAAGTGCAGATTTTTTTCTAAATTAAATGCTTTTTGAGATAAAAATTGGAATAAATTATTATGAAAAAATAAACTGCCTCGGATCGTTGCTAAACTTTATCCAAATTCATTTGAAATATTAATATGTTTATTCCTTTATTATTAATCAGATATCACTTGCAATTTGCAGTTCATGTTGACTTTAATTCAAAAATAATGATTGATTCTCATTTAACAGTCGAGGAATAACAATTCTACATTGGATTTTTGACACTTCGGTTATTATTGGTAACCATTGCTGAAGACATGGAGGAATCGACTTAAAATCAAAAATAGCTATTGATTCTCATCTATTACTTGAGGAATAATAATTCTACATTAGATTTTTGACGCTTCGATTATTATTGGTAACCATTGCTGAAGACATGGAGGAATCGGCTTAAAATCAAAAATAACGATCGATTCTTATCTAATTCTAGTGGAATAACCTTATTGCATTCCATTTTTGATGTTTTGATTATTAATGGCAACCTCTACTGAAAACGTGGAAGAATCGACTTAAAATCAAAAAGACTAAATTCTTTTTTGGTAAACAACTCAAGCTTGAGTTGTTTGCCATAAAAGAATTATTACTATTTTTGATTTTAAGTCGATTCCTCCATGTCTTCATCAATGGTTACCAATAAAAACTGAAACGTCAAAAATCCAATATAGAATGGTTATTTCTCAAGTACTAGATGAGAATCAATCGCAATTTTTGATTTTAAGTCGATTCCTCTATGTCTTCAGCAATTGTTACCAATAAAAACCGAAACGTCAAAAATCCAATATAGAATGATTATTCCTCAAGTACTAAATGAGAATCAATCGCTATTTTCGATTTTAAGTCGATTCCTCTATGTCTTCAGCAATGGTTACCAATAAAAACCGAAACGTCAAAAATCCAATATAGAATGGTTATTCCTCAAGTACTAGATGAGAATCAATCGCTATTTTTGATTTTAACTCGATTCCTCTATGTCTTCAGCAAAGGTAATGAATAAGAAAACAACGCTGTTGCTATGGTTACTTATAAAATTTCCTCCCAAAGAGAAGCCTATCCATTCTTACTTAAACAAGGTTAAATGAGCTATAAAACGATCAAATGAATAAATTTTAAAGAATTTAAAAAAGTACTATCTTTCTCTAGAGTAAAGTACTTTAAAATATAATTTTACTAAAAACTTTATTTAACCTTTTTTGTGGTCCCCAAGTTACTTATTTAGGATATTAAATTTTATCCAAATTGGTTAAGTCATTTATAAGATATTTAGAAAAAACTAAAAAAGTACCAAAATAAAGTACTAATGTTTGTGCCCCGATATGTACCAAAAACTAATCAGCGCTTCATTTTGTTAAACTAATGATAGGTTTTCAATTTCATTTCAATCGGTGCAACGGTGTGGAAAAAATCGTGGGCCAAAAAAACGATAACATACATACATACATCCATACATCCATCCGCACGCACTAAATGAAAAAATCGCACTTTTTGGCCTCTCGGCGAGACCCCATGTAATTTTTGGCAAAACCGTCACGTGTTAAAATTCAACCTAATTGAATACTACAATTTGTGACTTTAATTGAGTCCATGGGTTCCGTATTCATTACCTGAGGACCCTTTGAAGTCGCGCTTGCCGCCAGACCGATTGCAATACTTTCTCCATGCTTCGCATTGGATAGAGTAAAAATGTTTGGATAGGTAGTAAATTAACTCTGTTAGTGTTATCAAAAGAATAAATTCAAATACGAACAGTTATTTATTTTAATTATCTTGTTAAATCATTTCATTTTTAGAGGAAACTCCAACAAATCATTATCAGAAGAAATATAATCAATTGTAATTAATTATGTGTGCAGATTTATTTATAGAAAAATTTCGACTGAATTCGCGTATAGTTAGAATATTTTTAATGAGAAAAAAATCCATCGGAATTATTTAGACATCAAATGCTTGGGGAGGAAAATAGAAGAATATTTAATAGTCTTTAATCAATATTAAGGCTTCTAAGCATTTGAACTCAGAATAATTTGGTGAAACAATGTGTATTCTTATTAGATTTTCTGTTTAATATAGGTTCAATCGAAACTTTCCTAGAAATATAAATAAACCATAATTAATAAAAATTTTATTAGAATGCATAACGTTTCGGCATCTAATTTCTGATTTGTATCAAATATTTAGGAAGCATTTAGATCATATATGGGCAATCCCCGGCCCCCGGGCTCTGGATTCGGCCCTCCACCAGCTTCAATCCGGCCCTCGAGAGATTCAGAAATTTCAAATAATGTGTAAAAAAATTAAAGATTTAGCACATATGGCTTATTTGTAATTACTTTGTATGAAATATAATTTGCACATTCGGAAGTACGTATAAATGTGAGCAGCTTTTTCTAATCATGAAAATTAATAAAAATAAGCATCGTACTCGGCTTACAGATGTTAATTTAGAAAACACTGTGCGACTATGTACCAGTGATATTAACCCCAATATTGATCATCTTGTTTCTCAGCTTCAAACTCAAGTCTCTCATTAATTTTCATTTGATTTTTCCATCTTTTTTTTTGTTAATTTGCTTTTTATGTTTGATTATGCTAAGTATTATAATTAATAAATAAAAAAATGTGTGAATTTTTATCGCTATTTTATTGACTACTACCTACTTATTTCTTACCTACGGTCCGCGACCTGATTAAGTCCCGAAATTACGCCCTCAGCTAAGCAAAGGTTGCCCATACCTGATTTAGATTAACTAAACTTATTTCAATGATATTTTAATGGATTCCCAATAGTAACGAATCCGGAATAAAATGTCAATACGTTATGCAATCTACTGCCCTATTTATTCTTCCTATTCTTGAATGCTAATTAATTATAATTCATGATTGTAGGGTTTTTTTTGAAAAAATGAATCTACCTAGATTTAACATTTTTAAAGGCTTCCCAAACATTGACCAAAGAACTAGATGTCGAAACGTTCTGCATTCTGATTTTTTCTGTTAATGGTATTATCTGTAAGAGAAGGAAGGTTAAAATCATCAATAAGGCTTAGCCTCTATACCTAAGTCATAATTGGCAGTTACATTGAGAAAATAAGAAGCTGAAGAGAAAGAAATTTCAAGGGATGGGTCGGAGTCGAAGGTACCTGCTGATTCTTGAATAAGAGAAGGTTGTAGGTCACTAGAAAGACATAAGCAAGTTCCAGTCTCTAAAAGTAATAGAGATAAACAAATTAACAAATTGAAATGTCTCTGTGGCCCTGTGTTCTAATTTTTGTGAAGACTGAACAAGTACGGTGATTTTTTGGGTGAGGTAATATAAAACAAACATCACAACATGTAATATATTTAAAAAAAGTCATTTAACTTAATTTAATATCTAACCATACTTAAAAATCTATTATTGTATTTGCACAAAAAACAGGTCCACTGAAGAAGGAATATTGCACAAAATTTCCGAAATATTTGGATAAATTAATTTAAAAAAAGACCATTTAAAATTTTAAAAACTGCTGAAAAATAAGCCTTTCATTTACTTTTATTTATTTATATATTTATTTATTTATTTATTCATTCATAATTCTTACATTTTAACTTTACACAATGCTCTGAGGCAGTTTGCCTCATATGAGCAGTAAAAAATAATAATTAACATAAAACAAAGAGGAGACAAATAAAAACAAGTGTGTGCGAAAAAGAAAGAAAGAAAGAAAGAAAGAAAGCTCCAGCAAAAGGAAGTTGAGAGGAAAGTGAGATAATACTTATAAACGAATTAGCCAATGCGTAGTTCGATTTTTATCCACAGAAGGACTCTTGAGCATTCGAGAATCCTGTA
Source organism: Forficula auricularia (assembly GCA_024734495.1). NCBI lineage: Eukaryota > Metazoa > Arthropoda > Insecta > Dermaptera > Forficulidae > Forficula > Forficula auricularia. The sequence goes on from JALMQS010000123.1 coordinate 423,094, forward strand.
TTTTTTTACAAATAAGTCTTTAGGATGGGATTATTTTACTTTAACTCATTCTCGTACTTTGCTGGATATGCTTGCATCATGAGGATTTAAATGAGGAATTTGTTTTTAAATGACAGAAAAAAAATTTGCTATTAAAATTTTATTAGAACAATGTATTATTTTTAGAGAGTTGTGAAATATTTTCAAAATTACAAATTAAAGAAATATTAATAGAGTTTCTAATTAGTATGTTTAAAATTAAAAAAATAGAACTATTCGAGTGATATAAGAATTAAAAATTCCTAGTTGTCTTAATCTTGAAAGAAAAAAAATTGATTAACAAATATTAAAGCACGATTAATTTATTTTTAAGTTTCGTTATAATAATTTACTTTTTAAATTAAGTATTGGATATACGGCAACTTTAATTATTTGTATAAGTAACAAACAAAAATTTCAGCTCGAAATTCATTTTTTTTCTCATTAACATTAGTAAATTTTTTTATGAATACATATTTAATTAAAAATTTATATTGTAAATATATTTAAAAATTTGAGCTGGGAAAATAATCGTATGTTTGTAGAATAGCAACTGACAATTTAAAAAAAAAAGTCTCACTATTTAAAAATCACGTCACATTATGTGAACAACAAAATAATTTGTTATATAATATAGTTATGTATAAAATATAATAATAATAATATAATAATATATTCCTGAGTTTCTTGTAGATGTTTATAAGGTCTTTTACAATCAGGAAAAATGGTCATTTTATTTATATATATAACTAATTTATACTTTAATATATATATATATATATATATAATATAAAATAGTTATTTAATTTCTTATATCCATTGACATTCAACACTAGAAAAAATCGACTAGTGAATTACAATTTATTTTTTATTTTTTTTTTATTTTTATATATGTATATATAATAATAAATTTTGTGCGAGGTTTTTTAGAGAAATCATTTTTTGTTCATTTTAAATACCTAAATACTTTTCACAACCCATTATGGTTTCAATTTTGAAGTACAAAATAATATTCCTAATAATAATTTGATTTCTCTAAAATAAAATGTTTAAAAATCGTTGGTATGAAAAATAAAAATAAAAAAATATAAATATTATAATAATAATAATTTAATAAATTTGTATTTAATATTTTCAACGCTTATGCACTTATCTAAAAAGGGTCTTATTATTATAATAAACATTTTTAAGTAGTCAATAAGTAATATATAAGGCCATACATTGAGAAGAATCCACTTCTAAAATAAGAAAGTATTATGGTATTTTTTATAAAAACAAAATTGATTTAATACTAGCGAAATTATACAAAAAATATTATATATAAAAAATAATAATAATAATAATAATTCACTACTTTATTAGGGTTTCGTTGGTATTAGCGATCTGCGCACCATGATGAAATAAAATACGTACTCGAGCAGTATTTTATTTCATTTTTATTCTTAACCAGATTTTAGTTTTTTAATATTCCTTGATATTAAATTCTAATCAGAACATTAAAAAAAATAGTAAATGTATAATTTAATATTTATTTAAATCCGAAATTTGAAAAATGGTATTTTCAGGGCAGAAGAAAAAAATGCATTAAATGGAATGGACTTTTCCTCTATTTAAGATTTATTCCTTTATTAATCTTTTTTTATTTTATTTTAATAAATTCTTATTTGAAGATAAATTGTATTTTTTATAATAAGATGATGCATTAAATGGAATGGACTTTTCCTCTATTTAAGATTTATTCCTTTATTAATCTTTTTTTTTATTTTTTTTAATAAATTCTTATTTGAAGATAAATTGTATTTTTTATAATAAGATGTTAATTAATTTTTTTGAAAATATATATGTTAAGAGCCAGGGGAATTTCGAAATGAATAAAGGAGACTTCTGGAGAACATCCTGGAGAGCTAGCTATTTGTTAGAAATATTTTTCAACATATTTAGAAAAAATTGAAATCTAACTTTGTAAAATTTTTATTAATAAAATAATTCACGGATCGATAAAGTTAATTGATGTGGAATATAATGAATACAGGTATTACTTAACATATATATTTTCAGGATTTTTTTTACTAATTTAGTACTACAGTGTTTTATTTTGTAAGGTATAAAATAAATTTAGATTTATTTCATTAAGATTTTTTTAGATTAGAATTCAACCATTCATGTTTCGATAATGTGTATAGTTTTTAAAATATGCTTTGCTCTGAGGGATGAGTAAAATCAATACAAGTTCTAGTCAACGAAACCTTATAAATTCTTGCAAATTTGGACAATTTTCTTTAAACAAAATACCCTAAAAATGTATTAAATTTAAAATAAAAATACCTATTTTATTTTCTCATTTACTCATTTTCAATATCATAATCTTTTATAAAAGAAAAAAAAATTGAAAACACATAATTCAACCCAATAGGCATTCTTCTCAATATATTAGCGATATAAAAAAAATCTTCATCTTACTAATACTGAATATAAAAATTGGTTTCGATCTTTTTAAGAAGTGTGCCATTTTATTATAATAACGATTGGTCCCCCTTAATTTTTAATTTCTTGATTAATAACATAAAATTGAAATTTTTTTAAGACAACATACAAAAATGTTTAAATTTATCTAAATCTATTATAATATAACATTAAATATAAAACTATTAAGTAACTAATCACAGTCACTTGTTAAAATTACAAAAAAAAGATCATATTTTTAAAATAAATAAGTAAAATCTAGTGGGATTGAGAGAAAAAAACATTCGAGATCTCTGATTTCAGATTACTTAATTAAACGTGTTCAGGAAGCACCTCGATTTTTATTTAATTTTTATAGCATAATAAAATAGAGGATTATATATGCTAAATAAAACTTAGCATTCAATCCCATTATCAGCTAATTTTAATTCTTAAAATAAACTAAAAGCTAAATAAACGAAAATACTCAAAAAATGGACAGTCTATATCTTATATACAAGATATTCAGAGAAATATACGTATATACATTTATGATTTAAATGTGATATTCCATTTCATTAGATCTGAACGTAAATGAAAGGACGGATGCTTTGTTTTATGATCTCTAATAGGTTGCTAAAAATTTATTTTATTCCTTTTTCCGTTAAATTTTTTTTAAAAATATTGTTTTATTTTTAAATATATATTAAAAAAACAAAGAATAGTTGTATTCACATCTTTTAATTTTTTGTAATTTTTGTTTAAAAATATAAGATAAGAGACCTCTCAGGAGGTAGATAAAAAATTTTAAGAAAAAAATTAAATAAATAAACCGCTAAGATAATTTGATTTTTTGTGTTTTTGTTGAGAATTTTAGATTATGGAATTTTAGTTTTCAAGAAATCACTAAAAATATCATTTCTCTCTTCAACTTTTTTTCAATTGAACAGATTTAAATCAATTTAATCTTTTTCACTTAAAAAAGACTTAAATTATAAAAACAGATGAAATTATATTTCGATGAGGGTATGATTTCGAATTGTGTTTGATTTCAATTCAGACATAGCATCGATTTTTGAGGATGCTCTTAAATCTTTAATTTTGTTTTTGTCATTAAAAAATATTAAAATAGTAAACTTTTAATTTTGTCGTCGTAGTTCTGTAACAATCCAATAAGCTATCCAAATGATTAATCTGACCAGAAAAGCTTCAATATAATTTTTCTATTTTTTTCATTAATAGAGAGTGGATTTTTAGTGTTTTTGGTTGATAACTATTTAGTTGAAATAAATTTTTATTTAATTTTGTTTTGTTTTTTATTCATGAATTTTTTTAAATATTTTAGTAAAAAATAAATATTACGAGGCCATAGACAGAAGGAAATTTCGAAAGAATGGAACTGTCACTGATTGATTTTTCCACTGATTCTTTGTATAAACTTAAAGCAAATTAGGAGAGATGTTTAATTTATAAAAAAGTGCATTTCTTCTGCAAATTTTATGAAAGCAATATTTACCTAAATAATTAGGATTTCTAATATAAAACTTTGAAAGATAACATCTCCAACGAATATTTTTTTCCTTCATATTTTAATACTGTATTTAATAACTTCTTCGATTAGGCTGTTTTTTCCTTACCAGAAGTTATTTTATATATTATTAATGTGTAAATATATTACCTATTAATTTTATTTATTTATCATATTTTTTCAGATATTTAAAAAATATTGAATATGTACGATTGTACATACATATACTTCTACATATACATGAGATTGAGCAAAGAAAAGGGTCTTATTTCCCAAGAATATCTTTTTAGGATAAATCTTTCAAATATTCCTTAAGTTTATGGCCAGCTAAAAAATTCACTAGGTATCTCTTAAGGAGGCCCTAGACAGTCAATCTTTTGATAAAGCAGATTGAGTCAATCGATTGACACTCGCTTCAATCAACCCTTCAATCTTTTGATCAAAACGCATTCGTAGTGAAGTTTCGAATAAGTTTCTGTGTTGCAAGCTAGCGGAGAGTCCTTGATGGGTGAGAGAAAGATTGATCAAAACCCTTCTAGACGGTCATGCGTCTCTTCAAAAATAAATAAAACAAATTTTTATCAAAAGATTGAGGTAAATAAAACTTTCCATCAATCACCGTCAATGATTGGCTCATGAATCAAACGGGTTCCTAGGCGGTTAATCATGTTTGGCTCAATCATTTTGATCAAAAGATTGTCCGTCTAGAGCTACTTTTAATTAGCAATTTTTATATACTTACTAATTTTTTTTTTGTGTTCTTTGAAATACGAAAAAAAATATTCATATATCAATTCATAAATTAAGGCCACACTAAACAGTTACAATGAGATGGCTCAAAGTTTTCTTATAAGGTCACCTACCAAAGAATTATAAATTTTAATTGAAAATTGATCATTTCATCTGATAGAATTTTGATATGAATACAACCAGCTAAGTTTTTTTACCCTGAAGTGTAAATAAATTACTTCAAATGATGATCTATTGTAATCTTAATAGGTAGCAATAATTTCTTCCAAACTTGTATAAAGACCAGTGCAGAATCCCAAAACTCCGAAAGAAATAACGAAAATGTTTTTCCATAGCCTCCAATTATATGTCCCAAGACCGGGTCTTTCCCAATATGTTACCAGTTCAATTATCGCTGGGAAAATAAGTCCAAGGGTGGAGAGACATACGGCCCCGACGAGCGACATGAATGGGCCCAAATTTGGAACAGCAATAGCAATACCCACTAAAAGAAAAAAATAATAAAAATTAAAATAGTAATAAGCAGTGAATTGTAGTATAGCATTTCTTAAGTGCAAATTTTTATCGACTAAAATCTCCCTCAATAAAAATTCGATTTTTTTATGATTTAATCTAGAAGTTTTGAATGAAGAAAGTCAAATTATTTTTTGCATAAATTTTCTAAAAGTTTCCTTTTTCAAAATATCGTGGTTATTAGAAAACCAGACACACAGCAAAATGACAGCAAAAATTATTTATTATTGAAAATTTTCTCCTCCATTTATCAGTAATTTCCAAAGGAAAAAAAATGGAAAAATTTTGGGAGTCATTGAAGAAAAAAATATCCTAATGATACTGAAGTTAATAAATCATTCGAAAGCGTATTCTCAAATGATTTAATCATTAAGTAGACACAGGTGTTTTTAACGGGTTATAGTGGTGTTTCACAAGTAAAAATTAAATTAAAAAAAAAATTAAATTTATAAATTATATTTTTGGAGTTTTATTTTAAATAATCTATACATATTTCGGGTTTTTAGCCCATCTTCAGGAGTTTGAGTTTACAAAAGAGTCATCAGTCTTTTGTAAGCTCAAACTCCTGATGATGGGCTAAAAACCAGAAATATGAAAGAGTATTTAAAATAAAACTCCGAAAATATAATTAAAATAATTTTTTTAATTTTTATTTTTATTTGTGAAACACCACTATATACCTTTTAAAAACTCCTGTGTTTAATATGTTTCACTATAAACCAACACCGCTTTCCCTAAATGTTATTTCATTAAGTAGAAGTGAAAATATATAAGTAATCCTTAAAATAATAGTAATTAATAGAGATTGTGGTGTTAGTGCAAGGTAAAACATCTTTAATAAAGATAAAAGTAAATAAATATTTTATGAGATATTTATTTACTTTTATCTTTATAAAATAATAGTGTTTGCGAAAAATAAATTATCGAAATTGATTAGTATTAAATAAACCAAATTACCTGTAAGGGTAATAAGTACAATCCGAAGCATATAGTTCCATAAATTTTTTCTATCAAGTTTGCTTTCAATTGAATTCCAGATGATTTCAAAAGGAACATAAAATTGAAGATTATAAGTGAGGAACATAGCAAGAGCAATCATAATTTTGACAGACTGGGCTAATCTGAAAAAGACAAGAAAGTAATTGATTAGTAAATAATTAATTTTAATTAATAGAGAATAATTTTTATTCTATCAATTTGAACTTGATCTTAATTCCAATATCCTCATTTAGGGAAATAAAATTTGAAAATTAACTGAAAATGTGAGGACTATCTTAATATATTGGAAATCTGACGACTAGTTTTCAAATAAATAAGCTGATATGGGATTCCACATGACTTTACCATACACCTAGCCCCTCTCTTAAATTTAATACCAGCTGACGACCCTCCCCCTACAAATTTTGGTGGTTAATTTTTCCACTTTTATTCTTCTAGTGGCCAACTGATTACACTGGTCAACAGTGGTTTGGTGCTGGGTTATTTGGAGCTGATCTCATATAAATTTGATGGACTGAATTCAAATATGGTATTAGTTTTTGCCTAGCAACTCAAGTTTCTAAGATATAACATTGGGATCGGCACTTCCTCTCAGTGAGATTCTGGGCGAATTGCAGAGTCTAAATCAGAATAAGTCCACTTGATACGGTTCTTTCGATTGATTCCAATAATATTTATTAGGCAGAAATAACAGTCATCGAAGTGGTTAATAAATAGGGAAAATATTCAAGAACCAATCTGTGTATAAAATTTTACAACACCGATACTTGAATATATTGCATAGAAAAAAATGTTGATAGAAAAGTGGATGTATCTAAAAAAATAGAGCTAATAGAAAAAACTGGTTTCATTTTTAGATTAGCGCCCCAAATAAAATCAGTGATAAAATCCTAGGCATAATTTTTTTTGTAGACCGATGTTATGTATACAAAATTTGATTGAGTTTGGTCCAGTATGGGGTCCAATTAACACTTAAATATATGTAAGAATAGTAGTCAGCTCGAAAGCTGATTTTATTCTATTCAGTTCCACGATTAGCAAAACTGAAGAAGTTTACTAGAGAAGATGAGCTCTGATGTAGTTTCTTGTTTGTTTTCTCACTAGGCCAGAAGAGCATACCTCAACTTCATTAATTTTATTAGTGATAAAGTGAGATCCCTATAGAACATGAGAGTAATAATTTAAATTTACTTTTACCCATACCAGTCAATGTTTTAAATTTTTATCACTACACCAGAGATGGCAATGGACTAAACACCTAACTATGCTTCCTAATTTAATATATTTCAATTAAATATTTTTTCTGAATAATAATAAATTTATCTTAGAAGATTAATAATAAAATTGTTTAAGTTTGAAAAAAATTGTCAAAAAGTAAGGTTTTAATATTTAGCGCCTGAGGATGCAACCCACTAATCAGAATGTGCTATTCGAATGCATAACCTAGTCTACCAGGCGGCGCTATATTTTTTTCTACCCAGTCTGGAGGATAGAGTGCTTTTTAAACTACTTCTCTCTTTATACATATTTCAACAATTTTTGAAAACTTTTTGTTCATATTTCCTGAAAGCTTTTGAGAGATTATATATATATTTATCTATATTTTCCTAAAGAGAAACAAAGAGGTTGTCCTCTGCTTGATGCAAATAAACACACACTCATATATATCGAGATGATATATCTGTATATATATATTATTTATTTGTTTGAGACTATAGTTTCGAAGACTTGGTCTTCATCATCAGTCTTTTTTAATTATAAATGTTTGTTTTTCATGGAGTCAATATCGTATCTAACGAATAATTTTTTTTACTAAATTTAATATAAAATAAACTGATGTGACCATCAACATGACTTTACCATAACCCTCCCTTTTATATATAATAAATTAATTTATAATTACTTACGAACACCCCTCCTTAATTTTGGACCCTTTAGCAATTAATAATATCCCATTTTAATTATGAAACTATTTTATTAGAAATATCAGCTTTCTTTGATTTTTGTTTTAAAATATTTTTGAATCCCGCCCTCTCAATTCATCAAAACTAAAGTTTTAGTGTTAATAAATTTTTCCACGTATTTTTATTTATCTAAACCGTTTAGCAATTAATAATATCTTTGAAGATAATTTTGAAAATCACAATTGCGATCCGCCTTCGGAGAAATTCATTCGAATGTGAGAAAATATATCGCTATATAATATCCTTTGCATTTATACTTATTTGTATTAATTCTACTAAACTATTCTTGCAATATAATCCTATGTAGACAAAAATAATTTTTTTTTTACTTTGGGTTTGCCCAAAGGAGAGCTACAACAAGCTAGCTTAAATAACGAATAAAGTTCAATTAAAACAATGCATAGGCCTCTGGTTACTAAGAGAGATCAAAATGATAAAATTTATTAATAACAAGGCCCAAATTAAATATTAATTTTTGGAGGGAGACTAATTCACCTAACTACATAATATTTTAAATTCATATTTATCGAATATTATTATTATTCAAGAGATCCACTCGTTTCTTTCGAAGAGGGCCCATATCATGCTTGATCAGTTCCTGATAAATTTGATTGAAAGTCATCTTTTTTATAATGTTAATGAGAACTTGTTTTCAAATTATTTTGAGGCGAGTTCTTGATACATATCACTATTAATAATTTTTCGGAATTTCAATAACATATGTCAAAAACATGATAAATATTTGAAATTTTAGAACCATGGTTTTTATATTGATAATTTTGGTAAAATACTACATGATTTAAAATATGACATTTTTTCAAATTTTATTCGAAAAAATGGAACGGTCCTCAATTAAAGTCTCTCATCATTATCATAATACTCAAATTTTAAACTATATTTATTATTAAGAAATGAATTTAATTTTATTTAGGAACGAATCTAAGATTTTAGTAGAAATATTTTTACATTGCATATCAGAGGGCTTATCATTTATTTACTTACATTTCGTCCTGTGGTAGATTAAGAGAGATACTGCTTTTTATTTCATCTCCATATCGCAAAAATCCTAAGAATCCAACGCTAGTGTAAAGTGAAACCACAACAATCATCCCTGTGTTCAAGACACTTGGGCAACCAATAAAGGATCTTGGGTCTTTCATATTGTTTTCCAATGGCATCACCTGAAACATATTAATAATATTTATTTCATTAATCATAATTTACGAAAAAAAAATCAAAAGGATAGTATATACTATATAGAATTAAATATCAAAAGTGCATTTTTGAAAATCGCAAAGTTATATTTAACATCGTAAGTATTTGAGAAGATAAACATTGTTCTAGTTATTTAATACGAGTAATACATTAACAAAAAAATAAATATTTTATTAAAATAAAACAATTATAAAACTTTAAAATTTCATAATAATGAGAAAATAAATATATTTTTTCATTTTATATACCCAAAAATTAACTATAATATTTATCATTTAATTAAAAAACAAAAAATTCTTCACTAATAAAAGTAAAGCGGGGACCTTATTATTGTCGATACAATGTCTGTCCGTCTGCCAGAGCATTGTAAAAAGTAAGCTAAATGAGATATAAACTTGAAATTTACGCTAAGTTAAATGTTTAGATTTTAATCTGATCATGATTAATTATTATTTCTGGGTCTGGAAATATTTTTTTCTCTCAAAGGATATGAGGTATCCAAGTAATGATCTCATTAATTCGAATTAAAATAAATAATTATAATCTATATCACTTTAAAATGACAGGGGGGCGTTTAAACTATCCATTTTACACGATTTTTGTACTTCATGTGATTTCAAAACCACTGAAAATAAAATTATGAAATGAAAAAAAATATATACTAAAATACATTCATTCTTTTTTTATCAACGACAAATTAGAGACTATTTAATATCTCCAGTAATATATTTAACAGATTAAGGCCAGTATGCAAGAATGTAAATACAACTCGCACTTGGACGAGTCATTTATTTAGGCTAGTTTTAAGGTCAGCTTTTGGTGATTTTGATAATTAAGCTAATGAACAGAGAGACATGTTCTTATTAGACAAAAATTGGTGATATTAGAAAATCGGTTAAAATTTTAGAGTTTATTCAAGAAATTCAAGAATTATTTAAGACTTTTAATTAGCAAGGAAAAATAAATATAGTTCGGGTCTAGTCATTCACAGTGATAGGTGAAAATCGATGTTGATTATGACCCTCATTTCACTATAAGTTCATAATGAAAATATTAATTTTAAATTGCCACTGTGGATGACTTGACCCTAATTATATATCACTTGACGATTCCAGAACAAAGCTTAAGCTTTTTTTGAAAGTATCTGTGGATACGGGTCTTAAACAGCAGAAGGTTATAAGTCGCGTAGATGACGGTGGCTGGGAGCGAGTTCCAGTCTCTGGAGGTCATAGGAATAAAATAGTTGACGAAAGCGCTTGTTCGATTTTTATACAATTTGACAGCGAAGGGGTGCTGAGCGTTCGAAAACCGCGTTTCTCTTAAAGAGGGCTTTATGGGGGATAATTGATTTCAGCTCGACTGAACAGATACCAAGATAGTATCTGTAGTACAGGGAAAAGGCAGAAAGACTTAGGAAATGTAACAATTTTTCTGATATCGCCATGTATGAGGAAATAATAGGTTAGTTTAGTTATTAAGTTCAATTTGTTCTTGAATATCAAGATAAAATAAAATACTAACCACACCGATTCCTTCAAGAGCGAAGATAGCATTGCCGAAAAAGAGTGGCAATCGTAAAATACTGGCAGTCATAGGTACACTGCTAAAACCAGGTAAAGCAACGAAAACATAATACATGGTAATGGCCAAGCTAGCTCCAATCATAAGATTTGCCGCCATAGAAAGTGGAGCCATATATTTCAAAGAGCGGATGAAATTAGATATAATCAAAAGTGGTAGCAGGGCCAGCATATAAAATCGTACATCATATCCGCTATTAGTATGGTAATCCACAACCTGAAATCAAACAAAATCATATAAATAAATAAAGTTTAGTCCTTTAAAAACATTTTTCGATCCCTTCTAAAATAAGGCAATTTACCAAAAAAAATCTCTAGATTTTTTCAGATGAATTGTAAATTTTCCCAAAAAAATTGGCCTTGTATGACATTTTTTATTTTTTGTCATTCAGACAGAAAATAAACCAGCCCCCTTTTTAAATAAGCCACTAATACAAATACCTATTTAAATATTAAGCAAATTTTATTTATTTAAGATTGGTTTCGAAGGTCTTGGCTTCATCTTCAGCTTCCTACTGCTAGTTAATAAAATATTTTATAATTCATTGAGTCCTTGGACTAATTTTAGTCTTCATGCTATTCTTAATAATGACATTGATGAATAATTTTAAGTTATCGCTTCGGCTTATCAACATTTTTCCAGATAAAAAAAATAATAAGAACAATCAAAAGAAATTTTTATATAAGCGTTCAAATTGGTGATAGAATTAAATTTCCAAGAAAATAAAAGGTTGTCATCGATTAGATTCGCGATGGAATGGATTATTTGTAATTATATGATATAATAATCCATTCCATCTCGGATCTAATACGTGACAACCTCTTGTGGAGACTTGAAACTTAAATTTTGTATGGCTAGTCGAGGATCTAAATTTATTACATCCATGATACGGGACCGATATGCTATAATATACACTGGGAATTTGATATAAACTAATGTTTCGGCCTGCTTACTAAGGGTATGTGTAGGGTTTATAAAAAAACCGATTTTTTAGAAAACCGGTTTTCGAATTTCAACTTTTCTATAAAACCGGTTTTAACCGATTTCGGTTTTTTGCAGATAAAAAATACACATTTACAACTTAAAATAGAAGTTTTTAATTTTTGGCATGTGAGTAGCATAGTAGATTAATTATTGGTGATATTTGACCAAATTTTTTCATAACTGAAGCACCATCATTTGTTGATGCAACTGTATATCAATTACTAGATCCAAATGAAATTTTTTTAGTTTCTCGGAAACTAGTTTAAACATTGTCTTAGAATCAAAAGAGCTTCCTATCGGAGGTAATCCTAAATTAAAATCTATTTCAAAATGGCGTACTTTTTATTGTATTTATTTTAGTGGAATATAAGCCACATCCTCTTTTTATGATAATATTAGCAAAAATAAAAATGTTGTTTATATATCACACCCGCCTCTGTCTATAATTGTAGTATCCGCAGTTAAAGGGTTAATAAAACATATACATGCTATGTATAAATTTAAAACCGGGGTTTTTTTTTTAATAAAAAAATCGATTTACGAATTGCATAATTTTCTTTTAAAACCCGACAAACCCTAGGTGTGTGTAAACCAAGCCAGAATTAGTCAGAAGGTGACGCTATAAATACTATACTAAATAATACAGAGTCAGCTTTATTTTCTGAATGCAAATTTCCTATTTAGCATATCTCAAAATATTTCTAATGATCTACGTGTTGGAATCCAAATGAACTTTTTTACCTGTTTTATATTCTCAGAGACGAAGACCATATAAACACAGCAACACCCGAGAAGGTCAATCACAAGGAACGTATTGATAAGGAACCTGGATAACAAAAAAGAATCTATTAGTCAGGAAAAAGATTCTTTTCATCTTTTGAGAAAATAAAGTAAATAAATCATATGGGTGTGTGAAAACGTGCAAAGTGTAGAAAAAATTGTTATTAAAACCTTGTGAAATTATATTTCAAAAATAATAAAAGTAAAAAAAAAAAACTCGCCCACTCACCTGTGACGAGTGACATGTCCTTAATTTTTAAGGAGGATTTTTTTTTATAATTCTATAAAATGGGTTTAATTAGTTAACATAAGTGCCAACACAATGATGTCAGCAAACACCTAGTCATATTTTAAAATTTTAAAATTTTAAGGGCACTTTTTTTGTTCTACAAAGCGTCTACAAAACAAAAAAACAAAATAAAAACATAACAGTTCCAAACGATAAAATATTATATAATATATATAAAAATATATTTATATATCCATTTGTTTTTGTTTTTAAACACATTCATTATATTTTTAGAGAACATGAATAAATGAATGAACAAATGAAGTAATTATTCCATTAGCAAAGTATTTCTCAACAAATTTTTGATGCACCAGCTACAAAATAAGTACAATCTCTCTTATTAGACGAAACAATATGGACATTTTAATACAAAAATATATTTATTTTTTTTAATTTCATAATTCACATCCCCTTTTTATTTATTTAATTAGATTATAATGTGGTACCTATTTGAAAATTTTAATATTGTGTTTCAATTTGCAAATATGTTGATTTCTGTTTTAGAAAATTCACTAATATCTTTTACACATAAATATAGATAGAAAATCTTTTATTAAATACTTTTACTTTCGGCCCCTGTTAATAGAAACTCTTTCAAGTGCATTAGTTGCTTTAGATTCAGACATTTCCAAAACTTCGAAGTCGAAACGTCGTGTACTTAATAAAAAAATTTCTTATCCCCATGGTTCTTTTAACCAGACACCACCTTTCAAATTCTCAACCTGACTAACATTTCTTTACACAATAATATATCCATAGTTAATGGGGATCTCTTATTCATTATATTAACATACAATTAATTTCAAAAGTCAATTTAATTAATATTCAAGAAATTTTCAATGTTATTCTAAGGTAATATCAACATAAATGGGACATAAGAGAGATTCTATATTACCTAATTTAATTCTTTAAAATCTTGTAAATTAAATTGAATTTTAAGTTAAGAAATACTATGAGACCTTTTTTTAAATATATTTGAAACAAATACTATAGGTATGTCTTTAATCATCATAAATACAATCTTCAATTTTATTGTATACAAAACATTTTATCATCACAATTTTATATTTATCCCTTTTTAAAATTTTATATAATTAAATTATAAACAAATTTATTTATTTTTTCAAAAATTTTAATTTTTTTTAAGGAATATGTTGTAGTCAGTTTTTTTTTTATTTATTTTTAATGGTTGGCGATAAAGTAATCTGCATTCTTGGTCAAATCAACCTAAGCCTTGTAAGGTGTGCAAGCTCGTTTGCCATAAAGAAATTTTCGATTGTGAAAGCTAAGCCGAAAATATTTAATGAATAAATTATATAGGGATTCTATTTTTTGGAAAATAAATGATACAGAATGATTCTAAATCTTGCATCGCTGGGGTTCCCGTAATTTTTAAACAAGAAACAAATTGAAAAAGTCAACTCCTTAAGAAATATGATAATATATTCAAAAAGTTATATATAACTTGTAGATGGAGGAATAAGGACTTAGATGAAATATGTTACACATTTTCAATGTCGGATATTTTATCCAATCTATTCAAAAAAATGAAGAACTTACATAAGATCTATCTAAGGATATAATAAATATGATCTCAATAAAAGAAAGAAAGAAAGAATTTGTTTTTCTTTTCTGAAAAGTTCTAACGTGTTAGAGCATTTATTAATAATGTATATTATCTTGATTGATATTGTATAAGGAATAATTTTTGTAAATAATGTATTTATTTAAATTAATCTTAATTTTCTAGCAATCTGCTATGAAAAATAATTAACAATTTTCTTTCTTCTATATTTTACAAATAAATCAATATATCCAATTAACACGTTTCATCTCATATTCATCAGCTTTTTATACAAAATGTTTATTAAGTACTTGTTCAAGGTATAAAATTAGTTATCTCATTTATTCCTGAACACGATCTTTATAAACACCTAGAGCAAGATGAAGTATAGTACAAGAATTGAAGGAAACGTAGCTACTTGGAAATAAAGTGTTTTGTTTGTAAAACAAATGAGGTCAAAATTATTTTAGTTAAACATGAATTAATTAACAATTGGCAAGAATTTAATTAAAATGTTTTATTTACAATCTCTGTAAGGAGAAGCTGGAGTAGTTTTTGTCATGATCGCCTGAAACATCGTCAGCCAAAAAAGTACAGCTAATCTGTTGTTAACTATGCTTAAGGAGATTCGGGACAGCAGCTCTATCTGGTTGATCTACGAAAAAATCTTTTGTTTTTCTGCAGAGTGATAACTTTTGCCTACTAAATTTTTTAATAAAAAAAATTCTTAATAATGAGGTTAATTTTGAATACAAATCTTTGTTTTGTATTAATAAAAAGTATATATTGAGATAAATTTTTTCTCATTATAAAAAACTTTTATTTAACACAAAAACGATATCAAGAAATAGAGTTGGAATTCTACACTAGTGCTTTTGTTATATTCTGTTGGCTGCAAATAACTTTTTATTTTTACATTTATAACTAATTAACTAGACTGTCCAATCTATTGAAAAATGTATCATTCGATTCATAAAAGCTGAATTATTGATCTCTATAAATTTGTTGAAAATGGTATAGTTTGTATAGAAGTTATAGCCCTTTTAAAAGCTCGGTCCATTTACTTCCATGTTAAAAGGACAATTTTCAATAATTTATTTCTCGGTAATGGAACAGACGATCAACTTCAAATTTCGGGAATAAATATTTAATACATCATTGATTCGATGGTAAAAATTTGAAAATTTTCTTATAAAAATGATAAACAGTCCCGAACCCCCTTAAGGAGGAACAATGGGAAAAATGATTACTGTGATTTTTACTTGCCATATTGAATTCTAGGATAAAATATGACTTGATAGAGAAGAACATAGATAAATCGTCTTATAAATCTAGAAAACGCTACAAAAATTCGCATATTTTTAGCATTATGAACTGTTAATTTCACAGGTATTAAAATTTTTTGAATTTCACTATCATATTTCGTTTATGGTTACATTATTTTTTTTTCTAATTTGAAAATTATAAGCTAGAGATGTATCATAGTTTAGAATTATATTAGAGCAGAATTTTTAAAAACTTGGATTGAATTGAATTTATCGGATTAATTTTAATTTTAATAATTTTTTATAATTAAAAGATTTCAAGCAAAAACTGACTACATTACATACATTTTTTATAACTTATAAAATATATTAATTCGAATATCTTCTGATCTTTTTTTTAAGTAGCTTTATTATGATTCATTATAATGAAGTAGACATCATGTAGAACCAAATTTTACTATAAAAGGCCATATTCTTGCTGCTAAGGAAAACAACTTTCACATTAATCAAAACAAATGATATAGTAATAAAAATTGACAAGAAAGTAGAATGATAGAAAACTAAAAAAATAAAAATAAAATTTAGACCTTAATTTTGAATATAGATATTTTTCAACATTTAATTTTAATGCAAAGATTTTTTTTATACAATAATATTTATTTTTTATTAGTTAACTTGAATCATATTTTAAGTTTTTATTTAACTAATCTATTGGGTCAAATGTATCTTCTAAATATAGTCTGAATCTGACTCATCAAAGGACACAAAAATGTTCAAAATAGTACAGAAATATATTGAATAGAAATGAGAATTTTAAATGGCTGGCATTTTTTCTCATTTAAGATCGGCAGTACTCTGTAGAGTTTTGAACTAGATTTCCTAGACTAGTAATATTAGGAAAGCTCTAGTTAGACTAAGTTTACATGAGTGAAAGTTGATTAGTTCTAGTTGAAGCTGGTATTTTACTGAGAGTAGTACCTATAGATTTTGAATTCAAATATTTAAATAGTATATTAAATTTCTATTTAAATAGTATATATTTATACAATATGTACTTGGAAGGAAGGATTTTGTGGGTTCAGAAATAAAAACCCATTTGTGGACAACTAAAAGAACTTCGTAGTTCTTAAAAAAATAAAAATAAAAAAAAAGAAGATTTTGGCGTCTTCGGAAATTTTCTGTCTACTTTAGATGATTGAATTTTGTTTTCCTATAAGTTTGATGAGATGATCCATAAATAAAAATTAATATCAACTTATCTTGTCTTTTACTTTAGGTATTCTAATTTCTATATCAATTTTATGTAATGTTTTATTTTTTATAAATTTTAGGACCTGAATAAATATCATTAAGTTCGAGACGAAACGTTGCCAAAAGTGAATAACAAATTTTATTTAAGAAAGTACACTTTCCCACTACATTTATTTAATTAATTAATAGGTGTGTAAAATTTTATCCTTATAACTTGTCAAAAAGTACGTTTTTATTTTCAAGCATATTTTCTTTCACCTATACGTATAAATTTAAATAGATAAATTCAAAAACTATTCAATTCTCGGTAAAATACCGTTTGAATTTTAAATTTAATATAGTTTTTAAAAAAAATTCCACGATGAGAAACAAAACAGCATTTTTTTGTTAATTTGAAACTGCATTATGTGCATTTTTCCAATGGGAAAAAATGTCTACACAGACTAATGTTTTATAGACAAGTTGTTTGATGCTTCCAAACATAAAACTAGTCTTTAAAGTTTTTACTTTTTTCTTTTCTCATTATAACAGCTGCCAGAATGTTTCTTGCTTGAAGAGACTTGTCTACTCTAAAATATTTTTAGGCTTAAGTACAATCAGGCCTGAATGGAGTAATCAGCTAAAATGCTCACTTTTCGAGTTCTTTTGCTTCTGCTTAACTAGAGTCAACTTTTCTGCAAGGTAAACTTATCGTTTGAGCAAAAAATAAACAAATCTAACTAGAATTTTCTCTACAGTGAATACCGGCCTATTCTATCGAAATTGACGGGATTTAAAATTGTATTTTAAAGTAAAAAAGTATTCCCGTTTATTTAGATAAATTATTTGAATTAAATTACTAAGTAAGAGAAGGGAATTTATTTACCTGAACAGCGTGAGAGAGGATGCTTGTTCTTTGCTGACATGCTAGTGTTGACATCGTTGCCACTGCAGCGATATCATCTTCACTGTATACTTTAAAAGGATACTGTAATCTTGATTATTTAAATAGATTAATCAGCAATGAAAAGGGATCTTTCCACAACTGAATAATCAAATCCTTTTGTTCATTATATTTAATCCATGAATCCCAACTGTAGGTTTCAGATGGGATTCATGTTTTTTTTTTGTTTGTTTTTTTTGATAATATTTTGAAGATGATACCGCCACTAATGTACAAGATGCCAACAACATAAATGCCAATCGGAAGCTTGGGAATCAAAACTGTTCAGATGAATAAAATCAAACATTCATGGTAAAGGAGTGAGTGATTCAATCAAAAGAGATTTGCAATTTACCTGGCCAGTCTTGAGAATTTCCTCACGGGCTTGGGGCCCATCATAAATGCAGTCTCGGCGACATCGGCAAAACCCAATGAGGGCTTTTTCACTCGAGTCAAAAGAATATGAGCACACTTGACCTGTATATACCGCATAAGAGAGAAGATTAAAATTGATTTGCTCACCGGGAATGGAGATGATTGTCTGCCCTCAGACCTGAGAGTGAACCTTATCTCCATCATGAAATGTGTGTGGGGTGAATTTGCTTTGCAGAAGCAAGCCGCCTTGGATGCCGAGACGACGACATTCACACTTACACTCAGACAAAACATATAAAGCAGTGTTTCTCAACCAGTATATCGGTAATTAAGCGAAGAATATTGCTATTGGATACGCGAGATTAAATTATAATGAATCTGGTATAATTAATTCTTTGTCGGTGTTCATGCAAAAAGGATTAAGTCCGGATATGTGATAAATTGAAATAAGCATAATAGCATATCCATAAAGAGAAACAAAGAGGTTGTTCTCTGCTTGATGCAAATAAACATAGACACCTATATATATCAAATATTATATATATTATTTGATATATATATATATAGGTGTGTATGCAGTGGAGTAGCCAGAAAATTTTCATAGGGGGGGGGGGTCAATCCACAAAGCAAAATATTTAGTGAGAATTTTATTATATTAAAACAAATAGGTACTTCAAGAAATTAAAAAAGAAAATAATTCTTGATTAAACATATGAAATATATTTAATCATGGTTAGTTTACCATAAGAAACGGTTTGTGGTTGCCGTAACTCATCCCCTTCTGCCCCCCCCCCCCGTGGCTAAGCCCCTGTGTGTATGTTTATTTGCATCAAGCAGAGGACAACCTCTTTGTTTCTCTTTATGAATCAGCAACTCTGCCACTCTCTGCAAAATAAAAACTTTTCAAATCATAATAGCATATGCCTATTTTCTTTTATAATTTAGAAAAATATTTAAATCCGAGTCAAGCATAATTTTGAAATACATATATTAGTGTTAAAATAGCATTTTCAATTGAATTTAGTAAGTATAAATTGATTTAGTTCTATAAATACGAAAATCTAATGTCGATTTACATTTATTTGCGTATTAACGATTCAAGTATTCACAAAACAGTTTTGCATCATATTTTAAAACCTTTAATAAAAATTATTAAAATTGAAAAGATTTTCTTACTACAAGAGTAATAGAGTTGTTGATTTTTAAGAAGAAATCGCTCAGAGTATCCTTTTCTTGATAGAAATAAACATACCTCTAATACATATAAAGTATTCGTAGAAAGGAGAATAAACCAACTTACAAACGAATCTTCATTCAATCGGGTATTAATGTCAAAGAGAAAAAACAAATAAATTATTTATTTAAAAAAGGCTTCGAAACTATAGTCTATAACAAATAAATATCGTTGACTTAATAAGAAAATTGGAAAATTTTAATGGAGAAAAAAAAATCTTTACAACATTTGTCAAGTCGGATATTTCTTTGGTACGTTTTTAAACTAACCAGTAGTAAGGCAACGATATACGTGTATATTGTATAGATACAATAATGTATGTTTATTTCGATCAAGCAGAGGACTCCCTCATTTAATCCTCTTAAAAATATTTGCTTAGAAGGACTAAAGAAATTTTGTTTGAATATTTTTTTAATTAAAATATAGTGTTTACATAAAGTAAAGAAAATTTTTTTAGAAACTTTTTAAAATTTAAAATATAAAATACTAGGTAGGTTTCACATAAATAAAAAATCAGATGCATGTTTAGTTAGCACGACTCTATATATATTTCGGGGTATAAGCCCATCTTCAGGAGTTCACAAAGGAAACATTCGTGCTAATCAAGCATCTGATCTTTTATTTATGTGAAACCGAGGGGTGAACTGCGATTGGAATTAGCTGTACACCGTCTTTGGAATTACTTTGGAATTCATTAGATAATCTATTGACTTCCACTTGGAAATGAAAGTGGAAGTGGAAGTAGGTGTACACGATTTTAGGTCGCGGTTCACCTCTCTTGTGAAACCTACCTAGTATTTTATATTTTAAATTTTAACAAGTTTCTAAAAAAAGTTTCAAAAATTTTCTTTACTTTATTTAATATGTTTCACCAAGAACCTACACCATTCTCCCTCAACAAAATAGTGTTTACAATTCTAATTTTGATTATTTTGTATAATTTATGTAGATGAAAGTTCAAAAATGTATATACCTGGGAAAAAATAATGTTTTTTTAATTTATTGTTATCAATGTTAAGATATTCCAGAATTTTTATTTCTTTTTGTTCATAAAATTACTTTTGTTAAGAGAGAATGGTGTAGGTTCTTGGTGAAACATATTTTAATAAAATATTGAATTTTATTTTAATTTTCATTAATTTATTATAAAATGACTAATATCCAAGAACTGTGTCTTATTGTTACTTATCCCTTTTCGCACGCATACAGACCGAATATCGTAGTTATACCCATATTTAGATTTTAAGGAATTTGGTGTTGGTACTTGGTGAAACATTTTTTAAATTATTGGATAAAAAAATACTTGGTAGGTTTCACATTAAAATATAAAAATAAAACGAATTTATTTTTGGAGAGACTTTAATCTCGATATATATATTTCGGGTGGCTAACCCATCTTCAGGAGCAACAGAAAGTAACTTTTATTTTTATATCTTAATGTGAAACCTACCAAGTATTTTTTATCCAATAATACCCATATTTGCCTGCAACGTCGACAACCTGGAGTACAGCTCTCTTAATTCCGGCGAGGAGCGAAAATGTTCCGCACGAAAGCGATTTGTTTCGCACATATATGCACCATAGATAAATTATGAATCGATTTTAACACTATACTCATAAATTAATCTCATCACGTTAGCACGGTAATATAAAATTTTTAAAAATTATTAAAAATACTTTCCCTATTCCTTATGAATTAGCAAAAGCAGCATGTGGAAGAATATTTAGTTTATTGATAAGAGTTAAGAAAAGAAACTGATCAATTCTAAATTGGCAATTAATTAATTTTAAATTTATTAGTAAAACATATTAACATCTAGTGAACGCGGTGTAGGTTTATAGTGAAACATATTTAAAAAATTACAAAGGGTTAGAATTAGTGGTGTTTCACAAAAATACAAATTGAAATAAAGTTTCAGTTTACTGAATACTCTATATTATTTCGGATTTTTCCATTATCAGGAGTTTGCATAAAAGACTTTGTATAAACTCCTGATGAGTATCCAGTAAACTAAAACTTTAAATCAAATTTTATTTTTGTCAAACAACACTAATTCCAACCCATTGTAATTTTTTAAAACATTTTAGTCTGAAATTATTGGGTCATTATTTTTTTTCGTTTTTGTATTGTAATACCTAGATTGCAATTTGTCCAATTAAATAGTGATTTCGAGTTTAATTCTAGGTTGACTACGTGCTGGAAAAACTATGGATAAACCACTCCAGATTACTGTACCTACTATCAAAACAATTTCCAAAAATAAAAAAAAATGACACTAATATCTATAATAATTTCTCTAACTTTAATAAAAAAATATTTAGTTAAAAGAAATTATCATTATTTTAAATTTAACAAAGAATTAAATGAAACAGTAACTGAAATAAAAAATTTCTATAAAAATGTATTTTGATAAAGATGCGACGAAATTTTTTTGTTTTAGCAGAGTTGTAAGTTATCAAAACGTTTCTAATTTCTTGAAATAATACATTATTTAAATAATTTTTATTTATTTTATATTATATAAGGCAAAATAACAAAAAAGAAGTGTATGTGTCAATACTAAAGCTCCGATGATTTCTAAATTCATACAGAGAGTCAAATGGAATTAGTTTCTAGTAAAACAAGGCTTTGAAAAAATCAATACTATCCATGACATTTCGAAGAATCATGTTCAGTCTTTTGATTGGCTTTTTCCTGTCGTGTCGTCAAATCAATGAAAATCCGGAAGTTGGTTTCTCGAGACACCATAGAGACTTTCTGTACACGAGCTATGAATAGATTGAAATTCTAACTCTAATAAATTCAAAATTAATATAAAAGAGGTAGCCAAGAAAAAATAAAAATTCAATTTTTTCTTGGCAACGTTTCGATTAAATATTTATATAATGTATGAGTCTTCTTATTAATATAACCTTATATATTTTAAATTTAAATGAAGACATATGGTTGTATGAAAAACCATGATTTTAACTTTTGATACATGCACGTCTTCATTATAATTTAAAATATATACCTAAGGATTATATTAATAAAATGACTCATACATGTAAGTTTATGATAGAAACAAAAAGCTTCTCTCCTTCTGAAGAATGTTTACTAGTCTCATATGATTGGATCAGAGATTGTACTGCTGGGAAAAATTTCTCCAGGTTCTTATGTCTTGTCTACTTTATTTTTGTTACACGCCTTTTAATTAAAACTCATTATTTTGTTTTGATTTATTTTCGATATGCTCTGCCTCCCAAAATCAAGTCTTAATTCAAGTTGAATAAAAATGGTTGAGAAACACTGACCTAAACTCTTACATATTTATACATAACACAAATATTCATTCATTCAAATGCATTTTTATGAGCCTAAAAAATTTTAATAAACAAAACATACCAAAACAAACAAAAAAGTAAAAACAAAATAAAATAAAATTAATTTTTCATTAAGATTGTATTAAATAGTTATTATATATTTTTAGACATTTCGGGCTTTTTTATATATATATAACTGTTAAAAATAATACTGTTGAAACGATGCGACAAATTGCTTTCAGCAAAAAATTGTAACAGAAATAACTCTTACATTTTGAGTTATGAAAATAAGTTTAAAAAAATCTTCTCCTGCGGTTCCTAATAATATTATGAGTCATTATCATCATCCTATTCAAGTATACAGTCCTAAGACTGGTTGGATGCACTTATCTGCCTCCATCCAACTTTCTAAAATTACCACTTCCCATATCTTTCACTATCTGTGGAAAATATCCTGATCTAGGTCATCTCCTTCTGCTTTTCTTTCTCAATTTGTTCTCTAAAATATCCCTTAGGGTCCAAATACACCACTAGAGAAATTCTAACTTGAGAAAACTGTGCGTTAATAGATTAACGGCATAAGTGCTGTTTATTTCAAAACAATTAGACGAAGCTGCACTTGTGGCCACGCCCACCTTAATTTGATTAGCGGGGAGTCCTTTCTATCTAGAGTTTCTCTAGTAGTGCAGCCTTAGATATAAGTCATGTCTTAACGACTCCCTTACACACCTCTGTTATTCTCTTATTCAGATTCTTCTACAGTATTCTATTTTTTTTTTCATTAAGAACTTCTTCATTTTCAATTCTAATAATTTATTTAATATTTTAACATTATCAAATAAGTAATATATAAGCTAAATATCTTTTCTTATATTATTTTACCAATTACTGTTTTCTAATTGTTAATACTTTTTGAATTTTATGGGACTTTAGACGCTCCATCTGAGATCATATAAATTTATAGATTTTATATTTTAGTTGAAAATAAATTCTTAATTGAATTTTCGAGGCTTATGTAAATTTATGTAGGAATTCCCTAAATATTATATAAAGAGTTCGGTATGGATAAAAAAATTTATAAACACTGTCCTTAACTAACTTGCAGAAAGAAAAAAAAATGGAGATCTAAAAACATTCATGGTTCTCAGTCCAGATTGTGAGAGAATGATGAATAATTTGTAATTTTTATAATTAAGAATGCAATCAAAACAAGATTCCTCTACAAAAGTAGATAATATAAATAAAATAACCGCACTTTTTGAAAAAAAAATCTAAATGTAAAAAAATTAAAAATGTACTTTTAATTCAATCTTAATGAAAATCTTTTTTTTTTTTTGAAGTCCAAAATTTTTAATTGAAATTCAAAATAATAAAATTTATTTATTTTACAAAAAGTGATATAATAAGTTTAATAGGATAGATATGTTTAATATCAAAGAAATTATTGAGCAAAAAAAATTTTTTAGCTGGATTGGCTGTAATTTTAATAATAAAAATGAAAAAGACAACAGGATTGTTTTAATTTAATTATTTATTTTTGCTATTGGCGTTTCAACAGCTTGATTTTGTCTTCCTAATATTTTAAATACAAGTTTATAATCTTTAGAAAACAAAATAAAGTTGTCGAAACGCCACAATAATAAATAAAATAAATAATTACATTAAAAATTCAAAGGCTGTTTGTTTCTATGATTTTAGGAATCAGAGTTTTAATAATTCTGGGAATTCCCATTTCGTAAAAAAATTTACATAATTTTATTATAAATAATTAACAATACAGTTTAATATTTTTAAACATTTCAATCCTATCAAACCAAAGTCGATAGATATTAAACCTGAAATAAACCAGTATTAATCACATTTAATTTTAATTGAATTGAGGAATTAATTTTTTTTTTGTTTTTAGTCAAATGCGCTCAACAGTAATTTTGTTAAAGTAATATGACTATGTTATCGAGGTCTTGAAAAATATTAAATAGCCAAATATGCCATAAAAATGTATTTAAATTTCAAAAAAGTGACGGTACGGCTTTTGAGAATTAAGATTTTTAATATGAGAAATTTAACAGAAGATCTTAGGGCCGGTTGTATGTCGCAAAGTAAATGCTTTTTACCACTAACACAGGGTAGATGGTAAATGGAGGGATGGCCATCCCAGTCCCTCCATTTACCATCTACCCTGTGTTACTGGCAAAAAGCATTTACTTTGCGACATACAACCGGCCCTTAAAGTTGCCAGATAGGCCCTATGTTAATTTACTCAATTTCAAGACTTCAAAAACAATATGGGAAATTTTGTTGAAATTTAAATATATTTTTCATGGTACAATTGGCTTGTTGACATTTTTTTAAACCCTCCCCAGATAACATTTATTACCATTATTATATTAACTAATACATTTACATGTAATTAGTATTGATTAATATTGTCAAAAAAGTTAAGATTTGACAAACTATAGTGTTGTATTTTTGTAATAACTGTAAATTGTCATGTTTTGGTTAGTAAATATTTAGTTATTTTTTACATTTCACAAAGGGCATATATACCGGGTGTTGAATGGTGACCCAATATATAGGGAATTAACATGTAAAATATTATTTATCCAAATTTCTACAATCCTAATTATTTAGAGTACAGCCTCACGGGACAAAAATTAAGAAGATTTAAAAGATAAGTACATCAGATATTTTCAACTTATATTAAAATAGCAAAACATGTCTTTTTTCTTTAATCCTAATTATTTAGAGTGCAGGTTCAAGAGACAAAAATTAAGTAGATTTAAAAGATAAGTAGATATATCAGATATTATTAAAATAGCAATTCATGTCTTTTTTTATTACGTATTCTATAGATAGTCCATTTAGTTAGATCCTATGTAGTATGGTACTTTAATTAAGTGTTAATGCAGGAACCGGATTAGAGTGGTTCAAATTTTTTTCCACATTCATCATCAACACACGATGATGAAGCAGTAATGCTATAATAAAAAAGGAATTTTAAATTGTTGTTGTAATTTTTTTAAGTTGTATGAGCTATTACAATCAAAAATTTTATGTATAATACATTAAAAAAAAAAATTTAGAGTTGTTTTATTCAGGAAATATATGTGAATAGTGCAAGATCTTTTTGGAGAGAACCACCAGTATTGCTGGCTTTTCAACGATTCAGTATCTCTTTAAAAATCAAAACAAATTAAATCCGCTATTTAAGTAAGTCTTACATGGCTTGAATATGCATCTGTTTTTGTTTTGATTATCCATAATCCGCTGAATCGTTGAAATAGCAGCAACAGAGAATTCTTCTATAAGGAGATGCTTGCACTTTTTCCTCAATAAAACAACTTTTCAAATTTACTTTTTTCCAATATTATGTAAAGTAAATCTATTTTGTGTGTCAGATATAATGAATCTAAAAAACTGATACAATCTTTAAAAATTCGTTTTTAATTTTTTAAATAAAATTTTTATATCTTTAAGGCCCGGTTGTATGTCGCAAAGTAAATGCTTTCACCACCAACCAAGGCAGCTGGAAAATGGAGGGGCTGGGATGGCCAATCAGATGACAGGAACTTTCAGTGCCTGTCATCTGATTGACCCTAATGAAGGAACATATTGACCCACAATAAGACTAAAGATATTATTAAAGGAAGCTTTGTTTGAGAATTATTTCGCCCCGAAATATCCCTCCAGCTCAGACAGATCCTTCAGACCATCCCAGCCCCTCCATCTTCCAGCCACCCTGGCCAGTGGCAAAAAGCATTTACTTTGCGACATACAACCGGGCCTAAATGTTATTTGCTTTTTATATTTACCTACTTTAGAAGTATTACTATTTTTTGCAAATTCTAAGCTAAATTTTTTTCTTGAGGTTTTTTATATAAAAAATAAATTGTTCTTATTTTATTTTTTGTTTTTTGCTCTTTAGTAAAAGTTGGTCAATGTACTAATGTACTTATTTTGTCTAGCTTTTAAATCTTCCTTTAATCTTTCATTAACCCCCTCTAATTTAATAAGGAAAGCAAATATTTGTGTATATTATGTCTTTTAACATTTTAATTTCATATATATTTATAGGTCATTCAACATTTATATTTATTTCAAGATACTTATTTTTTCAAATTTTTCAAGTTTTGATTCATGTAAAATTTAAGAGGGCCTGATAGTTCAATATAAAAATGACTCTAGCATATCTATTTCATAAACTACAAAATAAAACTTCGATGGAATTCAAAAGTGTAACATAAAAAGTATTATTAATTATTTGAATCAATCTTAGGGAATACTAAACAACTTCAACAAGCGTATATATTATAAATTATAAATTCCCAAACATTTATTTTTCTCCTAATTATTCTGAAGCATTTGAAGAGCGACTATTTCGATTTAAAATATAAATTCTTATCTTCAGTTCATATAGTAAGATTACTCTATAAGCTCTCAACAGAAAGAAATAAGTCGTGGTGATCTAATTAGGTTTTTTAAGTAGTTAATTCTCAACAAAAATGTTCCTCAGTAAATCTAACGACAGATTGTAGTTGTTTATACGCTGAATCTTATGGGATATTTCGATTTTTTTACTTTAGAGTTTTGATATATTTTCGGGCAAAACACCTTCATATCTATGACGCCTCAAAAATAGGTCAACATTGCAAAATGGTCATTTTCTGCGTTTTGACCAAAAATAATCGCAAAACCCTGACCTATTCTAAAAGCTTCACTAGAATTAGCGTAAAAACTCTACTAGGATTAATTCTTAGATTTTTTTGAGAAAAATTTAATTTTTGTGAAGCAACGATCAGTGTTTTTTTATAGATATGGTAAATCTGTTACTCGAAATTCTATTTTACAGCTTCTTGACCTCTTAATATTCGAATTTTAATCGAACTCTTCGAGCTCATTCGATCTTCTGCTTTTTCTCTCATTATTAGAAATCTATTTAAAAATTCTCTAAACATACATTTTAGAAACATATCTGAAGTTTTAAACCAATATATCTAAGAGACTGGAACTCTCTTCAAGCTTCTATCTTTAAGCCCTTGATTTAAGTAGGGCTCATCTCTAGGGCTCAATTTTCCTATCATTGCCGTCCTTAACACAGATGCAAGTGCTATCATGTTTGAAGTGATTATCTTTGACACTGTTTATTACGCAAATAAAAAAGGCCACAAAACCCTCAAAATTGCAAGATCATCTGATATTAACTTCGTCCTTGAAATCCGAGCATGTTGGAATTGTTTAGCACTTTATTAATTAATTCTTACCGATTAACTCTACAAGAAAGTAATTTTTGAGTTTCGTTTTGAATTCTCTAAAAGTTTCATTAAACTAGTTCAGGGTCGAAAATTATTAGACCAGGAAAACCTTATAGAATCTCGATTTATTAACACAAATTGTTTAGTGAACTGGTTATATTAGCAAAAAAAGCTAGCATTAAAAATTAAAACAAAGATGGATGAAAAAATGAATGAATGAACTGATGATTATATTTCAGCTTGGACTTATTTTAAACTAACCAGAATGTGGACACAGTAGGTGCAGACAAATCCAATAAATATGGTCCCAACGATGCCCACAACGCTACCTGCATTCGCAAAAGCATAGGGCATGGCTAGAATCCCAGATCCAAGGGAGCCTTTCAGTAGATGGATTAATGTCTCCATATTCCTGAAAATCAATTAAAAAAATATTACCAAAATTGATTTAGTATCACATATAATTTATCAATACTTTTATAAAATGTAATGTGAAATTTCAGATCTTCAGCTAAAAATGTTCAAAGATCTTCTAATTAATATTTTTTTTCATCTAGAAGTTCTAAAGTAGAAGAGTTCAAAATATGAATTGTTTTTTATATTAAAAATAAAAATATTTTGACACCAGAATAAACTTTCTACAATCTTCCATTTCAACATTTTTTACACAATGAGCAAAAAAAGAGTGAATTTAATAGTAGGAGCAATGATGTCTAAAATTTGATGACTGTTCACAATCTAGTATGATGGATTTAGATTTTTTTTAATATTTCGTATATACAATCTTAGAAATCTTTAATTTGAAATTAAATTCATAAGTCTTGAATTCTTATGGTTAATTAACTAGAAAATTTCAATAAATAAATAAAAATCATTGAAGTTTCTAAAACATATATTTGTTATTACATAGGCCAATTTAAAGAAAGAATCTAATGGAGATCCCACGGAGTGAGTGAGAGAGTACATCATTTGCTAGTCAGATCTAATACACATATATGTGTATAATGTATATACCAATTAGTAATTGAATTCACTAAATAAAAATTTCGATATCATAAAATAATATAAATACTAGAATGTGTGATTTCTATCTATGGTATTACTACAAATATAAAGCTCGGATTTAATAAAAAATAAATAAAATAATAAGCATTAAAATGAACTTCTTAGCTGACACCAGGGGCATCCGTAGAAAATCTTTTATAGGGGTTGCAAAGCTAAGAGACAAATAATTACATTATTAAATCTTTATTTAAATATTTAATTTTTGAGTATATTCTCACAAGTAAAATACACTAATACAGTAGTGCCTAAATACAAAAGCAAATACTGTATACAGTAAACATAGTTTAGTGAGTCCGGCCCAAAAGACAGGGTTGTTTCAGAATGTTTAATTCGATTCCGGGGAGAGGAGGGGCTCGTGCACCCTTTTGACCTCTCTGCGTACACTCATGGCTGGTACCCTATGTCCTTAATACTTTAAAAATAAATCTATACTTAATTTTGTTATTTTCAAAAATTTTATTTTTCACTGAATCTCAAAGGAATCGTAAATTAAAATATAAATCGTGGCCTTAGAGTGTAAACCTGCTATCTCACAACAAGCAAATTTTGTAGGGTAGAAAAAAAAAAATTTAATATTATTGTTATGGAAAGAAACTTTTTCACATTTTCTTTTCTACAACTTAAGATCATAATTTTAAGTAGCAGTTTTACTTGGACGATGCTGCATCTCTTTTTCTTTCAGAACGGTATTAATGTCATATGTGATAAAAAAAATGGATTTGGCAGGTTTACACTCTAAGGCGACGATATGTATAAAATAAAAATAATATTTAAACTTACGAAGTAGGATGTGGGACTTTTCGATGCTGGAAGGGGTCATAGGGTGCGACCCCCTGCTCACACACGCTCATATCACTCTTAAACATGAGTGGAGTTGTTGAACCTGCTGCAGATTCTAGAGGAACTCCCACCGACTTGGCTTTGTACCTGCAAAGAAATAACAAAAATATTAGAACCACTTCCTTGCAAAATAAAAAAAGAACCGACCTTTCTCTTGAACTACTTTCGTCCACAAATTGCACTACTGCTTGCTTGGGCGAAGAAACATTAAACTAAAAGACACATTGCAAAAACAAGCTTTCTATTCGACTCTAGATTCCAGACAAGATTCACTCACATTCGATAAAATACTTTTTTTTCTTATTAATCAATCATAATGACGGTTCACTCAATTGTAAGATTTGATGAATGGGAGATAATAATAGTTCTCTTAGGAAGGTATACCAGTATAGATAGCATGATCATCATTTACCAGCTGTGTTGGAATTTTCAAAGGTTGTTGTGGTATAAAAAATTTGATCGTATTTCAACTAACTTAATTAAGTGTCTCAAAATGAAATAAGAAAAAAATCAATCGATTTTTTTATAGAAAAGATTTGTTTTGCCGTGAGTAGGAGAGCTGGTGATCTTTCATAATGAAAATCAATGAGGTTGTCGGCTATGGATGGTGTGGATGCGGCGCATCCCTAAAATTTCAAACATTTAGAGTATTTTCATAAATATATATAAGGTCGACTTCAAAATTTCATGAGGATCTTTAAATTTTCAAATTATTATCCATCAGAAAGTTAGGGGCTCTCGGATTCGACTGCTGAGGGGGCGAAACTTTCTGACATAATAATATATACAAAATAATCTACTATAATTTTTGATAAAATTATCCTCATTCAATTTCTCATTTGTTTATTATCCGTTATTTCAAATATTTCTATAAAAAACAGTTTTTTTGTTTTGAAAAGTAGGTATATTGGTTCTCGAAATGAAATAAAATTGTTGCATAGTTTCAAGGGGCAATTATTAAAATGATTGATTATTCCGAAAAGGGTGCAGATAGAAGGTTTGATGTCCCTGCCTGGTATATTTTCCAGTTCAAGCATGTCAAAGTCAAGTCCAGACGAGTTTTAGTCGAATAAAAATTGTTCTCGCTGAGAAACTATTAAAATAATAATGAAATTAAATAAAGATGTTTCGAGAATTGTTGGAATCATCCATTTTTAAGAATTCTCAATATATAAGATCGGAAATAACTAAGAGTGCTTTAGCCAGTCTTGGCTTGCTTATAGCCATAGAATTAGAAGAAATTTAAGATTTTCTTATAAGACTGGCTGATTATAGTGGAAGATTATGGTGGAAGAAGACTGTTAAGTTTAAGTCCGCAAGAATTAATTTTGACTCCTACCCTCACTCTCACAAATGCCGTATTAAATGAAATTTGCAAAAAAAGAAGCAAAGATTAAAATAAAATTTCAAAAAATTAATACTTTTTTGGACAGCAGATTTTCATCATCAGTTTTTTTAATTAGAAATATTTTGTCTGAACGTTTGTGATGTGACCTGCTTAGTATTACGACTTAAGGGATTTACATACATCCATTCGAGTATTTGAGCCGACGAGAAATAATATATATAATATTTCTAATTAAAATGACTGATGATGAAGATCAAATCTTCGAAAATATAGTTTCTCAGTGATTTCTATTTATGAAAGCTTTTTTATATAAAATGAAACGGAAAACGACTTTTCGTGACATGTTTTATAAAACATTCAAAACATATTGGATAAAAAATCAATTTATGAATTTTCAGTACTAGAGAAAAGTGATTTTTTTTAAGAAAAACAGTACGTAAATATAGAGATTTGGAGACTTTTTTGACAACGAACGAGTTGAGTTAGAAATTTGAAACTTGGTATTTAGAACTTCACATTAATACAAACTTGTGTTCCAAATTTCAGCTCATTATCGACAATCATTCAATAATTTGATATATATAAAAAAAAATTATCCTTTTTTTTTTAATATCGGAAGTTAGATAAAATACGGGTAATGTCTTATATAATGTTCTCCAAGTTTGAATATTGTTTTTCTCAAAACTATAGTATTACGGCCTTTCGAGATGTAGGTATTTGTGAAATATTCAAATGATTTTGTCAAAAATTCAACATTAATAGTATACTTTCCTGCTTTCATAATTTTATTGTGCATAAATCAATTAATATGATGTTGCATAATTAAAAAGTATCCGCTTTAGATATTTCACCATTATTTTCGGACCAAATCTATGAGGATTTTAAATTAATCAAAATTATGTTTTTGAAATTAAATAGATAACAACACTTTATAATATTATGTAATTAAAATACAATATAGGAATCTAATGAATCACTTTTTTATTAGAAATTCGTTCTAGAAATTTATTCCCAGTATTGCGAGAAAAATTTGAAAAAACCCACTATTTCTTAACATAAATACGTATATGAGCTATTCGATAAAGAGTTAAATCAGATTTAGTAGTTTAGTCTCTAAGTGAAAATACATGAAAAATGTATTTCGAAAATTGTGCTCGAAAATGCATGAACAAAAACGCCCAATACGAAGTGAGCTACTTATTCTTTAAATTTGAAAAAGCTCAAAATCGAAAATCTGTTAATGGGTTTTCGAGTTGTGAAACAAACATTCCAACAGTTAAACAAAAATTATAGCTTTTGTTTACCTAAAAAGCCATGAAATAGCAAAAATTTTGAAGGTTAATAAAAATAAAGAACTAAATCTTTAGATTTTGTTTTACTTTATGGTCAAGTATTGTAATCGTACACGAAAAAGCGTTTTCATTCGCTTCGTTTTTTCAAAATACCTTAAAAACGGCTGAAACTATTTTGATAAAAAAAAATTGAGAATAATCATGGCGTTTCGGTCTATAAAAAATCCTAATGAGTGATCGTCGAAAAAAATAATATTTTAAGAGATATTAATTGTTTGGTCAAAATGTCTGTTACGTTACTAGATTAAACAAATATTTTGTACGCTCTAGCTTAAAAACTAGTGGGAATATCAAAACGAAATTTCACATGTAGTTTTGGTGAATTGAGATTAAGAGTTGATTAGATTTTCGTTGAAATCGAAAAAAAATTAAGGGGAGGGAGGGGGGGGGTTAAAAAAACTAAAATTATAAGATTTTCGAACTAAAAAAAACAAACTAAAAAATGAAATATTTTATTTCAAAATGCATTAAAAAGCAGAAGTCTTCTAAAAATGTGATTACTTATTTGACTAAAAATAAAAGTGGGGGCGCTTTTAACTTTAAATATAATTAAAATAAGCGTTCACATTATTATTTTTGTTCATATTATAACCAAGTAAATGTTTAGAGTACTAAATAAAATGTATGTTTTGCATTTTAGTGTAAATTGAAATAAAAGAAATTAAGAGTTAAATAAATTTATTTTAAATCAAATCTTTAGGAAATATACCAATATTATAATAATTTTATCAATTAATACACACTTACAATTACTAGATCTAAATATTAATGAATTGAATCTGTTTGTTTCTTATCAAATAAATAATCAACAGGATTTTCTTCAATATTTTTCAAATCTGATCTGTATTTTGATTTTATAATCTCCACTGCTAATAAGGTCGCTCCGTATCAATCATTTGTAATAAAAAACGGCCATTTCACAAATTATTGAAGGCAGATATACCTCGAATTCATTACACTTTATTTGTTTCATTGTCATTGTTGCCCTATGTTTCGCGATTCCAAAATTCAGTAACTCGACCCATAGTTTAAGACAGGGCTGTCCAACCTGTGGCCCGCGTGCCGCATGCGGCCCAGCACTGCAACGAATGTGGCCCAAAATAAAATCATAAACTTTAAAACATTGAAATTTATATGTAGAGATATATTTCCCTTTTTCAAATATGAACATGTCAATAGATAATGGATAGTCAGGGATTATTATATCCGCGACCCTTTTGAAAAATAAACAAGGAATCGGCGTTTTCTAGAACAATCACAATTAATTGATAATTTTTCTCCTGACTAAAACTTCTCAGGACTTGTCTTTTAGATCTTTGCACGTTCTTACATGTCAATAGATAATGGATAGATAGTTAGGGATTATTAAATCCGTGACCCTTTTAAAAATAAATTATCATTTCTTATATCCTTCTATAATCCCATTCGATTTTAACCCAGGGCTGTCCAACCCATGGCCCAATATAAAGTCATAAAATTTCTTAAACATTGAGATTTATATGTAGATACTGGAAGACACACAACAATTTGGCCTGATAATTTTTTCTCTCTAAAATATGAAATTTTAAAATCTATAATATATGATATCACTTTTTGTAAGTATGTAGGTATGTATTTACATATATGAGAAACTATTTTCATGTATAAAATTTACGAAAAGTAAAATTAGAAGTGCACTATGAGCTAAAAAAATAATAAAGTTCTTATTTCTATATTATTAACTATCTTTTTTGAATAACAAATATCAATAGAATTATAAGTATTTTATTCGCGGTCCGAGACAATTTTTTTTCTAATGCGGCCTGTGTAAGCCAAAAGGTTGGAGACCCCTGGTTTAAGAAGCACTACACTAGACCTTCAAATGTAAAGATCTACAAAAATGTGAATTTTTTTAATTAATTATAAAAATTTTCTATACTAAGTAAAATAAAAATAAAAAATAAAGGTCCTTTTTTTAAATTCATTTATAGCAAGCTAGGTTATATTTCTCACTTTTTTTATATATAATAGAAATAAAAGCTATTCAACTATATAATATAAACCTTTCCTTATTTCTAAGTTTACCTTAATTTTATTTCTTAAAAGAAATCCAACAAATAATCTAAATAGAATACTAATAACAAAAGCTAACCACTTGTCACTCAAATTCGACAAATAAACTTATATTGAACAATAACCCAACAAAAACAATGCACAGAGGAGAGCGTTTCTTTGCAACTGTACAGTGTTACCATTACTTATGGTAGAGCGAGTCACATAGGAGGAATTCCTTCTGAAATTTCTCCTCCCTCCTACATTTAATCGAATCCACGTAACAGGAAAAACAGCATTTAGCTAACAAATTGAATAATAGTAAGTGTTTTGTTTTGATTTTTTTCTTCATTGATAAATTATTTTAAATATCTTTACAGGATACAAAGCGTCATTTGAGAATAAAAAAACTTACTGTGAAATATATGCGAGCTCAGTCTTCACACCGGAATTCCGCCGATTGTATTCCGAAACAGTCTGATGTACTTTTGCTTGCGGTTTCACCTGGAAAGAAATAAAAAATAAAATACATTAATCATTGTAATTTTTTTTTAGATTATTTTTATTAATAAAAATGTATAATAAATCATTTAAAATATAAAGAAGAAAAAATTTACAACGTATTGTTTATATGTACTATATATCTCAGGATTTGGTTGAAAGCATTCCTGAAATAAACAAGATTCAACAAAATATAATTTATTAGAAAAATTTTTCCCTTTTAGTGTAGTTTCGAAACCGTCGTTTCGGAGGATTTTTCCTCCTTCATCAGAGTTCAAAAAGCCCAATGAAGGAAGTACAGTTATACTGTAAATATTGTAATACGAGCTTTTCGTGCGTGCCTTCGGCACGCCTCGAAGCTCTCGGCCCTGGCGGGCGGCTTCTCTATCCAAAATGTTTATTCCTCTTAAAACACCACACTCCAAATGAATACCTGTAAACTCCCGAAAATACATAGTCTCTTAAAAGTTTCGCCTCATTTTCGTCCTAAGAATAACAAAATTTAGATTTTTTAAAAAATTATAAAAAAGTGGCAAATTATTAAAAAATAAACAAATAATATATAAAATATAAATCAAATAAGATGTGATTAATTTATTTTTCTGTGCGCAAAGAAAAGCGAATTGAATATTTAATTTTTGAGTGGTGAGGGGGGGGGAGGAATAATTATCAATATATTTAATGTTTCTTAATTTAAAATCAATTGGAGTCTTTCATTTCAAATTACAATTACAATTATATTTCAAATTTGCAGCAAATATACCGACGGCATCAGCGCTCCCTATCGGCAGCATTCTCTGAGCGTTGTTACAAATTAATCTAGGCTCTTATATATAGTATTCTATAAGTGAATTTAGCCTTCAACCAGTGGCGGATTTCAGTGTTTAGGAGCCACGAGGGATAAAACTAAAAAAGACCCCATATTTAATCATTTATTTGATAATATTTGGGCCCCGATGGCCAGTCCACACACCGTTAAATCCGCCACTGCCTATATTATAATCCTAACAAATTTCTGTTAATTTGCCGGTAGTGTAAGGGCTCTTGAGCTGAGTACCTTACTTGTTAACTATCACAGGTGAAGTGATTGGAACCTAGTGTATTGTGTTAATTTTTTTAAATAAATAAAAATTTAAAATTTAAATTATATTTGTCAAAAATCTGAAAATCTCCAAAGCTAACAAACTCATTTGTTAAATTTATAATATGAATTAGGTGTAACCCAAACTAATAATAAAATTTAAACATAGAAAATGCAATATAAACTCACTAGGAAAATAAATAAATAAATAAATAAAATATGTAATGCGGACATCTCACGACTTTTCAATACACTTGCCCCCTAAATAAAGTAAGTGTGAATTAAAATTTGGCCCAAATCGGAAAAAGTGTTTAAATTTTTCGACCTCCTTCCTATCTGATTTTCAGTCCGATTTCAAATAATATTTAATCAATATCAATGTAAAATAACGTTTTGATTTCTTCATTTGTTTTTGAGCTAGATCGTACACAAAGTTTGGTAACACAAAGACTATTAATTAACTAATAAACGTTTCGACAAAATAATTATATATCTTCCAAATTACTTGAGAACATCCAAAAGACAATTTAAGCTGCTTTTTTAATAAAGTTTGTTTTATTTAATTTCAATATTAGTTCAGTATTTTTGCTGTCGAGTGTACATGTGTCAGAGGTAAAATATATCTGTCAGTCAGATCGGTAAGGTCATCTATATATCCCAATAAATTAATATTGTGACAGGTTAGTAAAATTTAAATAAAACCTATAAGTAAGAAGCTACGAAGAAAGGGGCAGAAAGTGAACACTCACAAAGGATGTTTAGCCGATGATATCAAATGCTAAGAAAATCCCAAAAGCATTTCCATTCTAGAATATATCATGGTATTAGGTATTTGTGTCATATCACTGGGTGGTCAGGTGCCAGACAGCACTGAATCCATGACTTTGAATTACATGTTATCTAACTAAACAAATATTGCAAGTAACGTCTAATTGGTATATTTACTATTATGTAGTACTAGACCTTTCTAGTATTATATTTGTGAATTAAATTTTCGTGTCTCATAATTTAATTCAAATTGGGGGAAATGGTGAAACTTTTTCAAGACTCAGGACGCTGTTTGCATTTTCGGTGAATTAATCATTTTAAATGATAAATATTTAAATCTGATATTCGTTTGGATTTAATATTTATTTATCTAGAGTCAAAAGGCCGTTTCTATAATAATAAAAATTAGGAAATTAATCTCTACTAGTCTGAAACAGGTTTAGACTTGTATTTGTTATTTTTGTAAGATCATTCTATTCGCGCCCATTTTAATCATTTTTCTCGATTAGCTTCTAATGAAAGAATCACTCAACGGCATATTTATCAAATAATAAAAAATGAGAAAACTTATTAGGTTGGTGCATAATTATCTGCAGTTTATATTGGCATGTTTTTGTTTAATAAAAACAATCTTCTCTATTTCTTTAAGAAAATGCATATCGAAAATCATATTCATATTCATAGTCATATTACCACTGTACCACTAGAGGGAAATGATGGAAGGCAGCACAGTCATTTTGCGATCTCAACCAACTTTTTGGCGATCCCACCACATTGCCTTCTTACAGTGGACGACTTTCTGTAATCCTTTGGGTGAAACACCTGTCGAAGCTCAAATCTTCTTTCTTTTGATGTTTTTGAAGAGAAGCCGCGATTCATCGCCAGTGACGAGTTTCTTCAGAAACGGAGTTTGCTTGTTTCTCTGCACCAAATCGGTGTAAATTCAGACACGTTCGGTTTTGTTGTTGTCGGAGAGTTAGTGTGGGACATATACAGCCAATTTCCATTCTTTTCTGAGCTTTTTGAGACGACGAACGATGGTCGAATTGTCTACATTGAAGTCTTAGGTCAACATTCTGGTTGTCAAAATTTCGTTCATGCCAAAATTCAGGTCGTTGAAATTTGATGGTCGACCTCTTCCTTCTTCATCTTCGAGGCTTGTATCGCCCGATTTGAAAGCCTTGAACCATTTTTCAGCTTGGCTTTTACTGATTGTTCATTCGCCAAAAAGTTTGAAATGACTGTGCTGGATTCTATCCTTTCTCGTAGTGGTACAACATAATATGACGAATATAATTTTCGACACTCATTTTCTTAAAGAAATAGAGAAGATTGTTTTTATCAAAAAAAAAATAATCAACAACAACAATTATCACTAACGAAAAACGTGACAATATAAACGGCGAATAATTATGCATCAACCTAATGGTTTCGCTAGAGACGACCTTAGAATTAATTAATAATAAACTTATATTTAATTTTTTCATTTTTAAATATATCTT
This sequence comes from Forficula auricularia, assembly GCA_024734495.1. Taxonomy (NCBI): domain Eukaryota; kingdom Metazoa; phylum Arthropoda; class Insecta; order Dermaptera; family Forficulidae; genus Forficula; species Forficula auricularia. The sequence continues at coordinate 461,811 of JALMQS010000123.1, forward strand.
CTTAAATTCTCAATAAAATCATTCAAAAAATATTTTCCGCATTTTTGAACGATCTTAAGTTCTAAAGCTAGAAAGCCCAAAATTTAATCAGTTTTCCGCATTAGAAATATAATTATTTTAACACAAGAAAAAACTTTCTACGACTTGTTATCCTTGAATTTTTTTATTATAATATTATAATCAAGAACATTGTATTACAAAGTTCTAATTATATAATTATTTTTAAGCTTTAGTTAGTTTAATGAAAGATAAGCTAAACTTTATAAGTTAAAAATCTTTTAATAGTAACCGATGAATGTAGGAAATACCTTAATTCAAGGTCAAAAAATTATAATAGTACATAGATTAAATGTCTAGGTTTAATTCATGTAATGTAAATACAACAAAAATTTCTTAGTTTTCTACAGACACCTCCGCTCAATAGCGTACATTTTAGAATTTAAAAGTAAGATACGTCTATTTTTATTATTTTCGATCACTTTATTTGTGATGGAAAAGTTGATTCTTTGTGTATATTTTCTTAATGTTTAATGTTTTAATAGATACATTAATTAGGGTATTCTGAGGTTTATTTCAAAAAGATCTAATAAATTAGTCAAAACAAAATTCGACCGTGTTTTATGAGATTTTGAAGTAACGCTCAGTGTTAGAAAATAATAGAATAGAATAGAAATACTAAACACTATCAAATTGTGTTTGTATTTAACTATTATTTTTCTATAATAGGAAAAAATCAACTGAAGGACGAAATATCCTATGATATGATAATTTTAATATATATATTTCATTTTTTTATAATAGTATTAAAAATGGAGAGATAGCTAAAAGCAGCTTTTTATTTAGGATCTTTTAATTCCATTGGACATTAAAATTAAAAATTTTCTCACCAGGGTGATATTGGACGTCAGCGACATCAATAGAATCTAAATAATAAACAGCCATTTAAAAAGAGTGGAATCCTCACTATACAATTTCAAACGACCTTTCCAAAAAAGTCCACGAATTACTAATAAGGCGAAACGACGAAGAAGCAGATTAGAAAAAAAAAAGTAAAATAAAAACCTTGATACTTAAAGATTTAAGACATAATGAATTTTAAAATCTTTTTATTAATCTTTAAACATACAAAAGGGGTCTTTATCAGGATTATATATGATTATCTAAATTAAACAACTTCATTTTATTTCCATGCTCAAAAACACACTTCTTCCTATATATTTAAACCTATTCTTAAAAATATCAATAAATATTAACAAAAAATATATTGATAATCGATATTTAGAAAGCATTTCAAATTATTTGATTTTCAAGTGAGTTTTAAATGATTTTTATAATGAAATTCGTTTCCATTCTTAATAGTAAATTGTAAATAGAGATTTTTTTAGACTTCGAATTAAATCAATAGAAATATTAATTTGATAGCGACGTTTTGTCTCTTTATTTAAAACTTTTTGAACATTTAATTTGCCGAAAGTAACAGGATTATTGATTTAAGGTAGTTCTTTCACAAATGCAAAAATTCAAGAAGTCTTTGAAACTTGAAATATAAGTCATTAAAAGCATAATACACACACTGTTAAAATTTGAAGACGATTTACCACACCAAACATGAAATAATTGCAATTAAAAATGACATTTTTAACATAGGGTAGATAGGGAAAGGGTGGGATTATGATAATTATTTAATTTTTTTCATTGAAGGACTTTCACCATCTTGATGAAAAACTAATATTTGTTAGAATAATATATTCGGAGTAACTTAAAAAAAAATTGAAATTATTTACCATGTAGTTTTGATAAAAACAAAAAAAACCTATTTGGACGATTATTTTTAGTGGAGGGGATATAAGCACAATGGCTTGGAAACGACCGGCAAGTATGTGTGTATCTATATAGAGATTTCGTAGTGTGAGTGGACAGTCAGGTAAAAAAAATACCCTAAAATTTTAGTTCCTTTCATATTTATAGAGTGGTTACGAGGCTAAAACTTTTGGCTTGGATTGTTGCGAAAGAACCTCCTTAATAAGAGAAATCAAAGAAGTTGTTCTCTGCTGAGGCAAATAATAGATACCAATAGATACCATATACATATTATATATATATATATATATATATATATATATATATATATATATATATGTATATGTATAAATTGTTAGAGACTATAGTTCCGAAGGTTTTACCTTCATCATTAGACTTTTTAAATATAAATACATATTCGTTTATTGTGAATAGCTCACTATTACAAAGAAACGAATTTATCCAAATCCTTTCGAGGAATTAGATCAATGAGTAATAACAAATAAAATAATTTTAATTAAATATACTGATGAAAATTCAACCTTCGAAACTATAGTCTCTAACAAATAATTTATATATGTTAATTTGCATCAAACAGATATATTATTTATTTTACTTTTTCAACATGTTAAATTGAAGGAAATGACGAAAAAGTTTTCAAACTTGTAACATACGCTTTCCATAAATTTTAAGGATTTGAGTTGAGATTTGTAACGTCTAACGGATGTTGAGTTTAATAATTGAAACCGAGAGGTGAACCGCGACCTAATATCGTGTACACCAACTTCCACTTCCACTTTCATTTCCAAGTAGAAGAGAATAGATGAAGGGGCATTATCTAATGAATTCCAAAATAATTCCACATAATTCCAAAGACGTGTACACCTAATTCCAATCGGGGTTCACCCCTCGATTCAAACCTGAGCTATTGTTCGATTTCTCGCCATTGGATAGTTCTTAGATTTTCTGCATTTTGCAATCAGAATTTCTAACTATCGAAACACCGACTCATATCATATTTTAATTTTGAAAATACCAACACTAAGAAACACATTAAGAAAACATTTTATAGACACTGGAACCAGCAAGGATTCAAATCAGGGGCTTCACATTTACAGTGGGAATATCTAAGCAGCTAAACAAGATTTAAGTGAAAGAATCAATTTAAGCAGGGGTGCCCTCCCCCTTAGCTTCATGACACCCAATTTCATGAAAAGTATCCCCCCACCACCACCGTTTTATTCATTTCTAAATAATTTATTGGGGAGTCGGGTTGGCTCAGTCAGCTAACGCACTGGCCTCGCTTCGGCATCGATCGATTATGACGATGTTGGAGTGGGAGGCCGGGGTTCGATCCTGGCTGGCAAATAAAAATTTCTGCTGGCTAAAAACTCGGCTCCCTCAATAACCCTACTAACACTTTACTTATGTGCTGTCTAAATGGGCTTTGTTCCCGGTGACATTAAATAAAAAATAAAAAAAAAATAAAAATTATTACCTTTTGTTGAAGTAATAAGACATAGCACATAATTCTAAAATCCAACAATTTTCGACCCCCCCCCCCCCCCCCCCCCCCCGAGAAATTTCAATGTCGCACTCTGAGTCTTAACCCCCTTCCCTACGTGTGAGCAACCCTGATTTAAAACTTTGAAATAGTCTTTTGCAAGAATTCGAAACGTCACTATTAAATTAAATTTGTTTTAACTCTACAAATAATTCAATATTCCAACGTTTCCCAATGTAGAATTTTTTTACTATAATAATATAAAAAAATTAAATATCACCTTTGATCTCTTACTTGATAAATTTCCTATTTAAACGAATCACTAGCCCCAGAGAAGAAGATAAAATTTAACACGTAAGGAAAATACTGCACTAGTCACTGATGATTTTCAAATGATGAATGTTATCCGAACTGAAATAAAACATCATTTTACCCAACGGAGTATTGAATTTCTAAACTATTTCAATGACTTCCTACTATGAGTCAGATAAATTGTTATTTCAATATAATTTGGAGTTTATCAATTTTATGTATTTATAAATAAATCTGACGACACTTCTGCACATCACCTGACTTTCACTTATCACTTATTAAAAACAACCCTTCATAAATAATTAAAATTAATAATAAAAGTAATAATGAACTTTTATTTATTCAAAAATTATTATAAATATTTTTTAAAACATTAGATAATTAATACTTATAAAAAATGTACTACCCAAAAATCCCATGTTTTTCTGATTTTTGTATTTTTTTCAGACAAGCTTTGTCCGTCTCTCTGGAGTAATGGTCAGCATATCTGGCTGGCAACCCGGAGGTCTCGGGTTCGATTCCCGGCTATACCCAGATATTTTTTCTTCAAGTATAGGGTCTGGTAATAAAAATTAAGTGGGAGATAAATTTAACCTAATTTATCGCGCGGAGAATTTACCACTGCTCGAAGCCCTTAAAAAACTTAGTAAATTGGATTGTATCTAACTTTCTGAGATTTGGCTCGTGATTCCGGCTTCTTTCCTTCTACTCTGTTCTTTTCACGATGGAGGGGCCATCCCATACAGGCCTTTAGGGGATGCACCTTCTGGTGTATCTCCTTCTCACATCAATATCATTAAAAAAAGTAAAAAAGCTATAACTCACATCTCACAGACATACAGGATTTATAACAAATATTAAATATTAATAAAATATATATAATATATTCTGGGATCACTTACGCAGAGCAAATCCATAATATTTTCAAACAAACTAAATTATATAACTACCTGGCATAAGATTTTTGTAAAATATATAGACAACAAAAGTATTTTTTGAAAATTTCATGATAGGCCTACTGTTGTTTTTTGAGAAAATAGCCAAATACCTCAAATAAACTAATACTTCTGGTTGACCCATTTGAACCAAAATCTTGCTCTGACACCACAAGTGGATATCTAACTCAAGTTTTAAATTTTTATTTCCTGATATAAATATTTTTTTTATATTATATTAAAACCCAGTCTGACTAATCGCTTATTGATTTTTCAACTCTGATGCCAAAATAAATACAACTATTTTAGGTGAAAACTTTCACATCTTCTATGATTTATTCCCAATTACACAATATGTATAAGTGAAAGTAAAAATATTTAAGAAAACTGTATTTCAAAAATTATGATCAATTCCAGTAATTAATTAAGTTGAGATTAATAAGTTAATTTATTCTACATGTAGAGTTTTTCTAAAGTAATAAGAATCATTTTTATAAAAAATCTTGGAATTATCTTTAAAAAATTAAATAGATTTTCTAAATATTGTGGTTCGAATTGATCTCAATGTTCACATTTACAATAGAAGAAGAGGCTTTTTGTTAAAGGGAATTTTTCAAGGACCCTTTCCAGAGGAGAGGGCCCCTATTCATCAGATAATTACTTTAGTCTGCTCACTTAGACAAGAGAAAGTGACTCTCCGAAGAGACCTTTTGTTTATTTATTTCCTCACGCATGTTTATGTACAAGTACATTATACTTTTATTGGAAAAATCTAAGGTCTGATTTCAAATAGATATTAGTAAATAAGTAAAAAAAATAAAATTAATTTGCATTAACTTTTATATCTTAAATCTAAATAGCAATTTTTTTGCGATAAATTCAAAAATTTTAAATTCATTTCAAATAGAAAATAGCGTTTTGAGTTTCACAAAAATCACCAAATACCATTTTTTGAAAATGGTTTTATTTATATTTTTTGTTAAAAATTAAACAAATTATTCATTTGAAAACCCAAAAATAATTTCAGTGATCTGCGATGCAAAAGTTTGTTTGAATAATTTTATGTGATTCTTATATTATTTTTTAGCTGCTGAATTCGAAAATAATTTTTCACTAAGTAAGAATCAGTAGTAAAGTTTATTTATTATTATTATTTCTCCATTTTACACAGTCAATCTGCCCTAAAGGGCAATAAGCACATTTATTTGATAACAAAATAATAGTGGCATGAAAAAAAAATTATAACTTAATTAATAAAAGTTCCATTGAACTTTAAATTTACCACATTACTACATAATACAATAAAAATTAAATATAAGTTTTCTGACTAGAAATTATTTACAAAAAACAGTAGTAAAGTAAAAATAGTTTTATATAGTATTTCTTATAAATATTTTTAATCCTATCTATTTATTATTTCCAATGCAGGGAACTGTTTAGATTTTAGGATATCTTTGGTTCAAAAATGCAGAAATTTTTTTTAAATTATTTTATTGATAATTAAAGCGATTTATTTAAAATATATAGGCATAAATAAAATATTTATATTTAAGTTTATTATTAATTACTTATAATGGCGTCTCTATAGCCTAAATAAGTTTTTACTTTTTTTTTTAATTTAATAAATGTGCGGATGAGTAATTCTTTCATTAGAATCTAATACGAGAAAAATAAGTACAAAGGGGAGGGATACAACGATCTCTCTTTTTTTAGAGCTAAGGCATTGCAAAGGGTGTCGTGTTAGGCTAGGGGTAGCGTGCCAGCCTGCTAACTAACCGGGCGGGTTCGAATCCGACTCGAGGCATCCGGCTAAATTCTGACTCCGGGCTAGAGACAAATTTTAAAAGAATAATTAAGATCGTAAATTGGCTTATGGCTAGAAAGGCCGAAAACATAAAAAAAGGCATTGCAAAGAAACCAAATACAAGTCCAGACCTGTTTCAAACTAGTAGAGATTAATCACTTATTTTCTACTATTCTAGGGATGACCTTTTGACTCTAGATCAAAAAATATTACAGTTAAACGAATAAAAGATTAGATATTTATCATTTAACTATTTTTTTACAGAAATTGCAAATAGCGCACTGAATCTTGAAAAAATCTCACTTTTTCCTCCAATTTTATTTTTGATTGGGCATTAAAGAATAATAATTGGTCAATTTGAAAAAATGATAAATATTTATCTGTATAGAATACTTCATTGAATGAATTAGGACCATTCTGCAAGTATCAAGGAGTTGATGAATAAGCCTAGGGGTTAGTGGAGGAAGCTGCTTTGTGTCTGTGCACTTTCTTGGTGGTCACCTGGCCAAGGCAGCCCCGAGCCAATGGAGGACAGCCAGCTTTTGGCCCAAGTGGCTCTGGTTTCGACCTTGGCAGAACACCATCCCGATTCTTTATTAGATGTCTGGTAATTCTTTCCACCACTCAGAGGACTTGCTTCACGATGTTTGAGACTCCATGCTAAGGGAGAATATCTTGGCCTTGAAGACTTCTAGTCTGACCTTGAGAAAAATTTACATGCCTATCAATTTGTATATTTATAATCTGATAATAATTTTGTGCAATTATCCAAAATAATATTATCAAATTTTAAATCTTTGAAACATTTTCCTTAGGCACATACGAAAAGCTCGTATTTATAATAATGTCTTTGAGTCAATATCTATAAGTTAATAAATTAATGTTTGTTAATAAAAATTATGACCAATATATAATTAAAATAAACTGCAACGGATCGTTGCTAAACTTTATCCAAATTCACTTGAAATATTAATATGTTTATTCCTTTATTATTAATCAGATATCACTTGCAATTTGTAGTTCATGTTGACTTTAAGTCAAAAATAATATCGATCCTCCTCAAGTACTAGATGAGAATCAATCGCTATTTTTTGATTTTAACTCGATTCCTCTATGTCTTCAGCAATGGTTACCAATAAAAACCGAAACGTCAAAATTCAATATAGAATGGTTATTCCTCAAGTACTTGATGAGAATCAATCGCTATTTTTGATTTTAAGTCGATTCTTCTATTTCTTCAGCAATGGTTACCAATAAAAACCGAAACGTCAAAAATTCAATATAGAATCGTTATTCCTCAAGTACTAAATCAGAATCAATCACTATTTTTGATTTTAAGTCGATTCCTCTATGTCTTCAGCAAAGGTAACGAATAAAAAAACAACGCAATTGCTATGGTTACATATAAAATTTCCTCCCAAATGTTTATCATTTCACAGCGAGAAGCCTAACCATTCTTACTTAAGCAAGTTTAAATGAGCTATATTACCGATCAAATGAATAAATTTTAAAGTTTTTTTTAAATTTTTGGTAAAATAAAGAATTTAAAAAAGTACTATTTTACTCTAGAGTAAAGTACTTTAAAATATACTTTTACTAAAAACTTTATTTAACCTTTTTTGTTGTCCCCAAGATACTTAATTAGGATATTAAATTTCATCAAAATGTGTTAAGTCATTTTCAAGATATTTAGAAAAAACGAAAAAAGTACCCAAATAAAGTACTAATGTTTGTGGGCCGATATGTACCAAAAACTAATCAGCGCTTCATTTTGTTAAAAGAATGGTAGGTTTTAAATTTCATTTTAATCGGTGCAAAAATGTGGAAAAAATCGTGGACGAAAAAAAACATACATACATACATCCCCACGCACTTCCAAAAAAAATGTCACTTTTTGGCCTCTCGACGAGACCCCAGATAATTTTTGGCAAAATCGTCACGTGCTAAAATTCAACCTAATTGAATACTACAATTTGTGACATCAATTGAGTCCATGGGTTCCGTAATCTTTACCTGAGGACCCTTTGAAGTACCGCTTGGCGCGCAACCGATTACAATACTTTACCCATGCTTCGCATTGGATAAAGTAAAAATTTTCTGAAATAAATCATTTCTTACCTTATACCAATGGTATCGGGAAATAAGGACTATATTTTTATGCAAATAAATAAATAAAAATTATTTAGATAAAAATATACTTATTTCCCGGTACTAAGTTGAGTAATGCCATGTAATAAGAATAAAAAATTAGTACCTCTTAAAATATATATAAGATGTTTACACTAAAAGACTTTTTTGAATATTTTAAGCCTGGTTTTCGCCAATTATTTTAATCAAAATAATTTTAACTGTTTTTTTAGATATCTAAAAACCTATACTTATGTCTGGTACCTGAGCTAAAAAAATTATTTCCAGTTAATAATTCAACATATTCAGAGTTGGTCTGGCAATGGAAATTGCACAGGGAAGTTACCGGCCCATTTTCTTTGAGAAAAAGCAAAATGCAATGATTATGCAAAATCACATCTTTATTAAGATTACTATTTAAATTATTAAATTTTTAGAAAATTTAGGATTATCCAAATACATATTTCTTTAATTACTACTCATTATCAATAACTATTAACAAATCTTTGTTTCCGTTCATTACATTCAGCGTATCCACCAAGTATTTCCAAAAAGAACTTTGATTTTCAAATTTAATTTGTATTCCTTGTCGTTTCCAATTGTATTTGAAATTTATTTTGATTGTAATCTTTTTTCAACGACCGATTGTTCACCGGCCCACTATCGCGCAATTCGACCGGCGCACAGGGAAACTTCCCCCCCGAGAGCCAGTCCATGTCTGATGAGCATATTTATTAAGAACTAATAGGTAAGTCATTTTATCCAAATGTGCCTTCTAGATTTAGTCCAATACTGTGGACAGGCTCTGTCGCTGCTTCAAAAAATTGTCCCCAGATTGGAGGGCCATGCCCTCAAGAAAATAGTATTTTTATTCAATAAACTCGTACTAGTGTATGAATAAATTAAGTTAAAATGAAAATAAATGTATTTGTAAATATTATGTAAAATCAGACCTTTCGCCATTGAAAAAAAACAATAAATTAATAAGTTTTGCGAGAATCTAGGAAAAAATAAATAAATATTTCAAAAAAACAAAATTTCCATTTACTTGTATTATAAAAATATAATTATATAAAAAATATATTAAGCAAGTGAATATGAATATGAATATGAGGTATGTTTAAATCAAGTCAATTTTTGTTACTATTTTCTTTTAAAAATTAGCGCCTTGTTAGATAGATATGCAACCATATTAGCATCTTATCGCCCGGGTTGCGGATATGGAAGGCTTATGCAATTAATTTTTTTATTTAAATTAATAAATAAATAAAGCAAATATACTAGCGTGCATAGTGTACACTTATGACTAATATATTATCAAAAAATTATCACTTTTATTAAAAAATAAAATTTCAATTATATAATTAATTGCTTGAAAATTCATAGTATTTATCGATTATTCACATAGCCTTTTAAATTAGCACCTAAATCTTCGATAAATTTAAGTAGTATTTTTTATCATTTCAATTCTTTTCAATAAGATTTTCATTATTCGGTATGCCCAGAGATTTATGTACAGAATTCATTGGCAATTTTTTAATATTTTTGTTTAGAAATATTTGATTTGAAAAAAAAATAGTATATAATATTGTATGACAAGGCCGTAAAATGAGGAATATCCGACAAGCGAGAGTTGAGACATCCACTTCTGCTATACTACAGTTTAAATCCAACGGACGAGCAGTAAGGCGAGTGCAGTGATTCTTAAGAGTTGTAAAATGCAGAAAATCAGAAAATAATTGAATCGATATATAATCTTAATTGGATGTACCATATACTAATGAGTTGGAATTTCACAGAACGTAAAGCATCATAACTTAATAATGGAAGTTTGAAGAAATATATTTATATGTAAGTAGTGAATTTTAATTTGTAGAAAATCAGAAAAATCAATCAAACCATTTAGTATGAGAACCTTTTAAATAAATGAATCGATATATGGAAAGCTCTTAATAGGTTGTATACTAATGAGGTGGAATTTTACAGAATGTAAAGCGTTATAACTTAATAATGGAAGTTTGAAGAAATAAATTGATATGTAAGTAGTGAATTTTAATCTGTAAAAAAAAAAAAACTTGGTATGAGAACTTTTTATATGGTTTGAACTAATAAGCTGTAATTTGACACATAAATTTACATTAATTAGTTGCAATTTTGTGGAATCTTATTTTCATCTCAAAAAGTCTGTGTATTTTTCATACAAATATTTAATTAAGATTTTTGATCATATTCTCACCTTTGGTGTTTTAATAAATTTAATTTCTTTTCGATTCTAAAATAAGTAGGTAACCACCTTTAAAGACATTAGCTATCTTTTAGTTAAGGAGTTATTTCAATAGTATAATTTAGACGAGGAAAAACACCGATATAACTTCCTTTGAAAAGAAAAATGGTGTTAAAAATGGCACAAATCATCTAAATTTTGCAAACAGAGTAAGTATAGAGTCTTATAAAGTTTATTTTTCACTCTAATTATTACTATTATTATTATTAACATTAGAAAAGCAATGTATTTTTCCGATAAGCGTATTATTCACCTTTACAAATAACAAAACGTAAGACGCTTACTTTGCAAATCGCTCAATTTTTTGCAATGTTTGCATTTGAATTAACTTGAGAGGGACATGTTCGCTCACTTTACAGCACCTCATCTTTTTATAATAACTAATTCAAAGAATAATAACTCATATATTTATATATACCTATTTTCTTTCTCTCTTGTTCTTATCTTTATCTAAATATTTATATATAAATGAGCCTAAGACCTTGGCATGTTGAAAGTAGCGGTTCTGAGTATTACATTTTTCTTTAACAATATAACTGATTCTTTAATGAATTTTTATATGTTAAAAAAACGTTTGATAAAACACGCTTTGCCTTCATACTATGCAGCTAGCTCTATCTATAGTAAAGATAAGAATAAATAAATATTATATTAAATATTCATTTACTATGAGTTAAGGATTCTTGGTCACTTGTTTCACATTAACAAGTGACCAAGAATCCTTAACTCATAGTAAATGAATATTAAATATAATATTTATTTACTCTTATCTTTATTAAAGATGTTTCACCTTGCACCAACACCACATTCTCTACTAATTACTATCTATAGTAATAAATTAAATCATTTTTTTTGCTCATTGTGTTTAAAAATGTCTAATACCTTGACAGAACATTTTTTCTATCATATTTTTTTGTTTGTGCCTAGTCCGATACCCAGGTTGTAAAAAGTTCGTTCTGGTACTAAAATATTTGCATTTTCAATAAAGAGAATAACTATAATAATTGATTAGTTGCCAGGAAAGCATACTAGTGGTTAGGTTCAACTCCTGGGGGGGGGGGGGGGCAGGACTCCTCTTACATGCAATATAAGCATATCTATTAAAAATTTTGATTTGACCTAAATTAATATTTCTACTAAAATCTTAGAATTTGTCCGAAAAAGATTGGTTGAATTCTTTCTCTTTTAAAATAAATCTTGGTTAATCTGAACCCGAGGTGATTTTTGAAAAAACTACCAACTATTTTCAAAAAAAAGATGCTCAAAACTTTAATTATACATTGACCTAAATTAATTTTCGTTATAATAATTATATTTTAAGCTCTCTAACTCCAGAACTTTTGGTTAAAAGTATGGAAAAATTATTTTTGAATTATTTTTATTGAGATTTTATTGCGCTATCATGATAAAAGATAAACAATGAAACATGGAAATTAGGGTGCTCCTTATTTTGGTTATTTTCTAATATTTACGCTGACAGGGGCTCATATGGTTAGAAATAAATAAAAAAAATATCCCTAAAGTTTCAAGTCTCTATCTCATATTAACCTAGTGCTACACAGCGATTAAGTTTCTCATCTAAATAACATGGGGCTTTTGACATTGAACGATCAATTTTTTCATTCCGGCCAAAGTAATGGTTCAAAAAATTTGAAGCTCTGTAGACTTTATCCTTATAATAGTAGCTGTCTCTCCGAATTTTTACAGATTTTTAACTATTATAATTTTGGAGTCTATAACTTACTAATACTAAGATATAGCAGTATTTTATCTAGATGTAACTCCAAAATTAATAGCTAAAAATCTGCAAAAATTGTAAAGGATAACTACTATGATAATGATAATGTCTACAAAGTTGCAAATTTTTGAGCAATTACTTTGGGCGGAATAAAAAAATTGATCAAGTTCCATGAAATCCCATGTTATTAGATAGGTGACTTAATCGCCGTGTAGCACTAGGTTAAAATTGACATAGAGACTTGAAACATATGGGACATTTTTTTTATTTATTTCTATCCATATGAGCCCCTGTCAATAAATATTCGAAATATTTAAAATAAGGAGCAGCCTAATGGAGATATCACTCACACTATAAATATCTCTTTAGCTAGAATTAGGTATAATTTTTTAAAATTTACTTTAACATGACGGGGTGAGAGAGCTTCAAAGTGGCCGATTTTAGGTGATTTTGTACCCCTCAGCGTAAAAATAATGAAAAAATTCTACAAACAGCGAAATAAGGTTAAATGAAAGCATGTAAAAATATAAAAATATTATAAACATAGGGAAAATGTAAATAATATAATAGGTATTATTTAATTTTAGAATAATTGAAAAATAATATTCCTATAATGTTTTGAAAAATATTAGCTTATAAATTCGTTTATGTTAAAAATGTTAAAAGAAAAGGTTGATAAAAAATGAATTTATGTAAATGATAGCCTTGAAAAAGGCATCAAATAAACAGAATGGATCAAATCGATTGAGTGAGAGAGAGTTAAGTATTTTGTTGTTTTGTTTTTAAGATTCGCAGTTTCTTGATCTCAACAACATTTGAATAATAATTATACTAAAAGAAAAGATTTATTCCAAAATTATTCATATTTAAGTATATGGTAAAATTTTCAGTACAAACAACAAGTCATCTTATAAATTAATATTCGTTTTTTTTTTTTTAATAAGCGTCTCCATGAAATATAAAAACACTTTGAATATTTTTTATTATTTTTGAGGAAAACTCATAAATTCTACAATATTTTCAAAATTTCAATTACAATAACCTTTCTAAAATACAATTGATTTAATTATTTCACCTATAAATGTACAGTAGTACATTCTATGTATTTTAGAATAAGAGCTAGTAATTTTTTTTGACGATTACATCAGAATAGAAATAATATATCTCATAATGTAGTAAAGATAAATTCCTACTCATCGACTCCAGTCGTTTTTAGAGCTAAGCAAACCCTAATGTTTTCAAAAATACTGCAAAATAAATTCATTTCAGAATAATTAAATTTTATTTCAGGACACTATTAATGTCAATAGGTACTATTTTGTACGAGAGTTAGAAGATCTGCCATTTTGTAAATCTATACTTAAAAATTGAGAGTTTTATTCTAGTCGATATCCCCTAATATATTTGTTCAAACACCACTAACTTAACCTAGAGAACCCCCTTCCCCAAATGTGAGCAACCCTGATTTAAAACTTTGAAATAGTCTTTTGCAAGAATTCGAAACGCCACTATTAAATTAAATTTGTTTTAACTCTATAAATAGTTCAATATTCCAACGTTTCCTAATGTATAATTTTTTTTAATATAATAATATAAAAAAAATTAAATATCACCTTTGATCTCTTACTTGATAAATTTCCTATTTAAACGAATCACTAGCCCCAGAGAAGAAGATAAAATTTAACACGTAAAGAAATATTATCAAACGAGGGGTGAATCGCGACCTAATATCGTGTACAACTACATCCACTTCCACTTTCATTTCCAACTAGAAGATATAGATGAAGAAGGGGCATTATCTAATGAATTCCAAAATAATTCCACATAATTCCAAAAACGCGTAGGTACATCTAATTCCAATCGCGACCCCTTGGTGTAAAACCTATCTTATAAAATTTTTGTGTTTTTTTTTTAATTTTAATTCTAAAAATACATTTTATGTGGAACTCTGAGAAAGAAGTTTCTTCTAAACTTTGGTTTTTCAGAAAATGAAAATGATATTAAAATAAAAAAAATGGTTCATATTAATTTGGTCAAGTTCTGATGATATGATCACTATTAATAACATCACTAAAAAGAGAAAAATATAAATAATTTTTAAGAAAAAATAAAAACCGACTTCAAAAAATTAAATGCAACAAATTAAATACACTAAAAGGTATAAAATAATTATTATCTTATTTAGTTACAACTAAATAACGAAATATTAACATGAAATTACTTTTTGAAGACGTTACCAAACATATACCTTTTATGAATCGCACTCGACGGATCTTACTTAGTACGTTTGGCGGGTACGCTCGCTTATAGGTATAGTTTGATTGGTACCGACTTCAAAAAGTAATTTCATGTTAATATTTCGTCGTTTAGTTGTAATTAAATAAGATAATAATTATTTTATACCTTTTAGTGTATTTTATTTGTTGCATTTAATTTTTTGAAGTCGGTTTTTATTTTTTCTTAAAAATTATTTTTCTAATATAAATTCGTCCCTTGTTAGAGAACAACTTTTATAAAGTAACAGTGTTCACTTTATATATTCTTCTAAATATAGTATATATATGGTAAATAGGGGAGACATTGCCAAAAGAGGTGAAGGGTTCGTCTTTCCTGCTCGAACTTGTTGGCTTCTTTATCGGCTGACTTAGCGATGAGGAATTTTTCTCAAATAGGTTATTGTGTGTTTTGGTAAGCAAAAGTAAGAATTTTCAGCGAAATTAATTTATTAATTATTCTATCATTGTACTCATTCTATTTTTCTGTGATAAAATGGAATTTTGGATATCAGACTCACGTATTGATTCTGAATCTATGTAATTTTTTTGAAAATAAAATTGTTTCTGATGCAAATAGACCTTGGTAACAGTTCTTACAATCTTCAGATTTTGTATCATACTTCTCTTCTGGACTTTGAGATTTCAGAATATTTAATTTTGACTCATTCCTGAAGTCCCCTCCCTTTACTATAATGATTTATTTTTAGACTATGACAGTGACTTTCAACACGAAGTGTCTGGCCCAACCATGTGTGGAGAAGAATCCTTCAAAAATTAAATTAAACATTTTTTCTATATCTTTCAAATTTGTCATAGTTTGTTTTTGTTTTGAAAAAACATTTGACTGAAATTTATTAATTTTGTTGTTTAGGTTAAAAATTTTATATATCGTCGCCTTAGAGTGTAAACCTGCTAAATCCATTTTTAATCATATATGACCTATTAATACTGTTCGAAAGAAAAAGAGATGGAGCATCGTCCAAGTAAAACTGCTACTTAAAATTACCATTGTAAGTTGTAGAAAAAATATGAAAAATAGTTTCTTTCCATTACAACAATATTAAATTTTCTTTGTTTTTTTCTCTGCCCTGTAAAATTTCCTTGTTGAGAGTTAGCAGGATTACACCCTAAGGCGAAGATATGTATATTAAAATTCATTTGTAATAAGGACATGTTTCATCATACAGGTATGTGAAATAATGCACGTGGATAGTAGAGAGATTCACAAAGAACCAATGGGGTTATTTATGTATTTATTTAGGCTAAATTAACAAATAGAGTCCGTGGAGTCAGATGTCAAATGACAATTATTAGCAAGCCGTTTGGCTCACAAATTTTCATTATTAAACTTTTCACAGGTTCGATTCTAGACTTTTTTTTAATGATATTGATGTGAGAAGGAGATGCACCAGAAGGTGCATCCCCTAAAGGCCTGTGTGGGATGGCCCCTCCATCGTGAAAAGAACAGAGTAGAAGGAAAGAAGCCGGGATCACGAGCCAATCTCAGAAACTTAGATACAATCCAATATCGAATTTACTAAGGTTTTAGGGGTTTCGAGCAGTGGTAAATTAGGTTGTTTTTTTTTAATTTATCTCCCACTTAATTTTTTTTCCAGTCCCTATACTTACAGAAAAAATGACTGGGTATAGCCGGGAATCGAACCCGAGACCTCCGGGTTGCCAGCAAGACATGCTGACCATTACACCAGGGAGGCCGGCAGATCTTGGTTTGATTAGATAAAGTCCTATGAGGTTTGGTTAGGATGTATACAGTTCGGCTCGGTTCTCAGATTAGAAGACCTCTACTTTGGACTGGTCTTTTAGGCTGTTAGGTTGGCGTTAGGCAAGGTCTCTTAACGAGGTTCTTTCGCGACAATCCACACAAACAGCTTTAGCCTCGTAACCACCTAACCACTCTATAAATATGAACGGAACTAAAATTTTAGAGTATTTTTTTAACGTGACTGTCCACTCACACTAAGAAATTTCTATATAGATACACATAGTAGCCGGATCGTTTCCAAGCCATTGTGCTTATATCCCCTCCACTAAAAATAATCGCCCAAATAGGTTTTTTTGTTTTTATCAAAACTACGTGGTAAATAATTTCAATTTTTTTTTAAAGTTACTCCGAATATATTATTCTAACAAATATTAGTTTTTCATCAAGATGGTGAAAGTCCAAAATGAAAAAAAATAAAATAATGATCATATCCCCACCTTTTCCCTATCTACCCTATATTAGAAATGTCATTTTTAATTGCAATTATTTCATGTTTGGTGTGGTAAATCGTCTTCTAATTTTAACAGTATATGTATTATGCCTTTAATGACTTATATTCCAAGTTTCAAAAACTTCTTGAATTTATGCATTTGTGAAAGAACTACTTTAACCGAAAAATCAAGCCGAACTGAATAAATCCCAACTGAAACGGACAAAACTTTCACATATTCAAATTTTCAAACATGGCGACAGATTATCGATGGGATGTCACGGGTTTTATTTGTTACTTTTGGCTTTATTTATTTAATAACTTTGAAGTTTTCAATTAAAAGTAAAATATATATATATAATAATAATAATAATAATAATAACTGTTTTGGCTAAATGGCTAAGGCCAGAAGCCAGGAAAGGGAGAAAAAAATAATAATAACTGTTGTTTTCTACCTCCTTGGAAGAATCATCTTGATATGAGAGTCCAAATCGAATTAATGAATAAGACCAAAAAAAATATATAATTCAATAGTCTTATAAAAAGTGTGTTTATTAAAATCTTTTTAATATGTATTTTTACTTATTTTCTTTTTTTTTACATTCGCTTTACTTAAAAGTAATTTGATAAGATATATATGTATGTAAGATATGATATGTATATTAACGAGAATAGGATGCCGAATTTTCTAAATACCTAAAAAAATACGAAACAATATTTTAAAAGAATCTCATTTACGCATTAAAAACGATGTAGTTATATGTAAATAAGCGTATTACGAACCAAATAAGAAAATACCTACCTTTTATCGAAAGTTTCTTTATCAAACAAGTTTTATATTTTCATTTTGTTAAACTATAATTATACGACCTTCATCCTTATCAGAACTACTATCCAACCTGTACTTGCCTGATCAGCCTTAAAAAATGAATAAAATAAATCAATCGATCAATCAAATAAAAATAACGAACTAAACATATAGAGAGCCGCGAGCAATGAACAGTAGTAGTAGGTCAAGGAAGTCGTGGATCAAAAGGAGTTTGAAAATCTTATGGCTCTATGACAATCCAGAGATTATTAAGAAAACTAGACAGGTATTTAAGTTTCTTTCAAAATCATAAATTCTTGAACATTTAGTAAAGATAAAACTTAGAAAATGAAAGTACGTATTGTATTGGGACTGAATTTCTTTACATTTATCAATGATTATAATTACTTTTGAATGGGTCATTTGTCTAATTTTTTGTTGATTTTAAACATTTGAAAGTTCATGTCGAGTTTTTAATGACGAAATCTCTACTTTTATTACAAAAGACAATAGTAGCGGAGAACACAAACTATACAGAATTAAATATAATTGTCAATTATGTGTTTATATAATATATATCTGCTTTGAAAAATAAAGATTTCATATTTTTATTCATTAATAATATTTAGATCAAAAATTAATGAAATTGTATGCCTTGTAAGTATATTTTTCCATGTTTATCGCCTAATGAAATCAAAAACAGTATAACAAATAAATTAGGGCTATTTACTTTCATTAAGCCTTGTTAAAATGTATTAAAATAGAGGCAATAAGTTTAACATAAACATCTGGAATATCACTTTTTCGAATTGTTGTTGATTGATTGACCATTCTTTCGTTGGTATCATCAGTATCAAATTTAAATTAAAAATACATTTTTGTTAAAATTTAATAACGATTAAATATTTATTCATGTTTTTTCAAGAAGGTAATTACATTTATAATAAATGATTGCTATGTTTACTAAGGCGGCCCTTATTATGGGTATTTTCGAATTTTTACGCTGACAAGGGCTCATAATGGTTGGAAATAAATAAAAAAATATCCCCCAAGTTTCAAGTTTCTATCTCAATTATAACCTGTGCCCCCTGCGATTAAGTTTCCCATCTAAGTAACATGGGGGTTTTGGCATTAAAATATCAATTTTTTATTCCGGCCAAAGTAATGGTTCAAAAAATTTGAAACTCTGTAGACTTTATCCTTATAATACTAGCTATCCATAAGAATTATTACAGATTTTTAGCTATTATAATTTTAGAGTTCAGTTAGATAAAATACTTCTATATATCTTAGTATTACTAAGTTATAAACTCCTAAATTATAATAGCTAAAAATCTGTAAAAATTCTGAGCAATAGCTACTATAAGGATAAAGTCTATAGAGTTTCAAATTTTTTGAACTATTACTTTGGCCAGAATAAAAAATTGATCTTTAAATGGCAAAAATCCCATGTTATTTAGATGAGAAACTTACTTTGCTGTGAGCACATGTTATAATTTAGATAGACTTGAAACATGGGGGATATTTTTTTTTTTATTTATTTCGACACATATGAGCCCTTGTCAGCGTAAAAATTCGAAAATACCCAAAATAAGGACCACTCTAATATACATACTTGCTGATGACCGAGCCTTCGGTCCGGCGTCACCTAATCCCTGGCGGGGGCTCGTTTTTAAAAAATGTGCCAATCTTCTTGGCCAGAGATTCAAGCGAAAGTAATGGTTCAAAAAATTTGAAACTCAGTAGACTTTATCCTTATAATACTAGCTATCCATAAGAATTATTACAGATTTTTAGCTATTATAATTTTAGTTAAGTAGAGTTCAGTTAGATAAAATACTGTTATATCTTAATGTTACTAAGTTGTAGACTCCAAAATTATAATAGCTAAAAGTCTGTAAAAATTCTGAGCGATAGCTAATATTATAAGGATAAATTCTATAGAGTTTTCAAATTTTTTCAAACATTACTTTGGTCGCAATAAAAAATTGATCGTTCAATGGCCAAAACCCCATGTTATTTAGGTGAGAAACTTATATCGCTGGGGGCACATGTTATAATTGAGATAGAGACTTGAAACTTGGCGGATATTTTTTTTACTTATTTCGAACCATATGAGCCCTTGTCCGAGTAAAAATTCGAAAATACCCAAAATAAGTACCACCCTAATGTATACCGAGGAAAAAGAAGAGAAGAGATCACAGGTTATCGTTAAGAAAGATTTTAAAAGGGTGAAGTGAAGGGAAGCATTTATTAGAGAATATTTCCCAAAAAATGAAAAATATGGAATATAGGACTTTAAAAGAAGTGAAAGAGTTGACATGAGATAGTGTAGGGTGGACAGGTGGAAGCTGGCCGTTGAGTCAAGCCAGCCTTAAGACCAGAGGCGCAGAGAGGGGGCAGGGGGCTGCCGCCATAGATCCCGGCTTCTGAAGGGGGCTTGGCTTCAAAAACTACTACTATGACAAAATAAATTTACATATATTAAATTGGGTATTTGAACCCATGAGAAATAACAAACAGAATATTTACAATTAAAAAAACTGATGATGGAGCCCAAACCTACGAAATTATAGTTTCTAACAAATAAATGATATATAAGTATATAATGATATAAATATACTTAATTTTAAAAGAGAAAGAATTCAATCTTTAGGACAAATTCTAAGATTTTAGTAGAAATATTATTAAATTGATATAATAAATCAGAGGGGATTCATCCTCTCAGGAGTCGAATTCAGAAAGCATGTTAGTTCTCAGGTTCGACTCCTGAAGGGATGAATCCCTTTGATATCGCAATTTAATAATATTTCTACTAAAATCTTAGAATTTGTACTAAAGATTGAATTCTTTCTCTTTTAAAATACATCTTGGTTAATCTGAAGCCGAGCTGATTTTTTGAAAAACATTCAAACTATTTTCAAAAAAAATAAGATGCTCAAATCTTTAGTTTAATATATTTAATATTAAAATTTGAGTGTCTTAACTCTTTGAAAAAGTGGATGGAAATCTCATATGATTAAATAAATATATATCGAATGTTTATTTGCATCAAGCAGAAGACAACCTCATTGATTTCTCTTTATAAATCAAGAAACTCTGCTTCTCTCAGCAAAAGGAAATTTTTTGAATTGTATTTGCTGCCAAAAGAACAAGTTTTGAGGTACATCCATTAAAATGCAAATTTGAAGAGAATCCTCGAAATCAAACGAACAAACGAAATAGCATTGGTATTCAAAATTAGGTAATATATTTGTCATATTATATAATTCATTTAAACTATTCCTTGTACAGATATTCATATTTATAAGAAAAAAATATAAATATTGATATCTGAGTAAAAAAAGAAAGGAAAGAAAATATTTTATTTATAAATTTAGATTAAAAATAACCAGAAGTCAATGAGACATGAGTTGATGCCAATCCATGGCGAAAGTTGTCTGAGAAGGAAGAGGAGGAGGATAGAATGCGAGAATGGAGGTGGAGGGCAACGGGACCCACCGAGCTGGAGAAGAATGCTGGAGAAGTCAGCTGAAGAGTGGAAATTCCCCAGGCGCGCGGTTCCAGACCTCCAGAGCCAGACCGAGTGTCATCGTTCCGAACAGAGGTATAGGTCGCAACCGAGAATGATCATCACCTGTTCACCTGTTCGGTCAGGTCACCACATACATATTAATTATATACTTGCTTAGGTCAAGTGTTGAGAATCCAACAAGAGAAAAGAAAGAAAAAATAGAAAAGAAAACTATCTAGGTAATTGTTAATGTGTGTTTAATTTATTGTAGTATTCACGTTAGGAATTTAAAGTTTAAAAAAGAAGTATAATATTATTAAAATTATAAATTATATTGCACGGTAGTAGCCTAGTATCGAATACACTGATAAATTTTCAAGTACTTTTTTTCGCCATGAAAAGAATTCCAGAGACTGTCCTCTGCTTGATGTAAATAAACATATACATATATATATATATATTAATAAAATGGTGTTTGGTAGGTAGGTAGGTAGGTAGGCCAAAGCAGAGAACCGGAAACTTGACTTAGTTACATATAGATGGCAGTGGTATCGCTTGAATCTTTGGCCAAAAAGATTGGCACATTTTTAAAAACGAGGCGCTCCCCGCCAGGGATTAGGTGACGCCGAACCGAAGGCTCGGTCATCAGCAAGTATGTATATTAGAGTGGTCCTTATTTTGGATATTTAGGGATTTTTACGCTGACAAGGGCTCATATGTGTCGAAATAAATAAAAAAAAATATCCCCCATGTTTCAAGTCTAGCTAAATTATAACATGTGCTCCCAGCGAAGTAAGTTTCTCATCTAAATAACATGGGGTTTTTGCCATTTAAAGATCAATTTTTTATTCCGGCCAAAGTAATAGTTCAAAAAATTTGAAACTCTATAGACTTTATCCTTATAGTAGCTATTGCTCAGAATTTTTACAGATTTTTAGCTATTATAATTTTGGAGTTTATAACTTAGTAATACTAAGATATTTTATCTAACTGTAACTCCAAAATTATAATAGCTAAAAATCTGTAATAATTCTAATGGATAGCTAGTATTATATGGATAAAGTCTAGAGAGTTCCAAATTTTTTGAATCATTACTTTGACCGGAATAAAAATTTCCCATGGGTTCATTTATGATGATGCCCGATTGGATATTGAAAATTAAATTTGGTGTTATAGCAAGCTAGCCACATAAAAGATGAAACGTAATTGTTTATGTTGCTAGCTTGTTATAACAGCAAAACGAATTTTTTATATCCAATAGGCTAAGTGAACCCATGGGAAATAACAGGCAAAATATTTCTAATAATCTCTAACAAGAGTGGGTACCGAGTCTTGACAAAGCTTTTACTTTCCGATTTATAATTTCAATTACAATAATTTTTTACTGAAACCTACCTAGTTTCTAATTTTAAATTCACTTCTACAACTTTAATGATTAATCTTTCTCTCTTTTTCTTATCGTTATTTTTGTTTTGTAAACTTAACCTACTTTTTAAAGTAAATATTCTTTTTTTATGATAAGCTTTAATACCTATAGCTAGAAATAAAGGCTGTCGCAAGAGTCATTGAGTTCTATAGACTGAAAGTGGTAATGATAGAACCAGAAGCTAGAGGCTTCTTTTCCGATCATTTATGAAAAGTTTTTACAGTAGTGCTTAAATCACGATAATCTTTAATTGGTCTGAGTGAATATTGGTGGAAAAATTTAGAGTGAATTCATCAGGATTCAAAAAATTGGTCAGAATTAATTAGTTTGTGCACAGTGTTCTTTTTGATAAAATGAATACAAATCTTTTATATAAACACTCTTCAAAAGTTTATCGAAATAGGTACCTACGAGGGGTGAACCGCGATCTAATATGCTGTACACCTACTTCCACTTGTACTTCCAAATATTTCCAAGTACTTTCAAAATACTTCCAAAGAGGCGTACACCTACTTCCAATCGCTGGATCACCCCTCGGGTACCTACCATGGTTTTTAGTTTTTTTAACCCCAAATAAGTTGTTAACTAGCCATAGGACATGAGTTATCTTTTAGTAAGATAATTATTTCAATAAACACTATTTAAAAAATATTATGAAAATAAAAAATCGACTCTAATTTCCTTCTATAAAGAAAATGGCGTTGAAAATTTCAAAAATTTTGCCGACATTTTGAAAAAGTCTTTGAGCAATTTAAAGTAAAACTCAATACTTGTGGTAAAAAATTTGATTGTGAAACAAACGGAACTTAATCTGCATTTCATATATATAAAAGAATGAGAAAGGAAGAAAATAAAAGTACTTCCCTTCGAAATTATTCAAGGATAGACCAAATAGAAAAAAATAATAATAATAATAAATGAAAAGTAATCAAAATCCAGTATGACATTCAAAGTGATAATTTTTTCTAGGTGTTATTTCTTGATTTTTTTTAAACATAATAATAATTATTTGTTTATTACACTTATAGGTATGTATACGAATAAGAATGTCCAATTTATAATATAATTTCAAACCATATCTTATGTATTCAACTGCGCAATTCCATACATATTTATTAGTATCTTATTTATATTCAAATATCTTTGGAAAAAAATTATAAAACATTAGATTAAGAAATGTAAAGAGTATAATTTAATTTAATCAATTTTTTGAAAAATTACATTATAAATTTATTATTTATTGACAGTCATTTGGAAAAGTATTAATTTCAGAGTGATATATTTTATTATTTAAAATTTTTTTGATTTTATCATTAGAATTCTCATAAAATATAATGATTTAAGTTAATATTTAGAAGATTTCAAGTCGAAACTATAAAAATATTCGGAAAAATAATGAGAGTAGGTATATAGTATTGGGGGTTTCCCAAAAATTATAGGAGTATTTGCTTTTATTTATTTATAATCTTAGAAAACTTATTGTTAAATAAGATACAATTTTAAATCGATCTAATATTTATAAAGTTTCTTCTCAAACCCCAATACTAAATATATGCAAAAAATTTCCCGATACCCAAAATGTGCCGCTTCTTAAAATTTGCCGAAGGGGGCACGTGGCTCTTTCCCCGACCCCCCCCCCCCTCCCCCACTCCAGATCCGACCTTGCTTATTAGGAATATTTTACGTTAGATTTCATTATTCCCATATTCCTCATTCTGAGATTATTACTATTATCTTAGTTAAATCTGATCTTATAATATTATATTGAGAGTTTTTAGAAATGGATTAGTCCAGAAATTCTTGAATCATCTTTATTTATTCATTTTTTGTATTATTACTATTTTAATAGTTCCTCAGCGAGTACAATTTTTATTCGACTAAAACATGTCTGGACTTGTCTTTGACATGCTTGAACTGGAAGATACCTATACCAGGCAGGGACTTCAAACCTTCTATCCGGAACCTTTTCGGAAAATCATTCATTTTAATTCTAAAACTCTTATTTTAGACTTGTATCTATTGATGATTCTATAAATTATTTTTTTAAGGACAGTTATCTGATTTTTTTATATTAATTTAATTTGATTTTTGAACCTAATTCAGTCAAAATTAGAAGATAAGTATTTTTTTAGCTGAATCTCTAGGGATTTCAAATGATCAATTCTAACTTCTATATTAGCTCTTTGAAGAGGGTATTCTCATGTTGCTAAAAACATTTCTAAAGAACCATTTCGCACTTTATACTTTTAAATGATAACTTCTTAATTTTTAGTGAAACTTTCAATTTTATTTTTTAACGTGAATATGTTAAAATTTAGAGTATTTAGATCATTGTAGTTTTTTAATTGTTCATTGTTTCATTAACAATGTTCCATTATCTTTCGTAATACCAACATTTAGTTACGTGAACCTTAGCTTAAGAAGCACTGGTTTAAATAATATAATTTATTGATTTTTTTTTAATGAAATTTTCTCCGTCGATGAGTAATTCCCCGCTCCTTGTAAAATTTATGTGGGTGCATAAAAATGTGCAAAAACCAATCAAGATTTATGAATCAGAGATAAATTAAATTGAAAAATGAGATAAAACATCAAGCACAAGAAAGTCTGATCACTTTAATCCATATAAACTATTTATTTATTTATTTATTTTTCAAATGCTCCCTTCTTTGTAAAATGAAACTGTCTCCTGAGTTGACTCTGATGACAGTTACTTTCTATTTCTATCTGTTTGCTATTTTTTTATTCAGGTATTTACAAGGAGGGTGTCTTATCTTTTTCTTCTTTTTTATACAAACAGTTGAGTTGTTTGATTTTGCTGATAAAAAATTTTAAGGTTTATAAAATGAAACATCGAACTGATTGCAACATTTCTATCAATCTATGGTTTATTTCTTTAAACTTGAATCGTTGTTATTGATTTCGTCTAGAAAATTTTTTTTTTTTAGAATTCTAAATTTATTGGATATCTTGTTCTTACTGGCATTATCAATTTGAATGATATCAGTAGAGAAAGATATTTTATCTAATGGTTGACCCCTTATGGTTAGGCTGATATATAATCTCTATATCTTAGAGGGTTTTCTATGTAACTTTTTTTGGAACTTATAAAGTCAAAATTGAAGCTGAAGAAAAAGCCTTCTTTTATTGGAAATAATCTAGGTGCGCACAGTACTTGACTTTTACATATCTATCATAATATATTCGATATATTTTTACTTTCACATTTATATTCTATAGTATATAATGGGGAAGTATTGCGATGGCCTGTCTGGGTCCTGACTCTTTGAGAGCTTGTATCTCAGTTTTTATAACAAATCAATATTGATTTTTATAAAATGGTAAATTTTTAAATAAAGTCAATTTTAAGGTTGGTATTTCCGATTGGTTGATTAAAATCAAACTCTATTGATGCAGCCCCAGTGGATATATAAATTTGTTTTAAATTCCATTTCGCAATCATAAGCTTGCCAAAAGACATATCACTGATTGTAAATGGTCCTTAGGAGTTGGAAATATGTGTTTTTGTGAAATAATAGAATAATAATTTTCAAAGAATCTTCCATTAATTATATTAACTAATAAGTTATATTTTGAGAGTTCTAGCACGAAAATTGATTTAAACAAATATTCGCCTTAATCTGATTATTTTTCTAAGACAATTATTTTACTTCTCTACAAGTAGTTTTTCTCACTCGAACCTCAAAAATATTCCTCACTAATATTTCAAGTCTAAAAATATAAGTAGTCTGATTTTTCTTTCCACCAATCTTGTTTATAAAGTACTCTTTTCCTATTAGTTAATTGATTAAATGAGAGAATCGTAGTCTATGAAAATGATTTGTGAAGTTAAACAGTTCTGGACTCGGTGACTAATGTGTATAATAGTAGAGCTTAGGTCAAAGAAGGGAGCAAAGCGGCGCAAACAAACTTTCAGTCCTCACTTGGGTATATAGCATGTAAGGAAGTTTGTTTTTGCCGTTTGTTCAATTCTTTGCTCTCAGTTCCACTATGTTTTAAGTCAAAAATAAATTATTATATTAAAAATAATAATAATAATAATAATAATGATTTTTTTGCAACGAAATTTTCTCTGGAGAGAGGCGGACTGGCAGAAATTTTAATTGAATGTAATGGAAGGCAGCCCAGAGGTAGTGAGGAAAGAAAAAATTAACACATATAAAATAAAGTGTAATTTATTGGAATCCTTCCTCCTGTCCTTTCAAACCGACGTTTCGGAGGATTTTTCCCTCCTTCTTCAGGGTTTCAAAGGGTCAATGAATGAAACAAATAAAATGTTTCCTTCTTCTCTCAACAGTAGTGTTCAAAAACATTCTTCATTTTTAACAAAGGCATAGAAAAATAATTTTTTCTATGCCTTTGTTAAAAATGAAGAATGTTTCTGAACACTACTGTTGAGAGAGAGAACATTTTATTTGTTTCATTCATTGACCCTTTGAAACCCTGAAATGAAGGAGGGAAAATCCTCCGAAACGTCGGTTTGAGAGAAAGGAGGAAGGATTCCAATAGATTACACTTTTATTTTATATGTGTTAATTTTTTCTTTACTCACTACCTCTGGGCTGCCTTCCATTACATTCAATTAATAATAATAATATTTTTGAGGGGTCGGTAGCGCAATCGGTTAAATCACCAACTTTTCTAATCCGATTAGGAGAACATCAACCTAGACTTCATCAGTTCGATCCCAGCAAGAAGCAAAGTGAATTTATTTGAAAATAATAAAAAACCGGCCCCTCGGCTCCAGAAACTGACAATCTCTGGTTCTACAAAACCTCGCGCATGCGCAGGACAAAATTTCGTAACAAGCAACCATGAATCGTGAGAGGCAAAAACAAGATTACCCCAGGTGGTAACCAATCCACCCACCCTCGAGTGGCAACCGGGCATTCAGATTCTGGGGGACCCGGACCATCACACGTCAAGGAAGAAACAATGGAAGAATAACGCCAAAAATCCATACATACCTGGGCACCTTTAACATCATCACACTCATCCGGCCAGGAAAAATTACATAGCCTGACCATAGAAATCGATAACACGTTCCAGAAAAAGATAGAGGCGTGGAAGGTCCAACCAGAAAGAAACATCAAGCTTTGCGTGATCCCAAGTGTCCAAACGCAACAAATTATAATAATAATAATAATAATAATAATAATAATAATTTATAAGTATTCTTATTGAATTTAATAAAAATATTCTCCTATCATAATCCCAATGTTTATCTTTTGCAGAGCTATCTGAAAAAGATAATCAATATTAAAAATATTAGGACAAGTATTTAATTAATTTCCTTTGTTTTAAGCGACTGGAAATGTTATGTTAAAAAATCTAGTATGGTTAATGGATTTTTATAGTACAAGTAAGCTTATGCGATAAAATCGGTATCTGGAAAATGAACGATGCTGTAATTTGAATCCCAATAAAATTTAATCGATCCAATGAACCGTATGGAAAAATCAATATCAATAAAACTAAGAACATAAGAGTTGAAATTACCAATATACATATATAACGTCGCTGATCTTAGAAAACCTCGTAAGTCCGATTTTTTGTCAAATACGAATTATACGTTTATACAGACCAACTTTTCACGGCGCATCTGTCTATTGAAACCTTATTATTCTATTCCAATTTAATATCGATACGGACAAATAATAAATATTGCATTGTATTTGTATGTATTATTGTTTAAAATGTTTTTTCTTGTTTTCTTGCAAACAATTAATTTAGGACTGACGATGTTTTTAAGATCAGCGACGATAAGTAATAGACAATAAATTCCTAATGAAATCACTAAAGTTTATCATTTATTACAATAGATTTGAAATGGAATGGAATTGTCACAAGGGTTGTTTTTTGTACCCCCTCAGTAATCGAACTCAAATGCCAAAAATAGCAATCCCAACCATTTGACTAGCCTTGTGAGAATATGTTACAAGACTTGAATTCCTTAGAATAATACTATATCTGATTCATATTTTATGTAATTTTATAAAATGTGATGCTGTCAGGAAAAAGTGCCCTTATCTTCACCTGGTCATAATCGAGCTAATTGCATCTCCTGTTTCTAGAGAAACAACTGAACAAAACATTTTCCAAAAATTAACTCAGTTATGAATTTTTGAATACTTAGAAGTAAAAAACGTAGTTTTGACTTATAGTCGTTTAAATTTTGATAATTTTATAACCAGACAAAAATAAGCCATTTCTTCCATTTTTATCCTCGCTATAATTCTATTCAGAAAGAAAATTTGCAATCAAAATTTATACCCACATTTAACTCACTTTTTGCCATTCCTGAAAAAACTAGTGGGGCTTTGTTCCCTGACATCATCATAAATTATGAATATTATTTTTATTTTATTAAAGTCCCTCTTACTTTAGAAAATACATAAATCTATTTTATTAAGAAGTAAGATTCTAAATTTAAGGTCAAAATTTCAAAGATTTTAGTAGAAATAATTTTATATTGTTTTTCAGAGAATGAACCTCCTATGATATGAAATATAAAATTAATTCTACTAAAATCTTTGAAATTTTTACCTTAAATTTAGAATCTTTCTTCATAATATATTCTGGTTTCAGCTAATAATATATTCTAGTTTCAGCCATCTAGATGATACTTAATTCTTTCGATCTATTTTATAAAAATTGGAGAAAAAATGATTTTTCAAATCAACATAGAATATTATACCTTATTATGAATTTGAAAATAACGATTCGATATAACAAATTTATGGTATTTGGCTTGTATTACATTTCTTCATAATATATTCTGGTTTCAGCTAATAATATATTCTGGTTTTAGCCATCTAGATGATACTTAATTCTTTCGATCTATTTTATAAAAATTGGAGAAAAAATGATTTTTCAAATCAACATAGAATATTATACCCTATTATGAATTTGAAAATAACGTTTCGATATAACAAATTTATGGTATTTGGCTTGTATTACAATAAATATAGAATAAATTGACATTTATCTCTTACTATTTTTGATAAAATTATTACAAAAGTAATCAGTTGTACATAAAAATGGATTATAAATGTTATGAGTGAATGTGTTTCGATATCTTAAAATGAATTTTGAATATTCCTCTCTGATGGCTAGCTAACGTTTTGATAAAGAACCAAGTTCATTTGTGAATGCATCTCAAGTGCGCTCTCGCTTTCAATCGATATCTAATTTATGAGAATTTCATCTTACTGTCTGGTTTCTTGTCTGACTCAGGCTAACTTTGACTTTCTTTTTTCTAAGATAAATTCCAGACAAACTAAACATATTTAATTTATATATTAACGCGAGATTTTTTTTTATTAAATACAACGAATATAAAGTAATTTACTTAGGCTGTTATTAAAAAAACATCTGAAGTAAAAGGGTACTTGCGACTGGTTGATTAAGGTCGAAACCTTGCTAGTGAATTTATAGCCTATACTGAGCTGAAGTTTCGAATTTCACTTATTTAAAATTTATGATTTTGAAGTTCCTCACAAACGTAATAGGGAACTCTTTTAGCTATTATTAAACTCCTACTATGTCCATTGTCCATCTGCTCTTTGACACAGCTTCCTAGTTTGTAGACTTAATAAGATATAAACTTGAATATGTAGAGTGCTTCCCAAAATAAGTAAAAAATACATAAATAAAAATACTCAAAATATTATTAATATGTTAATTATTTTGTGGGGGATCAAATCTTTTTAAAGGTCAAATAAAATAAAATATTTTTACTAAAATGTGGATATCATAAAGGACTCATTAAGTAGCAATGGGCTCTAAATTTATTATTTCTAACCTTTTCAGTCTATCTTAAGACTTCATCTGTACTCGAAAATGACTCCAAATATAAGTATCGAAGAGTAGTGCATTCTGATGAGTTGATCTCATTAATATGTGTAATCTAAGTAGTTTCAATTTTGTTCACGGATAATGGTGTAGGTTCTAGTTAAAAGTGACCAGATGTTTTACAATGGAATGTGGGACATGAATCTGTATGTATATAATTATTTTATTATTATATATATTTATATTGTAAACCATAATGGAATAAAAGCAGTCATACATAAAATTAAAACATCAACATAACAAATAAAAATATAAACACTCCTATTTTTCCGATGAAATATGAACTTATTTCAATAATTCATCATTTTGTGATATATTGTTACAAAATTCCTCACAAGTATTGAAGAAATTACACTTCAATTGCAATAGAGCCTTCAACGTATCTAAGCACAGTCCTGTCATTTAATAGCTATAATAGTAGCTCCTGATATTTAGTCAACTAAATTGGCAGATCAGTTAAGGGTATGACTAATCAAAGGCGCAAGCCATTTCTCCGAAGCAGATGAAGTTTTGGATCGGTGTCGCGTCAAGCGTGTCTTTAAAATATCATCAGGTAAAGACTACGGAACCCTTGGTCTCAATCAAAGTCACAAATTGTAGTATTCATTTAGGTTGAATTTTAGCACGTGACGGTTTTACAAAAATACATTGGGTCTCGTCCAGAGACTTGATAAATATACAAATAATAATTAATAAATATACATTTTTGTAGGTTTCACAAATAAAGTGGATAGTTTCAGCCGAAACATTTTTCTGATAATCATAGAAAAAAGTTTCAGTTTTTCCTTCGATTTTTTAAGGCCACTTGAATACCTTAATCTTTATATGGGTATAATTTATCAGCACTATATTTTCAACTTCCCTAATCGTGATTGAAGAGATGTTTCCCCCTGACCCAGTCCCTGATTCGAGAACAAATAAAAAGTTGAATGGCTTCATTGGTAGCACCGAGAGAAGAGATTGGCGCAGCAACAAGTGCTTTATGAAGGGCATTTACCTCCCTACGGGGGTCAAACCGTCAACCGAACACACCCTGACACCAATCTGCTAACTCTTGGTGAATGGAAATATGATATAGTATTCATACTTGGATGAAATTAATTTGCATGCGAATTTACATTTCTGTCATATTTACGTGATTGAATATGTCATTTATTATTTATAAATTTAGTAAAAGGCCGCTTCAAATTAAAAATAAAATCATTTGGTATTAATCATGTACTAAATTCGCAATGAATACCTATATGCAAAATAAGTTTAATGTTCGATATTAAAAACTTTCTATGAAATGATTTCCTTATAAATATTTTTTTAAGTCAAGTAAGAATTATATCCTTTGGACTATATTATATGCTAACTATCGACCTTGGACGTAAAATCATTTCCGTCAAATGGCTAAAGCTGTCCAAATATCAACGCTAGAAAGTAATCTTACTGTACTCGAAAAATTGAACGTTACATGCGAGTCAAAAAAATATTTAAAAGGTAAATTTATCATTTTTTTGTACTTGTCAAACAAAGACGAGGTATG
Source organism: Forficula auricularia (assembly GCA_024734495.1). Lineage (NCBI taxonomy): Eukaryota > Metazoa > Arthropoda > Insecta > Dermaptera > Forficulidae > Forficula > Forficula auricularia. The sequence continues at coordinate 493,958 of JALMQS010000123.1, forward strand.
AATATTATTAAAAAAATATTTACAGGAATTATGACGTATCTATTTAATTGTGAAAAATAGCAGATTTTGAACTTTTTACAATATTTATCGTACATTTAGTGGAAAAAAGTTTAAAAACTTTGAACGTTGTATCTAAATGAAAATTCTTCTTAGGGAACAAGACCCAAATTAATATATTGAGTGATTGATGAAATGATATTCGAATTTTTCGAGATAAGGCAAAATTGCCTTCAAATATTTTGAATGATTTTCTGTTTTTTTCCTATCCTGTTCAATATTAGTAAATATTATAACATTTTTAAGAGTTGTATTGGACTTTGATAGTGATTAAAAATATATGAAATATCATAATCAGAATGTTTCTTTTTGCCGAGAGTAGCAGAATTTTTATAAATTAAAGGAGACAATATAAGAGTGTGACTTCTGCGGGGAAAATATATTTTTTTAATTTATTTATAACGAGACTATAGTTTCGAGGGCTTTGCCACCTTCATCAGTCTATTACAATTGATTCACATAGACTGTTGAAGGAAGCAAAAGCCCTCAAAAATAGTCTCGTTATAAATAAATTAAAAAATATATTTTTCCAACTGAAGACATACTCTTTATTGTCTCCTTTAATTTATTATAATCAGATTATTTCAGTTAAACACTTATCAATTAATAACAGAGCCCCTTAAGCTGAAAAATTATTTTATCAAGCCAGCTTAGTAGTGCCAAAAAAACAATTTTTAAATAAAGTTCGAAAAAAAATTCTAGCCAAAAGGATCGAGTCCAGGACCTCACATGAATCTAGACCGAACTATTAATCTTATCTATTTTTTTCTAACTTAATAATCTAAAAATGGTAAATCAATGTTGCACGTAACTATACAATTTTTTTAAACAAAATTTATAGTTTATAAACAGAAATCAATGAGGCAAAATAAAATATTTCAATTAAATTTAAGTAATTGTCATTCCAAACTGAAAAAAATTATAGTAGTTTCTTTTTAATATATATTTGGTTTAAAAAATTGACATAGGTACTTGAATTAAAGAGCATAGGTTGTCGAGGTTGAAGGAACTTGCATTTTTGAAAAAATAAAACATTTAAGGGACTGATTGAGTTGAAAATTTCATGTAGCAGTTGAGATTTGAAAAATTGACTAGGATGAAATGGAATAATGAGAAGATTCTAGTCCATCTATATGGATTAACGCGTTCACTAATATTTGATTCGAATTCGAAATAAAACTTTAAAAAGAGTTTTTTTTTTTTAATGCAATCGAATGCAAGAAGGGGTGCACCAGTAAAGATGTAGCCCCTATGGATCTCGAAAAGACCCTTGCATTACCGAAGAGAAGGGAAAAGTTGATTAAGTGAGAGGGTGTAGACGTAGGTGTCTATGCACCCTGGTTTTGAAGGTTTGAAGATCATAGGTGCTGGGAAAGATAGAGGCTGGGAGAGAGTTCCAGTTCCTTGAAGTCATGGGGATATATGTATTGAATGAAGTGGTCCGGCACTTTTCCAATTTGAACGCGAAAGAGTGTTGGGAGTCGCCAAAACGTGTGCTGCGTGCAAAGCATGCTTTGGGGGGAATTATTGATTTTATCTCATCAGAGCACCTGCCGTGATAGTATCTATAGAAAAGGGAAAGGGCAGAGACATTTCTTCGATGAGCCAGCGAGTAGAGGAGTCGGTGAGGGTAGAATCGTCAATTAGCCTGACGGCTCGTTTCTGAATTGCATCCAGGGTAGCAAGAGAATATTTTGAGGCTCCTCTCCACAGATGAGAGCCGTATTCGAGACAGGGGCGGATTTGGGCCTTGTAGATGGTGAGAAGTTGTGGGGCTTTGTAAAATCGCTTGGACCTGAATAAGAAGCCAATCTTCCTTGCTGCAGATTTCGCCACAGAGGAGATGTGTTCATTCCAAGACAGGTCAGATGCGACAGAGACGCCCAACATGGATAGGCTGTCACACATTTTCAGGGTATTCGAATCGAAGTGAATATCAGGGAAATCTTTATTTTCGCGCCTAGAAATTAGACAACATTGAGTCTTATTTGAATTAAAGTTAAGAGTAATTAATTTGGTAATTTTCGCACCCAAATGAGCCACCTTTTTGAGGAGAAAACTCTTATTGGATTTTTAGGAGGTTTATAAGTGAAGATTGTGTATATAAAAGGATCATCATTTTAGAATTAGTGAGGATCGTCTCTTGTGAGTGAAGATGAGTATGTTTAGTTGACTATTTGTAAGGGGCTAATGAATAAGGAAACTTACAATTGGTATGTTATCTACAAAAAGAAAACCGAAACATCAATCAATTAAATTAGAAGTGTGTTTTTTGGTTGATTTAAATCAGTTTACATATACAGGGCGATTCACAGCGAGTGTAAAAAACTATAAGCAATTATTAGGGTGGTCATTTTAAGCAACCAATGTTATACTAGTATGAGAAATAAGAATTAATATTCATTTGTTTTCAATGTTATATACGAGTATTTCTAAGTAAAATTTTGACCAAAGTTCTGTAAAGGATTGAAAAAGGACCTTAGTTCATACTCATAATATGACATTTTTTAATTAAATTGACCTCCCCCAATAATTGCTCAAAGTTCTTTTCACTCGTTGTGAATCATCCTATATATATGTCGTGGCCACATCGTAGAATTGACCATTTCATGAAATGCTCGAGAATTTCATGAAATGGTCACATTACATGAAATGTCTCAATGTCTATTGGCCACATCATGATGTGCCTTGGCCAGATCAATGATAAGAAATCGTTTGTCGATATGTTCAACAAAACGCGCGGGTACTTCATAAAATGGTCAAGATTATTTGATCATATCGTAAAATGGTTACATTAATTATCGGTAGAGGCGCTGGAAGCGTTTTGTTTATGTGTCAACTTGGAAGCCGCAGAAAACAATGTTGTTACTCTTAGTGAAAAAGTGAATAATTTGTTAGTAAATGAGGAAATCAATACGTCATCAGTGTTCCCCCACCAGTGAAGCACCATTACCCCTTGTCACGCTGAACTAATGAATGTCAACTTGGCGATAAATCATTATTTTTATATATATTTTAATAAAAGAGAGCGGGAATTCAAATCGCTCATTTGAAAATAAATAGTTAATATAAAAGGAGTCTCATTAAACATATTTTTTCAATTGACACTGTTTTTATACAGCAATACTTTTGGCTGAACCGAAAATCAGATGCCCTCATTTTTTTTCTTCACTGAAATACAAGAGTCCAAGGTGCTTTTTTCACTATTATTTATATCCGACGATTGGCTGTTCGGTTTTCAATGTGTGTTTGATTAGGAAAAATGGGAGCCCCAAACACACCCCGCCCGACGATTGGCTGGTTCGGTTTTCAATGTGTGTTTGATTAGAAAAAAAATGGGAGTCCAAAACACACCCCGTCCGGACTTAACTTTCGGAGGTTCGGTTAATATATATTCAGTTCGGCTCGGTTGGGTTCGTATAGCTCCTTTTCGGGCTGGTTTTTAGACGGTTCGGTTGGCTGACGCCATATATTAACCGAACCGGACTCATATGCACATATTCGGTTCTATTACGTGGTTTGATTTTATAAAAATATTGTAAATAATATTAATAATATTTATTATATTATTATAATATTAATAATTACATTAATATTGATCTACTGCACTTTTAATTAAAAACCAATTAGACGGAATCAAATTATATTTTTAAATCCCCGGGTCAATATTCGTTGAGTGCTGCACCGTGGGAGAGGTCCAATAACTAAGATAGGGGAGGGAGAGGTGAGCAGAATGATGGAACCCTTTTGACAACGAAATTGGCGCTTAAAAAGGAGACCCACAGCGTTGCTTTTACCCTAAATATTTGTTTGTTTTCTAAAAATAATTATGTAACTTGACGTGTTTGATGTTTAATTTTGTAAGGATAATATTAGGAACCTATATAAATGAATAGGGAACTTAAATTAAAATAATATTTTTTCTACATTGTGGCATTTTAGATTTGGAATGTTGTATTTTAAGATTCTTTTAATATTTACTAAAGTCCCTAGTTAAATGTTTGTCTGACTTAAAGAACAATAAACACGTTTGTAACATATTCTGGATTTTTATTAAATATTTTATGGACACCCTATTTTACGATACGGCCAATCGTGGATGACAAAATCAAGAAATGTTCACGATTTAATGATCTGGTCAAATTAAGTTGGCCAGATCATGAAATGTGAAAATTTCATGAAATTCTCGAGCATTTCATGAAATGGTCAATTCTACGATATGGACACGACATATACCATATATATCAGTGGCGGTTGGTGACTTTTCAACCAGGGGATGCTGTCCAAAAAAGTATCTTTGATTTTTTGAAATTTTATTTTAATCTTCGTTTTTTTTCTTCAAATTTCATCGAATCCGGCATCATTTTCGTTATTTTTCAAATTTAACCTATAATAAATAATTTAATATAAGGCATTGATTGAAACCATATTATGCGTTGTTAAATATATTTATTAACACTGCATAATATGGTTTTTATAAAAGCCTTCTTTTATTATGTGCATTAAACCTGTGTACTTTATGTTGTATATATTTATGTTAACAGTGCATAATGTGGTCTTAAGGGAGTTCGGAACAACTTATCTATCTACTATCTGGTTGATCTTCGAAAAAATATTTTGTATTTCTTCAGAGTGACAACGTCTGCCTACTAAATTTTTTAATAATGTGGTTGATTTCAAATAAAAATCTTTGTTTTGATAATATTAATAAAAAGAATATTGAGATAAATTGTTTCCCATTATAAAAACATTTATTTAACACAAAAACGATTTCAAAAAATAGATTTGGAATTCTACACTAGTGCTTTTGTCATATTATGTTGGCAGCTAATAACTTTTTATTTTTTACATTTATGAATAACTAATTAACTAGACTGTCAAATCTATTGAAAAATGAATCATTCGATTCATAAAAGTTGAATTATTGATCTGTATAAATCTGTTGAAAATGGTATAGCTTGTATAGAAGTTATAGCCCTTTTAAAAGCTCGGTCCATTTACTTCCATGTTAAAAGGACAATTTTCAATAATTTATTTCTCGGTAATGGAACAGACGATCAACTTCAAATTTCGGGAATAAATATTTAATACATCATTGATTCGATGGTAAAAATTTGAGAATTTTCTTATAAAAATGATAAACAGTCCCGAACCCCCTTAAGGAGGAACAATGGGAAAAATGATTACTGTGATTTTTACTTGCCATATTGATTTCTAGGATAAAAGATGACTTGATACAGAAGAACATAGATAAATCGTCTTATAAATCTAGAAAACGCTACAAAAATTCGCATATTTTTACCATTATGAGCTGTTAATTTCCACAGGTATTAAAATTTTTTTAATTTCACTATCATATTTCGTTTATGGTTACATTATTTTTTCTTTCTAATTTGAAAATTATAAGCGCGAGAGGTATAATAGTTTAGAATTATATTAAAGCAGAATTTTTAAAAACTTGGATTGAATTGAATTTATCGGATTAATTTTAATTTTAATAATTTTTATAATTTAAAGATTTCAAGCAAAAACTGACTACATTACATACATTTTTTATAACTTATAAAATATATTAATTCGAATATCTTCTGATCTTTTTTTAAGTAGCTTTATTATGATTCATTATAATGAAGTAGACATCATGTAGAACCAAATTTTACTATAAAAGGCCATATTCTATAAAAGGACAATTTTCAATAATTTATTTCTCGGTAATGGGACAGACCATCAACTTCAAATTTCGGGAATAAATATTTAATACATCAATGATTCGATGGTAAAAATTTGAGAATTTTCTTATAAAAATGATAAACAGTCCCGAAATGGCCTTCTATTGATTTTTATTGTTGATTCCGAAATTTAGGGTTAGACTTAAAAGATTATTCATAGAGAGAAATCAATATGGACAAAATGTTTTCACTCAAAAATTATATTCGAAAATAATTGTTTCTTTACGTTCCAAGCATTGCAAAACTCGAATAAACACACAAATTGAGCAAACATGAGTAAAAAACATACTACTGAGTTAGCAGGTGTGCCATGTAAAAATCCTACTCAATTGCAGATTTTGTCTCCATTGTTCCCTAAGGGAAAAAAATCGTCAACTTGCAAGATGAATACGATGTTTGATAATGATCCGAAATTAAAGTTGCTTATCTGGTTATTTTTGGATTGGGAGAGATTACCTAAGAAGGGCGCCTAGACACGTGTGCGTTCTTGCTTAAATCAAATTGTATAGTCTACTTGGATATCTTGAAAACGCTTGCTCAGGAGGAATAAACATTAAAGAGTCTGGTTTTGTTGACATGGTCGCTAGAGGCACGAAAACGCCATTCTCTCGTCCGATAAAAAACAATTTATGACTTAATGTTGATAACAGAAGCATGAAAAACTTTCCAATCGTATTTTAAAAATTTTAAACTTCCATTTAAAATATTAAAAAGAAATGTGAAAAAGTCATCGATACAAAAGTTATTATTTTTTTTTGATAAAAACCACATTTTGGAATTTTAATTATAATTATTAATTATATTGCATACATTACGTTTCTCCCACATAATATAATATACTTATCAAATATGTGAAACAAAGCAATTCAACCATGAAAACTTAAATAAATTACAAGAAAAAGTTAATTCTTTTCCTCACTTAATAATATCCAACGAATTCAATTATATATAAATATTAAATGTTTTGAACATTTTCCTGCTCGATCAATCACCTATTGTGAAATTCAAATTTTTTACTTAATTTTCCATTCCTGAGTTTTTTTTTTATTTAGGTTGTTCTTTCACAAATGCTTGGAATATGGAATATATAAGTCATTAAAATCATAATAAACACACTGTTCAAATTTGAAGACGATTTACCACACCAAACATGAAAAATTGCAATTAAAAATGAAATTTTTTACATATGGTAGATTGTGAAAGAGTGTGAAAAATGATTATTTTGTTTTTTCATTGAAAGACTTTTACCATCTTGATGAAAAACTAATATTTGTTAGAATAATATAGTGAAATTATTTACCTCTTAGTTTTGATAAAAATAAAAAAAACATATTTGGGCGATTATTTTTAGTGGAGGGGATATAAGATCAATCGCTTGGAAATGATCCATTCATAAAGAGTATACAGTAGTGTGAAAAGTAAAATCACGTTAAAAAACATAACCTAAAATTTTAGCATGGTTCATATGTAGTGGTATGGCATATGTAGTGGTGTAGTTCATATAGAGTGGTTACGATGGTAAAACTTTTTGTGTGGATTGTCGCGAAAGAACTACCTTAACAACTTTAGAGTTCCTATTTTTTTTAATTTTTCCATTTCTTATCGAGAAATTTAGAAAAAATAGTTAGCGAATGAAATTCAAAATTTTAAATTCGGACTGGTCTACTTAGAAATACAGAGATCCAAGAAAATCTTTACATCAACTTGTTTTTTAGAAATGTAATATTTCTACCAACTCATTAATATATTTGTTGAGTAATTGAAATGAAATTATAGAATGGGAAAAAATGTGATACTTTTTAAGACTCGGTACGTTGTTTGCGCTTTTGGTGAATAATGTAAAATACACCTAATCGATTGATTATTATTTTTTACTATAGAAACGGATTAAAATCTCAAAAAATATTTTTTGAATAATTTTGCATTTTTTAACAGGAAGAGATGGATTAAAAAGCGTGAAACATAATCACTTCTCCGTATTGTAAATACAAACATTATAATACAAGAACGAACGTTATACAACTTTTAGTTCTTAAGTTCCAGACACACAGACAGAAAAAAATAATGGTTGAAAATTATTTTCCCTCCGTTCCAGACATTTTTAGCACAATAAGCAAAAATAATAATCTGAAGATGTTTGTGTGGATTCAATACTAAGCTCACCCAGAAGAAGGGCTTGCCTGCCTTTCGGGCGTACCGAATAAAATTTCTGGAGAACGGAGAGGACTAGGATTATAAAAGTCACGTGGTGTATTTATGTTGCGTCAAATTTGTTGTTTATTTACTCGTTTTTTTAATAGAGTGTGTAGCCAATTTGAACTTTGCTAGTTTCCCTGCTCACGTGTACAAGTATCTTGCATGTGCATTTAGTTTTGACTAGTATGTGTGAACCAGCATGCGTTCCGCTTCATATCGCATGGCTTATGGAAAATTCCATGGTCGAGAATTGCCGAGTATTTCCGAGCCATGTGGCGCCATTTCAAACAACCACCCACAACTTTATCATTGCCGATTTTATACTATTCGCGAAATCAGAAATGAAGTTTCCACCAGGAATCGGATAATAGAAAATAAATATTTAAATTTAAGGGAATCCTCCTAGAATATGAGTTTTTATTCAGTTTCCGTACCAGGGGTTGTGCAAATCCAAATAACAAGGATTTTGCAGACCATTGTACGCGCAGAGTAACGCAAGTACTTTCCAGCTTACCTTTCCCCTTCTTGTTCCCACCTTGAGTCTCTGCTTACCAGACAGAGGTCCTTGACCTGTTACCCAGTATTTTTTGGATTTGAATTGAATAAATAAGAAACTTCCATTTGTCATTTGGAAAAATAATTATCAAAGAAACTCAAGATCTATCAGTATCAACTTATCTAGATATCAGTGAAATAAGAAAGGTCATATGCTCATATATCACAGTGTCAAAGAATAGATTGTTTTGGAAATTGATTTCTAGTGTTTCAGACCCTAAAGGAAAAAATAGCACACTTATCACTCCTGTGTTCATTCTGCTAGTAGAGTGTATAGCTGCTTATCCCCCAAAATGACTGATATGCTGAAATTTGGAATATAAATTGTTTGATATTCCATTAACTTTAATAATAAGAAATTGAAGAAAACAATTTTTAAAACTCTATATGTAGTCAGCAACGTTTTAGAGAATTGTGAATTATTTAACGTCACTTTACTTACAAATAAATGGAGGTAAGATTATTTCACTAAAACATATGGTAGTTGATTTTCTAAATATATAGGTAATAACTTATTTTGGAATCGTAAAAATAATGATTTAATGAATTAAAACACCTAGTAAGAAAGCTTCAAAGTATCTATGATATAACAAAATCAATAGTTATAATGCTAGCCATAGTAGCACAATGTTTCAAACTATATAGTAACTATATTGTCCCTATATAGATTTTAATAATCATAGTAGCACAATGTTTCAAACTATATAGTAACTATATTGTCCCTATATAGATTTTAAGAATCTATATAGCCACTATATAGTTACTATATAGTTTGAAACATCGTGCTACTAGGGAGTCTACGAAAGATTTGAGCTAGAAAACTGAAACTTGGAACAAAGATATGACCCACAAATACAAACTTGTGTGGCAAATTTCAGCTGATTATCTTCAATGTTTCAAGAGATATCTATACTATAAAATGAAATACTAGTAGTACTCCGGCTTATTCTATATGTTTCGGCTAATCAGTTTACACTAGAAACCAATCATTCATTTTCTTAGTTTGATAAAAATGAACTGTTGCTCTGAAGTATATTTTACATTCATCATCAAATAAATCACAATATTACCTCTAAAATATATTCTCCTGTCTGTCAATGAAAATTTTAATAGAAAAATATGAAAGTGGTTTTACAAGAAAGAAAAAGAGATCCAGCACCATCATCAGTTTAATATCGAATAATTAAATTTCATAAAATAAATAATAAAAAGATAATAATAAAATAATATTCAATTGAAATATAACTTTCTCTCCCTGACCATTTATCCGTTAAGAAATACAACCTTGAAAAAAAGGCAAACCATTTGAGTTCAATGTCGTAATAAACAGAAATTCTTTTCCGGCAATAATTATAGGCTCTTCGCTCATTTTCATTTTTATAATTGTCTAATTTGGAAGGCAATTTGCCTCTAGGATGTCTTATCATTTGATATAATTGGAATTGGATAATGTCACATTGGATGAGTACGGAGATTGGCAGTCAAAGTATCCCGATTAAGTTCTCAAGATTTTATAAAGAAAAGAAAATTCTATATATCACTGTTTCTAAAACTATGGTCCGTGGATCACAAGTGGTTCTCGAGATCTGCATTTGTGGTTCTTTAATGTAGAAACACAAAAAAAAATTCAAATAAATTGCGTATCACACTACATATAGTTGAAAATTTCGGAGCTTGAAAATTACACATGGCAATCATCTTTTATTTTTCCCCCAGTACTGATATTTTATGAAATTTATTTATTCACCCACCGACTCTCAACTCTACTTTTAGAAACAAAAGAGGAGTTTAAAGATAACTATGACTGTGATTCTTCTCGTCGGATGAAATAAATGTATCGCATAATGCTTCCAAACTTGTTTATATGAATTATTATAGATTTTCTTTTCACATCTCTATCAAAAAAAATATATCTTTCGGTTTGACTTTGACTTGAAAATTAATCCCCTTGTGACAGCTTAACTTGTCCATGAAAGGAAATAATATACTTAGATCAGCTATGACTCAAATTTTATAAGAAAGAATTTCCTCGTAATTCTATATCATTCTAAAATCTATAAGAACATGATATCTGTTATATAACAGATAAAATAAAAAATAAATTTAAAAATAATTACATGTTTCAAGTTATTTAATTTGTTGACAATTGTGATAATTTTGATAGATAGATCACATATATCTAGTGATCTAATCTTGAAATCAAACTACCTTTTATGTAATGCCTTCGAAATGAAGGCCAGCCATCCCTCATCCAAGAGTTTGGTGAAATGCACAGGACATACATACGAGGATAAGTCAAAAATTACTTACACTTTTCGTTCTTAAACTTTTAATAAACTAAGATAGGTGTACAACAGATACATTATTTTTCGATTTAGTCTCCACCTTTAGCAATGCACTTGGTCCAGTGAGCCACGAGCTTCCGGATGCCCTCTTGGTAGAAGATTTTCGGTTGGTCATGAAGCCACTTTTGCACGGCATCCCGAACGTCCATTTCTGAGGGAATTCGACGACCTGTCAAAGCTTCCTTGAGCGGTCCAAAGAGATGCAAGTCTGAGGGAGCGAGATCTGGGCTGTAGAGGTGGTGTTCCAGGGTCTCAAAGCTTCTCAAAGATGACGATCGCCCAGCTCCCTCTTTTTGTGTTGCGCTCGTTCGGCCACTTTTAAACATTTCGATCTATAAAAAAACGCTTTTACGAGATAAAGCACTTTCCCCGTATTGTGACAAAAGTCTCCGGTGAATTTCAGCACCTTTCACACCCTCTGACCACTCCTCGTTGCTCCTCTTTGGTGCAATCTAATAGCGGAGCCGATATTCTTATGCTGTTGTAGCTGGACGACAACTGACGCGATCGTGATTAAATTCCGCGCAGACTCTGATTGACCACAGACGCGACAACTCAACGCATGCGCATGCGACCGACTCCTATCTTAGTTTAATAAAGTTGTAGAACGAAAAGTGTAGGTAATTTTTTATTTATCCTCATACATCCATACATGACCACCTTCAACTTAAAGGAAATCCGATTGATTTAATATTCAAATTATTCATACTTGTTCTTTATAATTAATTCGATTTATTTCCCAATGAATATCACGCCCAAATGTGTATCATACATATAAATTATTCATTTCATAAAGGCGTTTCAACTATCAAACAATTAATGCAAAATAAATTTTGAATAAGTAGTATCTGAAGATTGGATTAAAATACACAGCCTTCAGCAGGTCTCTTCCTTGTCAGAAGGACTTCGCCCACTGTTCCTAGGATTACTTAATCGTTAAAGAACATGAGAATACTTTTAGGCAGCATCGCCTATGTTAAAATTATAAAATGTAAAAGTTGTGCTTATTTTCATCTCAAATGTTCAAATCTCTTGACATTAATGAAAGATGTATAGCCAAAAGAAGGTTTTATAAATGAATTAAAACTTTATTGGTTGAATAATTTGTAAGAAGTTCTTAAAATAAATCACATTATGCACTATTAAATATACACTAACAAAGATTCACATCACAAATACACGATGTTTTGATCACTTCTCATTTGTGATCGCGTATACAATTGTGGAATATTGCTGAGAAGATTCTATAAACGGATTAAATTTTTGCAGGTGGAATAATTTTTAGAACTTTTATATATTTTATTAAATTTGCTAACATTTTCTAGTTTATTCTCGACTTTTCGGTTTCTAATTCTGATCAGTTTTTGCTGAGTTGACTCAATCCAAAAATATTATCAAATGAAAACATTTTCAGAAAAAAAAGCTGACAAATTTTTTTAATAAATTTCCCCATGGGTGAGTGATCTAACTCGAAAGTATCCTCCGGCTTGTTAACCTGATCACTAATACTTAAGAGTTAACTATCTATACTATGTTTTCTTAGATAAATAAGAGTGAAAGTAAAATTACATTTATGGCTCCAAGTTTTCGCATTGTGAGGTCTTTTCATTCAATAAGGTCAAATTTACTTTCATTTTTTCATTTATGAGTGCAAAGAAACAATAACCTTAAACAATAGAGATCAAATTCAAAAACGGGATTAGTAGTTTTTGGAGCCCAAAAAGCGATTGTTCTTTCTATACGTGTGTGTTCTTATCTCTTTAAACATCGGAAACACTAATTTGCAGTGGAAAATGAAGCTAAAAAAGTTAATTAAGGTTTCGGTTCCAATTAACCTGTACAATAACTCATCTTAATTTTACAATGTTTGTATATAGTAGAACATTGGTAAATAATACGCATGAGCCATGAGTACGTACGAAATGTCCAATTAATCAATTAATAAATAAAAAAAGACAACATAAATAGATTATTTAATGTTTCCAACTTCCTGATTTAAAATAATTAAATATCTGCCGGAATTTCTATAAAAATTTTAAATAAATAATATAATATAACTTCAATTAATTTTTCTTTGTGTTTTTATGCGAATGGTACAACAAGAAGCGCACTTGGAGGTACAAAACCTTATAAGTCATGAGAGACCTTAGTATTAAATAATTTTTTTTAACTTAAGTAAAATTACGAGGTGGGTTTCACATAATTTTATGTTTTATGTGAAACCCACCGCGTAGTTTTACTTAATTTTTTATTATTAAAAAATGTTTCACCTTGAACCAACACCTATCTCCTTAAAAGTTATTAAAGAAGTTGTCTGTCTACCCTTCGAGGGACTGAATTTCTAAAGCCTATAAGTAATGGGTATAAATGTATTAGCAAATAAATTCTGCAATTTAACCACGAAAGAGTAGTGAATATCAGTGAAACACGTGCTACATATAAAGTAAACTTTTGGGAGAATTAACAACTATATTAATAATAAAATTATACGATTTGTACCTGTTCTGAAAACGTGTAGTGCTTCATAATTATCTTTCCATTTAACTAGATGTCAATTGTAAAATATGACTACTATTTACATTCACCCTATATATTAGGATTTTTTAATAACAAAATAAAATATAGCATACGCTTTTGCTAATTACCAATGAGAGTTTTGTCTTTATTATAAATTGTTTGATGTTTGTTGGAGTTTTTGAAAGGGATGATAGCGTCACCACTCTGGCAGATGGAGACTTACTTATGAATAGATAAAACAAATCGATAGAGACTGTTTTGATAACTCAGTATTAATACTCATATGTTGTAAGTATTGTCATCTGTCGCTGATTTTAGTAAGATTACAAAACAAATTATATATGATATCGATGCAGAATTTTTTCTAGATTACAAATTTGAAATCGTCGTTTTAATAACTCAAATATGTTTTAATAAATTGATATCAAATAAATACATTAGAATGTAGGAAATATGTGAGTTTCTTGCTCTTTTTGACAACTATTATTAGAAAAATTATCTTGCAAAGCAAAATCAATTAGATATGTTTGAAAATTGAATATAATTTTCAAATTAATTCTTCATTGATTTGGAAATATTATTTCCGGATTATTTTTAAGTATATCCGACTTATCTCTATAAAATTATTTAGTTAATCCGGAAATCGTGTAATCACTTAAAATTTGTGATTTAGAATAATGATTTCGTTGTTGAAGTTGTAGAGAGTTTTCGGCCAATAAATAACACCTTTATATCCAATCTTTCGATCATTTTTTTAGCAATGTAAACTGATTCAACATTGTCTTTCAGCTCTAAAGATGATCTAATACATTCGAAATTTTATGAATAAACGATTATAGTGTCATTTATTGAAATAAAATCTGATATATTCCCATCAATTTAAATTTACGATTGATTTACATTTTTGACCAAAATATTTAATTCATATCTAACATTTTTAGATTAATTAATTAGAAAAAAATATCAATGTAAATTCTTAAATTATGGTCAAATAAAGTTGTTATTTTTAATCTTTATGAAACCATTCTTACGGCAGATTTAATCAGTTTCATTCAAACTGAAGGGTAAATCCAATTCCAGCTTAAATCTGCTTGAATTTTCTTCTTAAACTTGTCAGATATGTGTGCAATTATATAAAGTTGAAACTAAAAAAACAGCCGCAATATAACTTTAGTTCTATGTCTAAGTTGACCTTAAGCCATGTTTAACAACATGTTCAGACGTGGACTCATAGGCTCGTATATGTTTAAACATTATGGAATAATATTTCTATTAGTACAATAAAATACCTCACTTCTATTTTCTCCTAATACTTCGTTTTTTATTACAAACTTGGCAAGTAAATGTGAATAAAAAGTGCAGTTGGATATTTTATGGTTTGTTAAGGCATCACCAGATAACAGTAAAATGCAATTACATGAAATTCGATATTTAAGTTAAAGGTAAAAGAGATTAAAAACTAAGCTACAAATTATTTTATTGTATGTGAAATGGAGACTTAGAGGAAGGTCAAAACATTAATTCGCTAATATCTTATCAATAGAAAACTTTGTAGAAAAGATTATTTCCCATTATATCGGATTCAGGTATAATAACGTAAGTATTTAGAATTATTTCATTTTGTTCTATTGATTATAATAATAAGAAATTTGTTCTTACGGAAAATAGTATAAAAATTGTTTTTTTTTTATCTATTTCTTAATAAATATAGAATCAATTAAATATAATATTTGATAAAAAGGTAAGCTTTTTCAAAATTCGGTGGAGACTCAGCAAAAGTTTGGAGATTCTTTCAATTTAAAGTGAATTAAATTTATTTCAGGCTTATTTTACGACATTTTTCTTCTCTAAGATCATACAATTTACTAAAAAATAGCTTATATAGGACATAAATGGTAATAAAATTTATTGTGAACTAAAAAATTTAATTAATTAAAAGACAGAGTGTGAGAGCTATATATATATGATCGGGAACTAAGGTATTATAAGTCTGATACCAGTTTGAGCCAGAAAACTGAAAGCTGGCATAAAGTTACTACTTTTGTGTTCAGCTTATTGGAAAGAAAAACTCATCATAAACTCGTAATGATTCTCTTTTATTTTGATTTTAAGCAATTTTAATTGTAAGCTCTGAAGCTGAAATAAAAATTTAATCAGATCTTTCCAATAGAAATATTATACTTACAAACATTTTGGCACCAGAAAGAACTTGTTATTCTTGAGTTATCATGAATATAATAAGCCAGACATATTCACAGAATGCTAAAGAGAAAGTTTGGAAATTATTTTCCTTTACATTCAGATTTATCTAAACACAAACATGTGAATAAACAAAAGATTTTAAGAGAATTCTATACTTGGAGTCTAGCGGGTAAGCATATGGAGTAATTTTACACAGATTAAGAATATTACAATTCCGTTTATATGTCTAGAATATTTTTGAAATTAATTGACTTAAGGACCCGTTTGTTGCTTCAGTTTAGCTTAACTGGAAGTTAATTTAGCTTCAAAATAGCATTCAGATTGATTAAATTTTTTGCTTAAAATTTAGATTGTTGTTTATTTTTTTTGACTGCTGATTTAGTTTTATAGTTTCATCTATGATGGACAAGACAATACGACCCTGAGTATTGACAGGACATATCCAAAAATTGTTTTCTTCGAATCAATTTTTTTTTTGAAACTACTACCTATATAAAAATATAAAATAATTAAATGGAAAGCAGTGAATTGAAATTTTTTTTTGTGAATTTCGGAGGATCTTCCCTCCTTCTTCAGGGTCCAAAGGGTGAATGAAGGTGGAAAATTATTCCGTTTCATTCAGTGAACTCCGAGGTTTAAAAAAAAACTTTCCAATAAATTTTCTTTTAATGGGAATCATCTTTTTATTATTTATCCATTTTCATCCCTGGACTGGCTTCCATTCAATCCTCAGTTTTATATCTATCAGTCCGTCTCCGAGGAACAACATAATATGTAAAATAATACTTAAAAAGATATTTCATTTTAGATTAACATTTATATTAAGTGTCGTCAACTCGAGATTTACGGGGAGGGGACTTAGGTTTCAACCTATTCAGCTATAGAAGCCACGACAGCGACAGGACGGACTCACAGTATTTAGATAAAGCACAAATCTGTTTTGAAAATTAACAAATAAATGTTGAATTTGCACTTTTGTGAGTGGAAAGCTATGAATCAGAGGGCTCGTTGACGGTGAACGTGACTTCCATTTTAAGTGTTTAGCGGTGTATACTGTCTACGCATGTGAGAAATAAGGGCATGTGTCTGGCTGATGTCTTTTTCAATCGTATAAAAAAAACTTAGTCGCAGCATATTTACTACTTATTATTAATCAATGCCCCTATTGTCAATGCTCAGGTTTATATCAGAAGAAAAATCGAAAGATTTAAACTTTAAAGTAATTTCCAAAATATTTTTATATTATCTAAATCAGCGCTTCTTAAACTATGGATCGCGACCCCATTTCGGATCGAGTGACTAAATTTTGGGGTCGCCAAACATATGGCAACAATGACAATGAACAATGAAACAATTATAATGTGCAGTTGGCAAAAATTAATTCAAAAAATCAAAGATAATACATTTTAGATGGTGATGGTGTCAAAGAAAAGAGCCCTTGTTTTCACCTACTAGTTTTTTCAAGAATGGTAAAAATGTGTGTTAAATATTGGGATAATTTTTGATTACAATTTCAGCAACAAATTTTCATTCGGAATAAAATAATAGGGAGGGTAAAAATGGAAGAAATTAAATATTTTTGTCTGCTAAAATTTAAACGACTATAACTCAAAACTACTTTTTTACTTCTAAATATTCACAATTTCATAACTAAATCAATTTTTGGTCGGGACAAATAGCATTTTGTTCAGTTTTTCCTCTAGAATCAGGAGATTGTCAGAGCTCTGGATTTTGACCAGGTGAAGATAAAGGCCCTTTTACCTGAAACCATCACATATGTCATTGATAAAATCGTCATTTTGTATTAGATAACATACATATTTATGTGAATGGAGGTTCTCAGTATGGGCGATTATAAAATCAAAATACAGATCAAATTTTAAAAAGGCTAATTAATTCTTAATTTAATAATAAGCAGATCCATATCATTATATTTAGATTTAATAATTGTAATTATGTAGTTGTGATAAATGATAAAATTATTATAATAGGTATGTTGACTAAAGATTTGCTCAAAAATTTTATTTATGATTTACTAGTAAAAAAAATATAATCTATATAATATGGGGTCGCGAAAAATTTATCAGACAAAATGGGGTCTCGAGTGAAAAAAAGTTTAAGAAGAGCTGATCTATAAATAATAGATTATATATTGGAACAAAGTGTTTAAGTTATAATTAAATAAATCCTATTTAATAATATCTCCTGAAGAGATTTAAAATGTTAAATCCTTCCAATCAAAAGTAAGGTATTTTCACTTTCACACATGAGATGGCATTCTTTGAACGAAGCTAAAAAGATGGCGAGCACATAACCCAAGGCGAATTTCTATATAGCTACAGGATAGGCAATTTCATCACTGAGCACCCTAAGAAAACTCAGAGCATTTGAAGGGCCACAGATCTATTGGCACGTTCCCTACTATGACCTTCAACCCTCTTCTAATACTCACTTTAGAATCCCATCAATAGCAACACTATTGAGACATATTTGCAGACTGAGACCTGGCCACAATTTCTCCATACTGTTGATGTTGAATGAGATTCTATAGTGAATCTTTGAATATATAAATAAGTGATTTTTTCAAAATTCTGACAACTTCGAGGGTTGATAAACATTATAACATTAAATTTAAATAAAAATAGACTCTACTAGTACAAGGATTGTTTCAAAGATCTTATTAGATATTACAAGTATATTATATTTTCTTTTGGAGTTGTCCTGGTAGAAAAATTATTTTGTTTATAGCATACTATATCACTAAACAAACACTGTAAAAGAAGACAATAAGGATGTGGTTACAAGCTTCCTCCTTTTAAATCCTGAAGAAAGCGGGAAGTTACTCAGAAAAGTCGGTTTTTAAAAAAGTGAAAATGACGATCTCTTTAATGATATGTTTTGGACTTGGTCTTTTTGATTATTCTAGTGCTGCTTTTGCATCAAATCTTCATCTTTTTAGATATTTTTCAATATTGTCAAAGGGGTTTTCATCACTTGTGAATTTGAACCCAGTACGAAGTACCAAATCTTTATCCGGGCTATTGGCTATTATTTGAGACGTAGTTCTTTTGACATATAGAATTAGATAAGGACTTCATAGTAATTTATGTTTATTAAAATTTTGCACCTCTTAGGGCCAGTTGTATGTCGCAAAGTAAATGCTTTTTACAAGTGACAAAGGGTAAAAGTGCCTGTCATCTGATTGGCCATCCCAGTCCCTCCATTTGCCATCTACCCTTTGTCACTTGTAAAAATAATTTACTTTGCGACATACAACCGGCCCTAAGGCACAAGATTTTTATTATTGACTTGGGCGAAAAATTCTTATTATTGACAGAACCTGATTCGACCACATGTATAATTGTATAGAATATTTTTTATAAATTAAACAAACCTCTCTGCTATTCTCGGTAAAAAAAACTGTTAATTTTTTTATATTTCATTTTAAAAAAGATAAGAGTAAATAAATATTTTATTTAATATGGATTTACTATGAGTTAAGGATACTGGGTCACTTATTTCACATTAAAATTAAAAAATTAAAAGATATAAATTTTTTTTTCTTTTTCAATATATATATTTCGGGCTATCAACCCATCTTCAGGAAATACAGAAAGTAACTAAAAGTAAAAAAAAAAAAAAAAAAATTGTATATCTTTTAATTTTTTAATTTTAATGTGAAATAAGTGACCCAGTATCCTTAACTCATAGTAAATCCATATTAAATAAAATATTTATTTACTCTTATCTTTATTAAAGATGTTTCACCTTGCACCAACACCACAATCTCTACTGATTTTTCATTTTAAATATAAACTTATTATTTATGCACTATTAGTTAGATGCATCCATCGTTGTAAAAGCTTGCGTGCGTACATTTTCAATTATATTTTTATATATAAAAGAGAAAAATTTAAAAATTATTAAGCAGCCATAAATTGAGATTTTTATCCCAGTAAGAAGTTAAATTAAAAAAAATACTTTATACAATAGTAAGCATGGTGTATTCAAATTATAAAATTATAAAGAGGGTATAAAGAAGGAGCAAGGTGGTCAAGGACAGAAGACTGTATTAATTAATTCAAAGGGATAGCAATTATTAAGTATCTCGGTTCCCCATAGGGGTGAGTTATTGCTTTAACATGACGGAAAAAATTTTAAGAGAGGAAGAATCCCCTTCCTCTTGTAATTCGAACACTGAGTTTAATTGCTCCTTGGGGCTTCGATATTTTAAATTGCCAATTAGCGCAATGCTGGTGGTGAAAGGTCACCCGATACTAGCCAGAGGAATTAAATTTTTACTATACATATAAACGAGCATTCAATCAAAAAAGAGATATATTTTAATAAATCAATTAATAATAAAAAAAATTGATTGGATTTATTTAAAAACCAGACAAAAAACACATTTTTTTATCAGTCAAGTGTTTTGATGGCTTATTCATGGGCCTAGTCGGTAGTAGGGGGTAGCAACCCCCTCCTCCGAAATGTTAAGATAAAAACCGAAGTTTTACAGTATATAAATAAACCTACAATAAAAATTTAATCAAAATAATTACTCTGGTAAAAAAAAGCAATCTAGGCATCTGGGAGATCATGTCTTCGACTTCTAAGAAATTGTCCATACCATAACCAATTCCTCTGAAATTTATTTCTGGCTATAAACTTGATTTTCATCCTCATCAAAACTAATAAGATAATTCTTGGAAAAATTTAGGAAAAATATTTTTTTTTGATTAACTTAAATTATTAAAATTTGAATTAATATTAAACAAAAAAAAAACGAAAAAAAAACGAAAAAAAAGCCATTTCAAAAATTCATAATCGAGAATGTGAATTCGCATATTTTTGCTAAAAAACTTAAGAGAAATGATGAAAATTTATTTTTTAATTTAATTGTTGTGAGAATTTTTTTTTGAGTCCTGATATGACATGGCTGATGGAAAATACAACACAAATGCAAACTGTCTATAGATAAATGAATTATTAAAATAATTAACCCGAAGGTTTGAGTATTTTTTGAAAATAAGATGGATTTTTTCAAAAATACAACTCGCGGTATAAACCAAATATATTAAGAAAGAATTTATATTTAAGGTCAAAAAGCTAAGATTTTAATACGACGAAGCCATCAGAGATTTGCAATGTAAAAATATTCTTATTAAAATCTAAGATTTTGGACCTTAAATATAAATTATTTCTTAATAGTATATTTGGTTTATACCGTGAGTTGTATTTTTGAAAAAAATCCATCTTATTTTCAAAAAAAGATACTCAAACCTTCGGTTTAATTATTTTAATGAATGGTCATTGTATGAAAACTTTTTTCATATTAGCAGGATTTTTGCTTTTTCCATTTGAGTTGGAGTAAAAATTTCGGGCTTCTCTTTAATAGATTGCATGTCAGAGTGTGTTTTTGTCTCGAGGGTAGAGCTAACTAGCTGGGTAAGCTTGTTAGTACTCGGGTTCACCTTCTGAGGAGACGAAGCCCTCTCATATGCAATGTAAAAATAAGCTGGCGTGTTCTGATGTGGCCATCCACTTGACTTTACCATACAACCTGGCCCCTAAAATTATTTATAATCATGTAGGGGGGTTAGTTTTTGAATTTTTATATCTCTGGGGTCCCACTGATTATGTTACAAAATTTGGTTGAGTTTGGTAAATGGCCAAGATTTTCATTTTTTGACCCCACCCCCCCTATTTTGGGCGTTTAGTTTTTTTCATTTTTAAACTTCTGGTGGTCCACTGATTATGTATACAAAATTTTGTTGAGTTTACTCAAATGGCCTAGATTTTTAATTTTTAACCCCCCTTAATTTTGGGTCGATATGCACCAAAATCTAATCAGCTCTTAATCCCAATGGACCAAAACTACTTGTGTAATTTGGTTTCGATATTCAAACTAGTTTTTTAGCTACCTCGTCCACAAAAATTTGGTAACGCACAGACTAACTATCAACCAGAGAAGCAGACAACCAGACAACCAGACTAACAGACATTTTGACAAAACAATTATTATCTCGAAAAATGTAATTTTTTCAATGTTTAATTATTAGAGCTTTTTTGTATAGCGAAATGCCATGGTTTCGCTCAATTTTTTTAATCAAAATAGTTTCAGCTGTTTTTGAGATATTTCGAAAAAAAGAAGGAAAAAAAAACACTTTTTTCATGCACGATTACAATACTTGACCATACCCTGTATGATAAAGTAATATTCTATTCAAATCTTAGATTGTGGATCTTAAATATAAATTCTTTCAAAATAAATTATTTTTTTCTTCTATACCTGCACGAATTTTCTTGCTTGAACATAAACACAAAAGAATCACTTTAGTTATACTCTGAAATCTTATTCACTGATAATTATATAGAGTTTCCCATTTCGGAGAGAGGATCATTTGGATAGAATTCATGATGATCCGAGTACTTTTTTGACTTCTAATGTTTATACAAATAGATTAGGTAGGAATAAACCGAGTGGGCAATTATATATAGAAGCCCGATTAAGAGAAGTGGATTCCGACAAACAAGTATAAACAAAGAATTAAAAAAAATAGATATAGGTACATAAGAGCAATGAAAATATTAAACGGAAGGAATATAACCCTTCTAAAAAAAATAATATAAATGAAAAAACTAAAGATGGAGAAATGAATGAGAATTCTGAAGAATATTTTAATAACCTAAAAAGAAAAATGTTATCAATGTAATTAGTATTAGTGAATATTTAAAAGAAACTCAAGTATTAATGGAAATATAATAATCATATTCATGGAACTTAAGATATTACAATGGAATTGCAATTCCATCAATGCGAAAAAACTTATTTAGAAAGTAATATAAAAATAAAAGAATTTCAAATAATTATTTTAACAGAAATTTGACTTTCTAAAAAAAAGTTATTTCTTTCTATGTGAATATAATATTATAAGAAAATATATTTGCTATTTTGGGGCTTGGTTCTAGTACATAGATCTATCATTTTTAGCGAAATAAACATTCTGACAACTTTAATTAAATGGAAATATGTGGAATTATCATATCTTTAAAAAAATGTATTTAAATGTGCTCTCAATTTATGTACCCCAGGAAAAAAATTCGTTATAGGAATGGAATAAATTAAATAATCTCAAAAAAGGACAAAGTATATGGGGGGGGGGGATTTAATAGCCATCATACGGATTCAGTAAATTCATCGCAGGAAGATACATAGTTTTTTTTTTGAAATATATTACTCAAAAAATACTAATGTACATTTTAAAATGGTTTATGTATTTAAATGATAAAAAATCAATTCAAAAATGAAGGGAGCTTTATAGAAAAAATTAAATATATTTAAACAAGTTTTATTTTATTTTTCTTTATTTTAATTATTTATTTATTTGTTTAAAAAATAAGTAAATAATTTCTTTAGTTTGGTCCTCACTCAAAGAATTGTTTTTAATATTGAATTTGTACTTTACCATAGGAAATACGGCCAATTATTGTAATATTATGAGGAAATTTTATGAGAATTTAAAAATTTAGAAAATAGAATTTTAGATAACAAATTCCACTATTTTCATATACATCATCTTATTCTGTTTTAATTAAAAATCTTAAATAATTCAGCACCTATGTATAAAAATGAAGAAGTTCACTATTTATTTCAAGACCCTTTGACCTACCTGGGCCAATTTTCTAGTTTCTCTTTTAGAATTTTAAAGAACTATTGGTACAATAATCAATTACCCGAATCAAGGGGAGGATGAAAAAAAATTTGAATACTCAATAAATCAATTCATTAAAAAATAGTCACAAATTTAAACCCTTTATAAAATTAGAAAGATCAAAGAGGAAATGTAACTAAACTATTACCATATGTTTAATTATTATTTTATTGACTGTTTTTGAAAGAATGTTTAGGGAAGCTTTTATTTTCACTTGACTCTTAAAGCTCTACGACCTTGACTTGTATCGTGTCCGAATTTCTTTAATCGGCCTCAAGTTTAATAAGAACCAGAATGTTAACCAGAATGTTGTTGATTGATCTCATAACAAATTAATTTCCCCACTTTATAGTTAAGATAAAAATTTTCCATAACTACCGTTTTTTATTAACTTTAACAATCGACAGTTCTTGCTTGCTTTTTTTTTATTTGCGTCAAGTAATCGAGGTCAAATAGTTATGTTCAAGCGCCATTTGATTAAATGAATGGTCGTATACAACAATTGTACTTGTTTTATACGTGACAGTTGATCGTTTTAACATGCTTTTATTTTACTTGATTTCCCCGTCATCCTGTGTCTGCCTGGGTAAAATCTTGTAATCACATTTTGACCCACTTATATCTAGCCGAATTTTTTGATATTTCATAGACCTATAGATATTTATAAGAGCAGTATAACATTCAATATATTCCTGAAATTAATATAGAAAACTTAATTTACACTTTAAAAAATATGATACACTTAACAAGAAATTGCACGGCTTACAAGATATTAATAATTGAAATATTTTTTATATTTAATTCTGGTTGATTTACCACCCACAGTTCATTGCTAATTTCTAAGTCTAAGTATTAAAATGAGAATTTCTTAAAAAACAAGCTTTTATTTCAAAAGTAGTATTTTTGGAACGAAATTCCTTAACGCGGCTTGCGGTAAGAGTTAACTGGCAGAAATCGTCACGTAACGAAAAAGCCTTATGCCCCCTCTAGGCGACCTTCCCTCTCTTTCTCTTTCTCTCTTTCTATTATATACGTGTTTGTGTGTGTGTGTGTGTGGGCGAGTTTTTTTTTTTAAGAATCCAAAAAATTTCCATATTCCTATGACTACATATATAAACATTTAATACGCTAGAGGTTTTTTCTTGGAGAAGGACTGATATATTATTAATATCTCAGGATTGGATAAAGGCAGTCCGGAAATAAACAAGAGACCACCACCAACAAATAATATTTATCGGAAGTATTTTTCCCTTTCTTACCAATACTCTACTGATAATGGGAAGTCTTAATATTCTCTACATACCAACTTACACTGATAGAAGAGACAAAAAGGAAGAGTATCATGAGGTTATTTCAATCACCCTTTTCAACCCTGAGGAAGAAGGGAAGATATTCCGAAACGTCTGTTTAGAAACAATATTATGAGAGAAAAATATTTCCAATAAATATTATTTGTTGGAAGTAATCTCTTGATTATTTCCCGACTGGCTTCATCTAATCCTGAGATATAAGCATTTAAGATTAAATTTAATTAAAATAAGCGGACAATCTTCTAGAAAAAATTATTTAGGTAGGTACTTACGAAAAATTTGTTTTCTTATTGTTAGTTCATTTTCAAATAAAAGACTTTTTTAAGGTTTTATTTATTGTTTTTTAATAGGGAT
The DNA here is from genome assembly GCA_024734495.1 of Forficula auricularia. NCBI lineage: Eukaryota > Metazoa > Arthropoda > Insecta > Dermaptera > Forficulidae > Forficula > Forficula auricularia. Next base: position 518,935 of record JALMQS010000123.1, read on the forward strand.
AAATAGTAATATGTGAATATGAATTTTATTCGAGTTTGAACATCCACCGGGAATTCACGTTTTAAGATAAAGACAAATTTCAGTCATTGATCTGTCCGTTTCCTGTGTTCTGGTGGTAAAAATATCTCATATACGATAAATTTTAAGGAAGTTGAAATTTAAACTGGGTTATTGGCTGTAGACTAAAATTCTCAAATAATCTATACAAAAGATTTCCACTATTTCAGGTATTTTTATTTCTATTTTCTTTTTATGGTATACGGTAGACTTGCGAGGCACGCGGGAAGCCTACTTATCAGGCGGGCCGAAGTATTAACTTCTGTTGAATTTTTACACGATTTACATTTCATTAAGTGTTTAAAAATATCTAAATCGTGTTAAAAATCATTTTCAATCATTTTTTCAAATCAGACTAAAAACTCAAAAAATGAATGTGAACTAATATTACATAAACCACCCATATGTCATGTGAGGTGCATTTATATACCAGCATATGTGCATAGGTAAGTATATATTTCCGTTCTATCATAAATTACTAATGGTAAATATTCCAACCAAATAATTAAACATAAGAATTCATGACGTTTAAGGACGAAAGGAGTGAAGGTTGGTCAATTGAGGATATCCGAAACATAATTTTGTTATGTTTTTTCCTTTATATTTTTGGTTATCATTTTTATTTCCTATTCTTATCAGTTTTCAATTCAATCCTACCTAATGTGATAACGTTAAAACATTTTCTAATTACTTTTGTTTATCTTTGTGAACTAAAATATTTCTTTGATTATTGATAATCAGCAATCAGCTATAATTCGAATTAGGAGTGACTAAATATGATGAGATGACGGAGAGATAAACACCCAGACACGTTACTCACGTGCGCAAGTATCAACCAGGGATAATATTTTTAAGTGGAAATCCTCTTCTTGTTGCAAATAAACATACACCTATATATAAATGAATATAGATATATAGTATTGTTGTTTTAATCAGTTGGAAATTCTCAAGTGACTATAAACGGATTTATTGCTGAATCTATTAAATTAAAGTATGATCTATATTAATAAAATAGTCTTTGGTAGGAAAGTAGGTGTAGATCGAACCGAAGGACCGGAAGCTTGACTTAGTTACATATAGATGGCAGTAATACCGCTTGAATCTTTGGCCAAAATTGGCACATTTTTTAAAAAGTCCGGAACGAGATGATCACCGTCAGGGGCTAGGTAACGCCGGGTCGAAGACCCGGTTGTCAGCTAGTTATAAATAATATGTACAATCCGTTATAAACTCTTAGCTAAAAAAATATGTTTTTATTGTCAATATTTATCATACATTCTATACTTGTGACAAAATAATCAGACTTAATTTAGTAAATTAATCAAAAAAATGAAAGATTGTTTCCGGATCATACTTAAGTTTATCCGATTAATTTACAAAACTATTTAGCTAAGCCGGAAATCGTGTAATCACAAAATATGTGATTTAAAAGAAAATATTCAATAGTTGAAAATATGTCGAATTCCTGGTCAATAAATAATCGTTTATTTCGAAGCATTCCATCTTTTATGGATCATCTTCAGTGGTATCAATTTATTTGACAGTATTTCATAGTTCTGAAGATGATCTAATAAAATTTGGAAAGTTTAGAAATAACCGATTCAGGGGTTATTTATAGATACGAAATCCGATAAATACTCAAAATTGTTCTCGTTCAAATTTTTTATGCATCAGAGCAAATATATAAAATATTTATTATTTAGCAAAATTTTCCTAAAAAAGATAAATTTTCATGTTTTTTTTTATTATTTGTTTTCTTTTAAATAAAAATTCAAATACTATATATTTTGAAAAGAAATTGAAAATTGAAAAATTTCAAGCTAGAACTTTCTATGTAAATCTTCCCGAATAAACTGATACATAATTTTCTATGTAGTGGTTTGAAGGATTTATTCAGCCAAAGCACCGGGTACAATAAAATTCCCAGAATAAAGACGTTTCGGCCTGAATTTATCGGACCATCTTCAGTTTATTGGTAATTATACACACATTACCGTAAGTACATGTGATTCTTCCTGGTTTTGTCAATAATAAGAAATTTAATTTCATATATTTAGTGTTGTAGGTACTCAGAGATCTCTGATTCTTGGGCTTCAGCACAATACTAAATATATGAAGTTAAATTTCTTATTGCTGACAAAACCAGGAACAATCATATGTACTTACGGTAATATGGGTAGATATAATTTGCAATAAATTGAAGATGGCCCGATAAATTCAGGGCGAAACGTCTTTATTCTGGGAATTATATTGTACCCAGTACATCCTTGCTTTGGCTGAATAACTTCTTCAATTCACTAGAAATTGATCACAGCCACGATCTCCAACAATATAATGTTCTTCGCAATGTATAAATAAGATTATATATATCCTATTGAAGCGTTTCGACTCAGTAATTTTTTATTTGATTTTAATAACAACCTGAAAACCTCTATAGAAAAATAATGAATGAACTTAAAATTATTTTAATTTATCATTATACTTGGAAATAAAAGTATAAAAGTCTAAATTTAAAAAATTGAATACTTTTTTGGAACGGGGGAGGCCAATTCAAATGATTGAACAACACGTTATATTAGTATATTCAATTGAAATTAGAATTATAAAAAAAATATTCAAAACAGTATAGCTACTATATAAATATATATGTATATACGAGTAAATAAAGTTTAAATGAAAAATGTCATTGCTAATCTTTATGAAATCATTTAGTAATATTTTTGTCTTTGTTCCTAAATCAAACATATGAGTGGTTTTATTGTCTGTTTGTCTTATTTATTAGTTTATACACGATAAACATAATATACATTTTTGAATTATTAAATATTCTTTACCTAAGCAGCTGATTATCAAGAAAGAAAAAACAAGTTACGTACTTTATGTATTTTAATCTTTTGTGAAAAATTTACACGTGAGGATCTAATTTAAAAATGAATATTTTACGAATCTTTTCTAACTTGGTGATAATAAATTGGGATTTCGCGAAAAAATTATACTATATATTATACTCTTTACTTATATTTCTAAAAGCTAATGTTTATTTATATACCTACATAAATCTTTTAAGGACGTTGAGCAAGTATCAGGTCTTCGGTCAAAAATAACATCTTAATTGATTATTTCAGAGCTTTCGATGTTTAATTTGATCATAATGTTTAGCTACAATTTTCATTAATATTGTAAAATACTGCATTAATAACCCTGCGAAACCGATCAAATAAAAAAAATTAAGATGTTTTTGACCGAAAACCTAATATTTTCTCAACATATTCATAACTTTTATGATCTATCTATCCACAAATTCAAAAAGATTAATAAAATTAAAATTTAATATTCTTTCTAAAAACATCTTCAAAGAATGAAGTCATGATTTTAAGAATGCAAAAGATTTCTATGATGTGATGGAAAAGTATATATTATAGATTATTTAATTTAAGTACCGCTAGAAGAAGTGTTCGACACAAAATACAACAATGGCGATACATTAACTTGTTTGTAGTTTTTCAAAACACGATCATGCCATGGAATTTTTCATTATAAAAATGTGAATAAAATTGGATGTTATTGTTTTCTGAGGGGGGGAAATTTTTCATAATGCCACTAAAAAAGTCGGTGTTAATTTCACGTTAACTGCTTTTTATTGTCAAAAATCCAGTATTTCAGGCAAATAAGGATTTAAAAGGTATAATAGATTGAATAAATATCATGGCAGTATTTAAGGTAGTTGTTTCACCATGTGGGTTTTGTTAGGATTTTTTTGAAATGTAGACAGATTCTTATTTAAATACTTCTGCATCGATTGGTGGCAAAACGAAATTTATAAACAATATAGTTCTTGAGATATTAAATTCCAAAAATAGAGTTTTTCAGTCTCTTGTACATTGCACTATAAGGGATATCGAAAAGTTTACATACATTTTTAATTATAATTAAGAAACTCTTCTTACCATTGTTATAAAAAACTAAGCTAATAACTAATACATTTTTTAAGAAAATTTTAATTCATAGCTACAACATAGTTTCTGAGATAATATTGAATAAATAATGAAAAATGTATATTTAAAAATTTACACTAAAAACAAGCTGACAACAACGTGTATATTTAACCTAGAAAATGGATTAACTTTAGTACATTTTTCACGTTTTTTCGCTTGAGCCATTGTCGCAATAGCTTTTAATCGTTTATTAAGAACTATTTGTTTAATAAATCGACCTTTATAATGTATTTTATGTATCATTTCTATGATAAAAATATTAAAGCTCGGACAATGTTACCAGAGGAGCATGGGATTGGCTAGTAGTGGTACATAAACAGCAAAAAGTTTTGGGCTTATGAATTATGAATCCTTATTGTCTGTTCTATATACTCTAGCATTAACTTTTTGCTAGTATTGTAGCGAAACAACTACCTTAAAATAAAGAAAAATGATCTATCGGCTAGAAAGGTTATAGCAAGGATTTGGTTCAAATTATTATAATTATTATTATTATTATTATTAGTAATGAATTACTAGAATTACCACTTTAATGAAATTCTGTAACGAGAGTTATTCAAGTGTGTTTAAAAAAGTTTTGAGGTTCCAGTTTCTTTGATTCATCTGAATGAAAATCAAACATATTTTGAAGGTATACAGGAATTTATTGATTTTTCTTTGTATGTTAATAAAATTATATGAGCTTTGATTAAAGGAAGGGATATAAGAGGAGTTCATATGGTAAACACAGTCGTTTAATGATTTTTGCCCCCTTTGAAGCTTTACTGACCGAAGTCATATTGGTGATAAAAAGAACGCTCTAACCTCTAGTCCCTACGCTAGTGGCGCTACAATTCTCAGAATTTCATCCAAAAGAATTATTTATCCCTTTGTAGGGGTTGAGTAGCGAGGGTGAGGGTTTCGGGTAGAGCGACCCTCCCTTTTTTTTTATAAATGTCTCTCATCGGTCTCTTTCTTCTACTTTCATTCCCACAAGATCCCTCTCTTTTTTCTTTAGTTCCTTAAGAAAGAAAAATAACCTTAAGAAACCCCCCATTCACCATTCACTTTCTTAGATAAAAACATCTCAAATAATAGATAAGTGAGAAAAGTAAAATATTTGTTTGTTGTATAGATTGATATAAAAATTAAAAAAATGATTATTTTGTGCCCTTATATAACCCTAAATGTATTGAATGCAAAAATGTCTCTTTATCAAACCCGGATAAACATATTGATATATTAAATATATAACTTGATTAATCACTTAACAAATTTTTCACAATTGAGTAGAAGTTATTATTATTATTATCATCATTAAAAAAGTTGTTTAAATTAGTGGATCAACCGTAACAGTTATGAAAACGTTAAGAAAGTATCAGGTTTTTGGTCAAAAATAACTCCTTATTTGTTTATTTCAGAATTTCACATCTTTTAAAGGATCCTAATTCTGAAGATAGTAGAAATGGCTTGTAGAAATTCTTTACAATTAGTTATAAAGCTCAATTAAGATTTTTAGTTGTTCAGAGGTTTTTTATTGTTGAAAAAAGTGCTAGAAATCGTCAAATTGTGGAAAACCGGGTAGGTATATCTGTTAAAAATCGGGATATTTTGAGAGATGTGCAAGCAGCGGCTCTCATTGATAGAAATTGGGGCGGTCCTACCAAAAGCAACTAAACTAATCACCTTATTCTAATATAAATATTAGAAGAATATTCAATAGAGCGATTTCATAGAGTAGCGGTTCTCAACCTTTTTATAAATGCTAACCATGAAAATAAAATTAAAAGAATTAACCTACATTAAAAACCAATTTTCGCCAGTCGAAGAAAAAATATTTAATTTATAACACCTAGGATATTTTAATAGAAGTTGAAGAAAAAATCTAAAAGTTTGCATTAAAGTCACTGTAATATCAAGTTATTGATGATACTATTGTGTTATGAAATGGAATTTTTTTCAAGATTATTTTATGGTATCTTTTGATTTGATCTTTAAATTGGAACTCATTTCTCATCATTTATGAAAGTGTTTATTTTTGAATTGATAGGTATTTTATCCGAAAGAAAAATATACACTTTAAGGAAGATAAGGCATAGTGGGTGTTATGATTAAATGTATTTCTATTTAGTCTATAGTGACACTGTTTAAAACTTTGAATATCATTATGAAAATATTTAATTTATTACTAGTAAAATTCTTTCTTAGAACTCTCTCTGAGGGAAAATATTTACTGATACTTTCCAGAGATAATTTTTTTTTATTTTATTTTATTATTACTGAAAGTATCTAGACAAATTCCTGTCATTAGAGAAGATTAATATTCAGTGTTCTTGGGAATTTTTTTTTGCTTTCCACAATTTTACTAATGATAATAAAAGTACAGACGCTGTAATAATTGCCAGAGTATCATAGTTGGGTTTAGTAAGGCGACCTATATAAAAACTATATAATCAACATCAAAATTAAAAAGTTTTCTTGCCGAGATTTACAGAATTTAGTATAAAGAATAAATAAATAAACTAAAGAACTTATGAAACCTACAATTTTATCTCATTAAATTCCAATCTCACAAGAGTGAAAAATGTACAGAGAGGACTTTAGATGAACAGGAAAAACATAATTGTAAATTAAAAATTAAAATTCCAGACTGTATAATAAAAACGAGGAAAATTGAACACATTTATATTTTCGAGCACCAGCGGTGAATATAAAGAGATTGTATTTGAATATTCTTGGAAATTCTTATTTAGGGGTAGTTCTACATTGACTTCCCATGGATTTGACTTGGCTTCTTTACATTTCAGTAACAACGATAATATTATTGAACAGGATTGGATTTAAGTTAGGTCATTTTATAAGAAAATCACAAGAAGGTGTCATTTATTAGATCCGAGATGAAATGGATTATTTTTAATTATATGTCAGAAGGGTTGTTCAAACCATTTTACCTTTCTACTCGGTATCCGTATAGCACTAGGTAGTAAAGCATTCTAGACATTATACTAGCGGGGCTAATACCACTAATTTGCCTCAAAACTCAAAAGACAAATATTGATAAAATAATATATTATTGTTTTGTAGACTTGATTCAAATAATCATTGTGGAGTATTTTATTATAAACGTAGCTTTTATTAGTTCAGAATCGTTTTCTGAAACATTGAATTCTGAAATAAATATTATTAATCCAGGATATGTTTGCCATGTTTTTAAGCCTAATGATTAAGAACAAATAGTGTAAATATAAAAATATATAAAGCATGTTTTGACTCTAAATTTTAGGAAGGGGAAAAACATTAGTTTTTAAATGCCCCATGACACTATCCCAGAGTTTTGAAATTTAATATGGTAGTTACTTACGTCAGTTATCGGCTCAAGATATCATAACAAAGTTTTGATTTGTATCAGACCACTGAAAGTAAAACTTTTTGGTGTCAAAATATTTAATAAAAATCGAACGCAGATGTTGATTAATTCTTTAAGAAAAAAAATTCTCTCGTAGAAAAAATATCAAATTCTCATCCTTGATACAAAATTAGCTATTTTTGGGATCTGTAAAAATATTTTTAAAGTTCTTTTATTCTTGACAAAACATGTATTTTTTTTTTGATATAATAAGTATAGTAATTTGACTCAATGAACCTAGACAGGTAAGTTGATAAAAGGGAACTTGTTTTCAAAGAAGGGCGACCTGTCCTACCCTCCCCTAATAGCTTGGGGACGAGTGATTTTCTACCCCCGATAATCGTTTTTTTTTTCCTTTTTTTTTTTTCTTTTTTGTTAAATTTTTCAACATGATAGAATATCAGCATTCAAAATATAGCCACTTTTAGTAACATTGACCTCAAAAATCGAAATTAACTTATGTTTTAAAATCTCTACAAGAAATATTCATATCTCAAAAGTATTCTGATAAGAACCATATTCTGAGGACTGGAAATGGTAATATGGCTATCAACATATTTTATATCTCAAAGGGTAAAAAAGTGAGAATCATTTTTTAAAAAGATTAAACGGGTAATGGTAATAAATATTTTTAATGTTTTTATATCTGAACTTATAGTCCATATATATACTAAATAAATAAATATTATCTTATTAAAAGAGTAAAAATTGTATCTATCTAATCTATTTAACAATCTATCATCTATCTAGATCAGAAGTTTACATTTACATGAAAGATTTTTAGTTTTTTGAGATTTTCTCAAAATTGGCTGAAACGATTTTTTTTTAATTGGTGTACTTATCAAGTGTCATAAGGTACTAGTCGAGTATAAATTTTAATTCAATTGAAATAAAGTATCGCAGAGCTTTGGGATTTGATACTTAAGCTATCTAGAGACTAGAAGTACCACGAGATTTTGGCTAAAATCGAAGAACCGGAAGTTGATCTTTACGTCTATATGTATGTACCTCCCTGCGTTTCGCAACTATAAATCTCAGAACTACCAAATTTGAAACTTAAGCTCGATATAGGCTAGAAGGAGTACAACAAGCTTTGTATTTTTTAACATTTAATGTTAATTTTTATTTATATTTTTTTGTTTTCTTTTTTTTTGTTTATAATTGTATAATATTTATTTATTATTTTTTCTTAATCGCATGCACAGTTGTGGGGCGCTTTTGTCGCTCCCAGTACTCTGGCCTCGGTTCTGGAGTCCTACTTGGGACTATATATATATATACTTCTTACTAATAGCCACAACATCTGGCGTAATTATTGGACGGCTGATGAGGGTTGCAACCTAAATTGTAAATAAATCTGTTTTCTTTCTGTAAAGGGCTGTCCCCATCTGCGTGGCGCAATAAATCAGTCATTGAAATCGGAATATTGGAAGTTGACATTTATATGAAAGATTTTTTTGTTTTTTGTGATTTTTCAAAAACGGCTCAACGATTTTTTTTTTAATTGGTGTACTTATCAAGTATCATAAGTTGTTGGTCGTGTATAAATTTTAATCGGTTGAAATATTCGAAGAGGATGTAAATTAGGAGTGCCACAAGATAAATATTTTAATCGTTCATATCTCGTATACGGTAAGTCGCAGAGCTTTGGGATTTGAAACTTTATCTATCTGGAGGCTAGAAGAAGTAGCTCAAGATTTTGCCTAAAATCGAAGAATCGGAAGTACATGTTTACTTGAAGATTTTTGGTATATTATAATATCGTCTTTTTTCCGGTTTTCTCAAAACAGCTTGGGGAAGCCCAAATTGAAGTAATTTGAAAACAGAAAATTGGTATGATGATTTTAAATAAGGAAGAAACTAATGTGAAAGTCGCGTGGTGCCCACACCAGTTGATTTTGTTTATATTTCTATGTGTACATAAGTGTGTACCTATGTGTGTGTGTTTTCGTTAGGCAATGGTGGGTTCTCAACCTTCGATTTGCCTAGTTTCGATTGTGTTGAAGCAGAAATAAACAGAAAGCACGCCGAGGACCGAAATAGCCGTTTGAAAAGATACTGCTCCATTTGCATCATCAGTGAACACACTATTTTTAGGCAGACCTCCCACTCTCTTATCAAATTACCGTCACCGAATTTCTAGTGAAATCTAATTGCAATGTTTGTTATGTTATATCATTCAACGTTGATACTTAATTCATACATTCATTCATTCAAATTTAAATTTTATTATGGTATCATAAAATGATACACTGAATACACTGAAACAAGAGAATTAACTCTCAATTACGTAACTGACTTGTTAATAATCGAAACATTCTTGGGGGTTTCGCAATGATATATAATATCCTAGCAATAGTTAATAAAATCGATTATACTAACAACTGGAAAATTATTGAAATATTCTGACAGTCTCTTAGACACCAATTCACTATATTTTTTTTTTTTAATCTTAACGAACCCTTATTCTTAAACTTACATTTTTTTAAAATTCGGAATCTTCTAAGCAAATTTTGGCGACTTTATAATTTTTTGTTGGCAAACGGTTTGAGAAAGAAAGTTTGAATTTTGCCAAAAAGTGTCGCTTAATAAACATGTACCAAATATCTCATTAGATACAACAGATCAAGAGTTATTCATTTAAGGATCAAATTTTTTCTGACTTTCTGCATTTTCAAACAAAAGTTTTGAGATTAAAAAGCAAATTATCTAGAAAGCTCTTCGTTTTGGAAATACCTTATAAACATTTTGAGACTAAAACCAACTTTTTACGTTTTGAAATTTTATGTGGTGAGCTGTTAATCGAAAGAGAAGTTTCGGCTGACGTAGAAAGCACATTTTTAATGAGAAAAACTTATTAATATACACGACGTTAAGAGTTTGAAGTCGTTATCAAGTGTTGGAAAAGAGATTCTCAGATCGATTAAAAGAGTCTCCTCCTAGCACTTGAAAACGACTCCAGAACTAGGTGTCAAAAAGTCGTGAATTCTCTCGAGGTTTTCTCATCAAATAAACATCTCTTTCGATAAACTTTCTACAGCCTTCGGTTTTTTAATTACCGTAATCTTAGGAATCCATACAGAAAAAATTATGTTTGAAAATTATTATTTTTTCATTAAGAAAATACAAATTTAGAATTTGTGAATTAATTAAATACTCCTGTCGCCCAGCCTGCTTTGGAATAATAAAAAGAGATCTTCTGCTTGATGTTAAAATTTATACATTCAAAGATACAAACATAGTATATTGTAACATTTATTTCTTATAAAATATATCTACGGTATTTCATTTTCTACTCTAGTTTCAAAGGCTTTCCCTTCATCTTTATTTTAATACCTACAATTTTGAAAAATTTACAATATTTTAACATATATTAATTAAAAAAATATTTTCATATACCTGGTATTATAATTAAATAAAAAATAAATAAACGTGATTTGTTCGTTAGAAACTTGTATTCTATTCAAAGATGATGGTTGTTATAACAAATTTTTCCCATTTTTAAAGATATCTGAATCCGCTAAATATATGTATAAAGAATTAGGTTAGGTTTATTAGAAACATTCGCCATTTTCAAAGAAGGCTGAATATGCTTCATTTTTTAACACAACTCAGCAGAATTGTCTGCTATACAACATCCTTAATTCATAATCTGGGAGGAATTCTGTGTTGATTCTTCTATACCTGACTACGTATATCATTTGCTTCGAAATAAACTTTGTAGAATTGAATATTTTCTTATAGAATAATGTCCTCAAATTCTATGGCACGTTATGATAATTCTTTCATTTTCAATTGGCTTATCATCTATTATGTCAAGTAGATAATAATTAATCACCTAAGTACTGTAATTTAAAAAAGTCTTAGATATCTTAAACGAAGTAAAATAAACTGCAACGGATCCTTGCTAAACTTTATCCAAATTCATTTGAAATATTGATATTTTTATTCCTTTATTATTAATCAGATATCACTTGTTATTTTCTGTCCATGTTGACTTAATTAAATGAGCTATAATAAACCAATCAAATGAATAAATTTTAATGAATTTAGAATAAAGAATTAAAAAAAAGTACTATCTTACTCTAGAGTACTTTAAAATATAATTTTACTAAAAACTTTATTTAACCTTTTGTGCTCCCCAAGGTACTTAATTAGAATATTAAATTTCATCAAAATTGGTTAAGTCGTTTTTAAGATATTTAGAAAAAACTAAAAAAGTAATGAAAAAAGTACTAATATTTGTGGGCCGATGTGTACCAAAAACTAATCAGCGCTTCATTTTGTTATAGTAATGGTAGGTTTTCAATTTCATTTCAGTCGGGGCTACGGTGTGGAAAAAATCGTGGACGGAAAAAACGATAACATCCATCCGCACGCACTTCCTGAAAAAATCGCACTTTTTGGCCTCTCGGCAAGACCCCATGTAATTTTTGGCAAAACCGTCACGCACTAAAATTCAACCTAATTGAATACTACAATTTGTGACTTTAATTGGTTCCGTAGTCTTTACCTGAGGACCTTTTGAAGTCGCACTTGCCGCGAGACCGATTACAATACTTTACCCATCCTTCGCATTGGATAAAGTAAAAATATATATTCCAAAAAAATGATAAAAATTCGAAAAAAGCATTTTTTCGGAAGAGTAATTTAAACCTTGTTGTGGTTTCTGCAGATGATATGATTCTTCTGGGTTTTTTTATCGAGATATCACTCTCAGAGCTTTAAAGAAATACATATGGCTAATACTGTATTCAAAACGTGTATTGATTTCGAGTTTTTGGGGCCACTGCAATAATTCTACTTTACTATTAAACAAGTTTTGATAGTGGTAATAAAGATTTATGATATGTTGATACGTGACTAGAATATTTTAAAAGTGATACCTATTCATAATATAATTTTATATCATATAGGTATACAATATTTTTTCATATTCACATTGCGACTAAACTTAAAAAATAAATAAAAAATTAGGTTACGTTTTTAAGAAACTTTTGCTATTTTAAAATTTTGATCCCTGTTTAACTTTTTAAACTCAACTCAGACTATATAGATGAGATTATAGTCTCGAATGCATGTCTTCATCTAGAGCAGCGGTTCCCAACCTTTTTTTCTCTCGTACTCCTTGATTAGATTTTTCATTTATGATTCCCCATCCACTTTTATTACACTCACTCATCCAAAAAAAGTATTAAAAATAGATTAGTTAAATAATCCAATGAAGCAGATAATAAAAACTAGCAACATTTGAATTTATACAGTAATACGATGTTCTAATTAATAATTTCTTATTGGTAAATATTGTTGTGAGTAAAATTATTTGTTAATACATGTATAAATAACGCTAAATACCGAAATATATTCAGCTTCTTGTAATTCAACAGGTGTAAAAAACCTCTCTAACAAGATCTAGTCTATCGAGTCCGAAACAAACATTTATTTAATTAGGAAATAATTTTATTTTTAGTTACAAATGAATTTCGGCAAGAATAGATAGTTTGCGGGCGCCTGAAGGGTAGGCTTTGTATTGTTTTAGGTGAGTCAATGAGTTGCCTCCCCTTTAGGCGTTTAGTTTACATCAACTGGAATATTTAGTCAATAAACTTGAAAATAGAAACGGTAAAGCTATAAAAAAGCTGTTTTACCACTTATAAATTATAATAAAGAAAATCCTATAGGTAGTATTGTGAAATTTCTTATAAAATAAGCAACTCTTCGGGAAAAACTTTTTTTTTAATTTTAAGAAAAAAATACTTCTAGTATAAATTCTAAAACTTTTTCTTAACAAATCACTAAAAAAGGAAATGGAAACCTATAAGAATTGGTGATTCGGAATGTGAATGTATCTAGTTGGCTCGAAAGTTAATATTACTTATATAACATAAAAATAAATAAATGAATACATTTTTTCTTCTTTTTCTCTTGTCTCTTTTTAAGTCATTATTTTTATTTATGACATCCTTTATTTAAATATTGTTTTAATTGAAATAATAAAAAAATGTAATTAAACGTTTTTAAAAGAATAAATTTCAATCGATTTTCAAATATTGATTGTATTAATACATGCCAAAAATTTTAAGTTTTTCACATATAGATTTAGTATTTACTTAATTTATTTGAATAACCATATTTTAGAAAATTTAAAAAAGTACTATTCATAATTAAAATAAATTAAAGAAGAGAAAATACTTGTATACACTAAATGTATAATAATGCTTTAAAAATTTCCTGTCAGCTATCAAACAGGTGTTTATTTTTTTTAGGAATTTTTTATGGAGAACAGAACTCTTGACGACGACACCAAGTCAGTTAGTTCAACTCCGCCATTGCAAAAGAAAGGTTATCAGACCAAAGTTGCGTTATCTAACCGTAATTCAATCGATTTTAGTATGTATTTGATTAAGTACCTATATTTATATATTAATTTAGAGATTAAAAAATACGATAAGAAAAAATGTAGTTACTCAAATTGAAATGATAAGTGTCAATTTTTTGTGTTATAAAAAATTTAAAAATAAATTTTCAAAAAATTATGGAAACTAAAATAAATACAATTTAATAAAGTCACTAAAAAATTGCTGAACAGTAAATTGCCTAATTTAATAAACTTACGAAAAAAAAATAAAAACTAATAAATTATTAAATAAAATAAATAAGTATCAATGAAACTAATAATTTAGTTTACTTTTTTGGAGTGCTAAAAATTATTTACTGAAAACAAAAAATTATAATAAATATATAATATATTTTTTCTTACAAAAATCAATTGTCCTGTTTTGTGTTCTAAATTTTTCCCGCTTATTCAATGTATATGTCTTAGGAAGCAAAAGCAATGTAATTTGCATAAGTTCTAATCATCAATATGTTTTTTTTTAGTTTGTATATAATTAGAAATTTAAATGAATTAAAATAATTTTCTATAGTCATTTCTTTAACAATTTTTCAATGAATTAAATAAAAATTAAAAAGTATGTATTACATAAAATAATTCTGTGAGTAAAAGTTTGAGAGAGGCCAAGAGAATATTGTTTTTTAGTTTATTTTCTAAAAATGTAATTGTTAATTTAAAATTGTTTGATGTTAGAAAGAAATAAGCTGTTTATATGCAATTTTTAATTGTTCATTCAAATATTTTTAAGGCATATAAAAGTAAATTGAAAGTTTTTGTGCCGAAGGTAGCAGAATTTTTATATGCTGAAGGAAAAAATAAAAGATAAATAAAATTTAAAATTCCAGCAGAAGACACTCTTTTATTGTCTCCTTCAATATATAAAAGTGTTTACTCCTTCATCATTCGAAACTGTAACAATTGGTATAGATGAATTTGAGATGAATTAAATTCACATTAGGTGATTAAAAAATAATTCATATTGTATATTAAATGTTTGTATATCATCACCTACTTGTTATTTTAATTTAACACATTACAACCTTAAATTAATAATCAGTAAGCACCAAATCTCTGTTAACAATATAATTATATTTTATTTTTTAAATTTTTCTAATAGATTAAATTGAAATGAAAATCATTACAATTAAACATTTTGGGAGTAAAAATTTCAAAGATCGTGAGAATTTTTTTTTTTTTTAATTTGATTAATAGTAATAAATTTATAAACAAAAATCAATGATGTTGTTCTCTAATAACATATACATATAATAATATATATATATATATATATATATTATTTATTAGAGACTATAGTTTCGAAGGTATAACCTTCATAGTCAGTCTTTATAATGAGAAATATTTTATCTGTTTCTGATCATATCTAGGTAAATTCATTTTTACTGTAATAGTAATCTGATCGCATAACAAACGAATTGGTTTGTAAAATAAAGATATACATATATAAAATGAATATAAATATGTATTTATAATTATAACAATGCGTTTGTTATGTGACCAGATTGCTATTACAACAAAAACGAATTTACCTCCATCCAATCGGGTATGCAACCCATGATATACAAATAAATTATTGTAAAAGAGATGAAATACTGATGATGAAGATCAAACTTTACAAACTATATTCTCCAACAAATAAAATATATATATGTATATGTTAATTTTCATCAAGAAGAGGACAACCTCATTGATTTCTCTTTATGAATCAACAACTCTGCTACTCACGGCAAAACTATTTTTTTTTTAATTTAATGAAATTAAATTGTTTAAAATGGGTTATGATGGTACTCACAACGGGGCGCTTGTGGCGCGGGGGCGCCAAAATTTCTACTCCGCTATGCATGTTTCACGACACTTGTTGAACCGCGTTTGAAACGAACTTGTTGAATGCCTTGTGTTTGGCTGGCTGTTCGGACTGTGTTTCCGCGAGGCGTTAGTGACTTGGAATGAGCTGGAGCGGCCGGGCGAGAGTCCACTTCAGCCGAGCCGCTTGAGCCTTCCCCTTCAAGCTCAGGGACCCCCTCACACACACTCACAAAGATATCCTGTTCCTTACATTTCAACTCAGACTATAGAAACCTTCACGAAGAAGAAGGTAGACTTCCGATGGGAAGATAAAAAATTCGCCAATCTCAGTGCAAGCACCCATTTTTTTTTTTTTTTATCTAAAATAAGTTAAGAGACATAAAAGAGATTGTCCTCTGCTAGATGCAGATAAACATATAAAAGTGGCGTCCGATCCATGGATGCTGTGGATGCGCCAACATTTAGAGTATTTTCATAAAACTATACAAGGTCGACTTTAAAATTTCAAGAGGATCTTTAAATTTTAAAATTATCATTCCTTATTTCAAATATTTCTATAAAAAAGATTTTATGTTTTGAAACGTAGTATAAATCGATTCTCGAAATGAAATGAAATTGTTGCATAGTTTCAAGGGGCAATTAAAATGAATGATTTTTCCCAAAAGGGTGCGGATAGAAGGTTTGAAGTCCATGCCTGGTATATCTTCCAGTTGAACCATGTTAAAGACAAGTCCAGACGAATTTTGGTAGAATAAAAATTGTTCTCGCTGAGGAACTATTAAAATAGTAATAATACAGAAAAGGAATAAATTAATAAAGATGATTTGAGAATCTTTGGACTAATCCATTTCTAATACCTTTCAATATATAAGATCGGAAATAACTAAGAGTGCTATAAAGTATCTTGCTTACAGCAATAGAATTAGGAGAAATTTAAGATTTTCTTATGGGACAGATTGATTCATTGTGAATATATTCGATTTCCATCTCAGGGACTGTGGAGTTTAAGTCAAAAAATTAATTTCTGATTCCTACCCTCTTTCACACAAAGCAGTATCCTCTAAAGATAGAAAACCCAAACTCAGAAGCAGTTCTTTGCGTTGGGAATACAAACAATTTAGCACAAGAACCAACTTCTTACGACTTTTAGTTCTACCATAAGTTATCATGGATTCTGCATCCATACACTAGGAAGAAAAAAACATGATTAATGTTTTTTTTCCTGTTTAGAAAATTTTTATACATAATAAGAAAAAAAAAATGGAAAAATTTTGTATTAACTCATTACTAGATGCCTGATAGGATTCAAATAAATATTATGATTTTTAAAAATGTAAATCGGAAGATGTATTTTTTTTTAATAGATGCCTCAGTTAACTGTATCTAGATAGAAATTTTTCTAAATATCTAAATATACAAAAACGAATCTAGATTCTTGTATCTTTTACTTAACAGTGTGATCTCAACTAAATGTGAAATGATGTTTCAACTCTGTGTTTATGTTTTGGACTTTCTTCTTATAACACCTTAAAAAATAAAAAATAAGAATTATGTTATACAGAATATATATGTTTATTTACATGAAACATGATGACACTCTCTTTGATTTATTCTTGATAAACTTCAATTTATCATTATCAATTTCTACGTTTTTCATGAATGATCTCTAGAATCAAAGATTAATTTTTTTTAAAAAAAGAAAGGCAGGAAAAGAATGCATCAAAGAAGAGCAGTTGAAAGGGTTTTCAATAAGGGTTGAATGAATAAAACTTTCCTCTTGCAAGGGTGAAAAAAAAAATTGGAAGGTGGATGAATCCCAGTGGAAATGACCTCGAACAAAAAAAGAAACAAACCAGCCTTGCAGATAGATTCAAGAACGAGAGAGATTTTCTTATGGACTCGGGCACGCTCAAAACGAAAGAAATTTAAAAAAAGACGAAATGAATACGATTCATTCAGTATTTTTACCATTAAACCACTATAGTCCCGTATATTAAATTAACCATTGAACCATCTATCTATTAGGTTGTTTCAAAAGTTTTGTCCGTTTTAATGTCATATGTTTTTGTAGCTCCATATTTCAATAAATATTTATTTTACTGTGTCGTGGTATATACTCTGATCGGTAGAGAATTTTGTACTGTATACATTAATGCTGTTCATTTTTTCCTAAATTTTAATTTTTTGCCTCTTTTCAGGTTATTACTATATGTCGTTAAGCGATTTTCGACCAATTTTTTTCTACGAATTCAAATTAAACCAAAGCGCTGCCGAAACAGCCCGAAAAATTAACCAAGCATTTGGCAGTGTTAGTGTTAATGACGCACTGTTCGGCGTTGGTTTGCGAAATTTCGTTCCGGAGATTTTAGCCTCGAAGATGAGCCCCGAAGTGGTCGACATAGAGTAATCCAGGACGAGGATTTGAGGACCCTGGTGGAGACTGACCCATCACAAACGGTGCGTGGGGTGGCGGAAGAACTGGGCGTCAGCTCCCATGCGGTTTTTGATGGTTTAAAACGTATTGGAAAGGTCAAAAAGCTCGAAAAGTGGGTGCCCCACGATTTGAACGATCGACAGAAATTGTCACGTTTCGAGGTCTGTTCTTCTTTGCTTTTGCGCAACCAAAACGATCTTTTTTTGGATCGGATCGTTACGTGTAATGAAAAGTGGATCCTCTATGATCAAAGGAGACGTTCAGGACAGTGGTTGGACACCGATGAGCCACCCAGGCACTTCCCAAAGGCGAAAACCCAGCAAAAAAGACCATGATTACTGTATGGTGGTCAGCGGCTGGTGTGCTTCACTATAACTTTCTGCAACCGGGCTAAACCATTACAGCAGAGTCCTATTGTGAGGAAATCGACGAAATGTACCAAAAATTGCGTCAGCAGCAGTCGGCACTGGTCAACAGAAGAGATCCGATCCTTCTCCAAGACAACGCCCGTCCGCACGTTTCACAAATCACCGTCTGAAAATTAAACGAATTGAGCGCCGAAGTTCTGCCTCGCCCACCATACTCCCCAGACCTCTCGCCAACCGACTAACATCTTTTCAAGCACTCTCACCAGTAGAACCTTCGCCAATCAGGTCCAGGCAAAACGGCCTTTGTCGACTTCATCGAATCCCGAGGATCCAATTTTGAAACAACCTAATACAATCTACATATACAGGTGGGAACCAGGATTTTGTCCTGGGGGGGGGGGCTAATACACACACAGACACATATATTTACTAAATAGTTTCAAATTTTTGGATTCGATCTTATTCTTTGTTTCTATCCCAGATTCTTTATCTATTATATTTCTATAAAAGTTATAATTATCCTTGGTAGCAGGGTTAAAATTTATAAAGAAATGCTGAGAGATACTCTTCTTCAAAATCCGAGATATTAAGAATTATTTTTATTAAATGTTAGAAAAGGTTCTATTCACGAATTCCCGTGTGTGTAGAAAATCTCTCGTGATTTCTTTATAAATTATTATTCTCTTTCTATAATAAGAACTTTGAATTTTTTGCTTTCTATGACGTCTCACAATTGCAATTTGGAAATTTTGGATTTTTATCTACCGCCCACTTCTTTTTCCTCCTTTCCAAAATACATAGCAAATAAATTGACACGTTCTGATGTGGCCATCCACTTAACTTTACCATACACTTCTGGTTGAGTTTGGTTCAGAGGCCTATATTTTAATTTTATGACCCTACACCCCCCTCCCATTTTGGGCGGTTAGTTTTTGCATTTTTAGTCTTCTGGTAGCCCACTGATTATGTATACAAAATTTGGATGAGTTTGGTCAAAGGGTCTAGATTTTCATTTTTTGACCCCTGCCCAATTTTGGCCCTAGAAAAAAAATATTTTCGTTATAATAGGTTCATTTATAGTATATTTTATTTTTCTTGTTTTTTGGTTTGAAAATATTATAATTTTAAATTTTAATCCCCCCACCCCCACTCCTCCTTAATTTTGGGTCAATATGCACCAAATCTAATCAGCTCTTAATCTATATGCAACAAAACTACGTGTGAAATTTGGTTTTGATATTCACACTAGTTTTTGAGCTATCTCGTCCACAAAATTTGGTAACGCACGTACTAACAGACTAACAGACATTTTGACAAAACAGTTATTATCTCGAAAAATATAATTTTTATCGATATTCATTTATTAGGGCTTTTTCGTAGACCGAAATGTCATGATTTCACACATTTTTTTAATCAAAATAGTTTCAGCCGTTTTTTGAGATATTTCGAAAAAAATAAGCAAAAAAAACACTTTTTTCATGCACGATTACAATACTTGACCATACCCTGTATGGTAAAGTAAAACTGCACCTTTAGTCGTCCATTTCAGCTAAACTTTTTATGAATACAGAGTAGATATCAAAGATGTGTGCCAAATTCCCACTACAACCGTTCAAAAACTTTCCATATAGCAATTCAATTTTTTTTTCTGATTTTCTAACCCTTCGAATAATAGCGACCCCTTACGAAGCCCAGCATTGATAGGACAAACAATAAAAACTTCTAAAATCATTTTTTTCAGTTTCATCAGAGTTATACTTATTAAAAGTAATCTTCATGCAAAACTTTAATTTTCCAGTCCCAGTACTGGAAAAATGGTAATGAAACCAAATGGAAAGATAATCTTAGAGATTTTTTTAAACTCACTTTAAAATTTAAATTAAAAAAAATAACTTTTCCATCATTAACGTTTTTTAAAACTAACCTTGACAACAAATTTCAATTTATTAGCTCCAGTAGTTCCGAAGAAATCGGTTTATATAAGATCCATGCTAACTAATTTATAAGTTTTTATCTCTTTTTTGTATTTTCATAATATTCCCACAGGAATGGATCAATAAATTTATGCAGTTTTTAATTCGGAACAATTTTTTTATTTGCACTTTTGTTCTAAAATTAATTAGAAAATTTTTTTAGCCAAATGAAAATTATAACAATGAATTTCCTATATATACATACAAAAATAAAAAATAAATAAATTGACACGTTCTGATGTCGCCATCTACTTGACTTATACCATACACTTCTGGTTGAGTTTGGTCCAAGGGCCTAGATTTCCAATTTTTTGACAAAATCTAATCAGCTCTTAATCTCAATGCATCAAAACTACGTGTGAAATTTGGTTTCGATATTCACACTAGTTTTTGAGCTAACTCGTCCAGAAAAATTTGGTAAGGCACAGACTAACAGAATAACACACTTACAGACATTTTGACAAAACATTATTATCTCGAAAAATGTAATTTTTTCGATGTTCACTTATTAGAGCTTTTTTGTAGAGCAAAATGCCATGGTTTAGTTCAATTTTTTTAATAAAAATAGTTTAAGCCGTTTTTTAGATATTTCGAAAAAAGAAGGAAAAAACGCTTTTTCATGCACGATTACAATACTTGGCCATACCCTGCATGGTCAAGTAAAAAACACACACGTATATATTCTATACACTCTCTTTGATTTCTTCTTCAAAATCAACAGCTCTGCTAGTCCCGTCAAGAAAATATTCTCAATTTAAATCCAAATACCTACAATTTAAGAATCTCGATTATCAATATAATTTATAAACTATAAATATTTATTTTCAGATTATATTCATAAAATCTATTAATCTAGTGTTTTTAAAATTGTTATCACTAAATTAATAGTTTACACTTGAATCATAATGAAAAAAAATTAGATATTATTCATTCTAGACTAAATAAGGCTTTTGTAAGATTGAATTTTGTCGCATCTTATTTTTATTATGAAAAATGAGGCAAGAAAATGAAACACATGTCGTGATGGGAAACTGAGAGAATTGTACTTTTAAGATACATATAAAAAGCTTGCCTCCCCGGCATACCGAATAATTAAATTTATCATTCTATTTTATCGATAAAAGTATTTTAAGATCAAATTCAGATCTAGAAAATTCACTCCGGTTGGTTTACCATGGTAAAATTAAAACTATTGGCATGTTTATTGCTCCACACATGATTTCAATTAATAACAAATGAACATTAAAATAAACAAATAATTAAAAGTAGTAGATAGCTTTGGTGGTTGAGTTGTTTTCGAAAGAGAAGTTTCAACTAAAATCACCTAGACTGCATATTTTTAAAAACGAAACCTTTTCAGAATGCGCGACGTTTAGAAACCGATTTCTGGAGTCATTTTCAAGTTCTGTGGGTGAAGTCTATTGACAAGCTCAGGGATTTTTTAGAGTTTACAAGTTCAGTTTTCTGACAAACTAAAATTTTCAAAAACATCAATTTAACTTTCATATCGACATTACAACAAATAAAAGTGGAATCGTTATAGTATCAATTGCGTTTTTAATCAAAATTTTTCATCTGAAAGTGTCTGTACAAAAGGACTTCAAATAAAAGCGCATCTTCTACTGAAACTTTCTTATTAAAACTATGAAAGCTAAGTGGTTAGTCAAAACTTATTTTTCACTAAGCTAAATGTACCATTAGTTGACAATTTAAGAGTTTTTTTGACTAAAAAAGCAATATTGCTGTCATTTCAGAACCAACCTATTCCAACAAATGTAGTAATAAATTAAAATGAATATTTTTCTTAATTATTTTATTAAAAAATATACATGTGCCCATAATTATGAAAGTGGACTAAGTCAAAAAATTAAAAAATTAGTTTTTTCATATTTTACTATGTTCCATCCATTTAAAAAGTACAGTAATACATAAGTTGTCGGTTTGAAAAATCTCATTAAATTGAACCGTTAAGTGGATTTCTAATTGTCTTATTATACAGAAGTCGAATCTTGTTTATTTTATAAAACTTTAAATATCTCGAAAGTAACAATCAATGACTTAGACCACGTTCACAATAATGGGCATATATGCCTATATAATATAAACTCTACAAAAAATGTTTACATTTGTTAAAACTTAATTTTTGTTTCAGTAGTTGATCATGTTGAAAATTCAAATTTTCAATAGTTGACCACATTTGTTTCAGTAGTTGACCAATACCTAGAAATGTGGTTTCCTTCAAAGCATCGAAAGAGTTATCATTAAAATCAAGTTTATCAACTTTTCGAGTTTGAATGATCAATTTATTAGAAAATTCACTTCTTCAACTATCGGGAAAACAAAATCTTTTCATTTAATTAAAATTTAATTATTTTTCAATTTTACCGAGGTTGGTCTATCCTGAAAGAATCTTTTAAATCATTTTAATAAAATTTTTTAAAGGAATACAATTGGCATAAGTCAATAAAAAACTATAATAGATATTACGATTTATTTGAAAATGACGTAGATATGATGATAATTAAATATCATCGTCATATATGGATTTAAAGAAAAGTAAATGACGACAGGTCAAACACTGTTAATCAATATTAAATTAATCAAGAGAGGCAACGAACGATCTCCAAGATATTTGTCACCTCGGAAAAGAATGACATTTTAATTAACACTTTAATATTTTTCTTTCCTCAAACTCAACATAATAACAATAATATTCTTGCATAATAAAATGACTTTTTATTTATTTTTTTACTTTTATTCATACCATAGCATAACTAATCGTTATGTTTTGGGACAGCAAATTCCAAAGGTCATAAAGTAAAAAGTATGGTCTCTATGGATCTCAATCAAAGTCAAAAAGTGTAGAATTAATTTACGTCAAATTTTAGGAATGCATGATTTTGACAAGAATAACTCCTAGTCATGTAAACAGCAGAAAGTTCGTTTTTTTTTACTTAGACCAGCGTATCTCAAACTATGATCCCCGAGCCAAAGATGGTCCTCAAGCTTTGACCTTCAAAAAAGACAGAAGGAAAAATAAAATTCATTATTTCAGTATAATGGTATTAAAATTTGCTAAAAAAAATTATACCTATAGGTATATTGAAATAAAGAAAGGGGATGTAATTATATACAGGGTGGGGACTTGGCCGACGCAGTATAGCGATTACAATGTTAATTTATGAATGTGCATTTTTATTTGCTCCTCTAATTATTTTAGAGTTAAAGTTCTTATAGGTTTTTTGTAGAGAAAAAAATACTGAATCCGAACATATTTTTGTTTTCAAATTTTGAAATTTCAGAACCGTAATAATCAACATTATAAATAATTGTATTTTTACAAAAATAACTGAGACCATGGAATTATTAAAACAAACAAGGCATTTTCATTTGTTGTTTCTAAGTGACGTTTGTTATATTTGAACTTTTTAAAATCAGTTCTTATTAGAATTTATTGATTACCATAATGAGAAACTAGCTAAATTTGAATGGGCTGAGTTTTGTATTCGTCATTGATAAATAAAAATAGTAGATTCACGTAGATGAAGTTTAGAACGAGCTTTTAAATTTTCACAAGAATAATCAACGAAATTATAAGTAATATTTTTAAACTTAATTAAAACAATAAAATTAGTAAGGTAAACAGAATTTAATTTTTTAACATAATTAACAAATGCATAAAATTATAACAAAAAATAACAATCATAGCAAATGTTCGAATAAACCACCATTTACCACTAAACAATGGCCCAACCTTTCGTAAAATTCTCGTCTGACATTTGCTAATTGGTATTGTGATATTTTATCACATTCGGCTTGTACACGATTTTTGAGTTGATCTAAGTTTTGAAATGATCTGATGTAATTATCTTTTAGAATTTTAATTCTGCTCAGTTTTTTGTATTCTAATTATGCTCTAAAATAATCACTAAAGACATCACTATTAAACTCTCAAATAGAAACAATAAATGAAAATGCCTTGTTTGTTTTAATAATTCCATGGTCTCGGTGATTTTTGTAAAAATACAATTATTTATAATGTTGATTATTACGGTTCTGAAATTTCAAAATTTGAAAACAAAAATATGCTCGGATTCAGTATTTGTTTCTCTACAAAAAACCTATAAGAACTTTAACTCTAAAATAATTAGGGAGCAAATAAATGCACATTCAAAAATTAACATTGTAATCATATGCTGCGTCGGCCAAATCACCACCTGTATGTATATTTATTATTATTATATTATTGTTATAGTAGTTGTATTGTATGGTATAGTATTGTATGTGTATTATTGTTATAATATCTGTATTCTATTGTATTATTGTTGTACATTATTATTCTAATGTTTTGTATTGTATTGTATTGTTAACTTTTATGATTGTATATTATTATTGTATATGTATAGCTGAAAAATAGCTAATAAAGAAATTATTATTATTATCATTCTTTTCTCTCCTTTTGAAGGAGGTTTGTTTACTATACATCGGCTGTAAACAGCAGAGATGATAGCTTCTATTTTGTTATTATCTTGTTGAAGGAAGGTTCAGGAACCGCCGGACTGTCGCGCACGTACTCAGCAGTACAGCCTTCTGCACCGTCGTGATAATGCCCCCTTCAAAAATGTCCAGCTCCTTTAAGTTCTTAGGGAGCGTCTTCGGGACGACACCAGTCGCAGACATGACAAGGGCACCATTAGCACTCTATCCTGTCTCCATATTTTCCTAATTTCTTCTGCGAGCTCAAGATATTTATTTAATTTTTCGCCATAGGCTTGTTGGAGATTATGTGTATTTGGTATGGTGATGTCAATAAGGTATGTCATTTTGCTATTCTTTATGGTGAGTATTATTATTATTATTATAAAATACGGCCGAAATTTTTATCCCCTTAAAAAATCACACTCCATAAATACTATTGTTAATAATTGTATAACTCCATTATTTTCTTGAATATATTAAATTTTGAAAATCAAAATGTGTATAAAATTATTATCTTTAATTTTTAAAGTTGAAAATTATTTAAATAACGCTATATGAAATTAATATTATATAAAAATGTTACATTATCTAAATCAAAATAAATCTTTATGATCAAAATGGCAATGTTTTTTAGTTTTTTTTTTTTTTTTTTTTTTACTTTATCCAATGCAAAGCATGGGTAAAGTATTGTAATCGCTCTCGGGGCAAGCGTGGCTTCAAAGGGTCCTCAGGTAAAGACTACGGAACCCATGGACTCAATTAAAGTCACAAATTGTAGTATTCAATTAGGTTGAATTTTAGCACGTGACGGTTTTGCCAAAAATTACATGGGGTCTCGTCGAGAGGCCAAAAAGTGCGATTTTTACTTTATCCAATGCAAAGCATGGGTAAAGTATTGTAATCGCTCTCGGGCAACAGTGGCTTCAAAGGGTCCTCAGGTAAAGACTACGGAACCCATGGACTCAATTAAAGTCACAAATTGTAGTATTCAATTAGGTTGAATATTAGCACGTGACGGTTTTGCCAAAAATTACATGGGGTCTCGTCGAGAGGCCAAAAAGTGCGATTTTTTCATTTAGTGCGTGCGGATGGATGTATGTATGGATGGATGTATGTATGGATGGATGTATGTTATCGCTTTTTTGGCCCACGATTTTTTCCACACCGTTGCACCGATTGAAATGAAATTGAAAACCTACCATTAGTTTAACAAAATGAAGCGCTGATTAGTTTTGGTACATATCGGCCCACAAACATTAGTACTTTATTTCGGTACTTTTTAGTTTTTTCTAAATATCTTGAAAATGACTTAACCAATTTTGATGAAATTTAATATCCTAATTAAGTACCTTGGGGACCACAAAAAAGGTTAAATAAAGTTTTTAGTAAAATTATATTTTAAAGTACTTTACTCTAGAGTAAGATGGTACTTTTTTAATTTTTTAAATTATTTAAAATTTATTCATTTGAAAGTTTTAATATAGCTCATTTAGCCTTGCTTAAGTAAGAATGGATAGGCTTCTCTCTGTGAAATGCTAAAAATTTGGGAGGAATTTTTATGAGTAACCATAGCAACTGCGTTGTTTTCTTATCCGTTACCTTTGCTGAAGACAGAGAAATCGATTTTAAACCAAAAATAGCGATTGATTCTCATCTAGTTCTTGAGGAATAATCATTCTATATTGGATTTTTGACATTTCGGTTTTTATTAGTAACCATTGCTGAAGACATAGAGAAATCGACTTTAAACCAAAAATAGCGATTGATTCTCATCTAGTACTTGAGGAATAATCATTCTATATTGGATTTTTGACGTTTCGGTTTTTATTAGTAACCATTGCTGAAGACATAGAGAAATCGACTTTAAACCAAAAATAGCGATTGATTCTCATCTAGTACTTGAGGAATAATCATTCTATATTGGATTTTTGACGTTTCGGTTTTTATTAGTAACCATTGCTGAAGACATGGAGGAATCGAACTTAAAATAAAAAATAGCGATTGATTCTCATCTAATACTTGAGAAATATCCATTCTATATTGGATTTTTGACGTTTCGGTTTTTATTAGTAACCATTCCTGAAGACATAGAGAAATCAACTTTAAACCAAAAATAGCGATTGATTCTCATCTAGTACTTGAGGAATAATCATTCTATATTGGATTTTTGACGTTTCGGTTTTTATTGGCAACCATTGCTGAAGACATAGAGGAATCGACTTAAAATCAAAAATAGCGATTGATTCTCATCTAATACTTGAGGAATAACAATTCTATATTAGGTTTTTGACGTTTCGATTATTATTAGGTAACCATTGCTGAAGACATGGAGGAAACGACTTAAAATCAAAAATAACGATCGATTCTTATCTAATACTAGAGGAATAACCTTATTGAATTCCATTTTTGATGTTTTGACTATTAATGGAAACCTCTACTGAAAATGTAGAAGAATCGACTTAAAATCAAAAAGACTAAATTCTTTTATGGCAAACAACTCAAGTTTGAGTTGTTTACCAAAAAAGAATTTAGTCTTTTGATTTTTAAGTCGATTCTTCTACATTAGTATTAGATGAGAATCGATGGCTATTTTTGATTTTAAGTCGATTCCTCTATGTCTTCAGCAATGGTTACCAATAAAAACCGAAACGTCAAAAATCCAATGTAGAATTGTTATTCCTCGACTCTTAAATGAGAATTATTTTTGAATTAATTTCAATATGAACTACAAATTGCAAGTGATATCTGATTAATAATAAAGGAACAAACATATTAATATTTCAAATGAATTTGGATAAAGTTTAGCAACGATCCGTTGCAGTTTATTTCATTTAGTGCGTGCGGATGGATGTATGTATGTATGTATGGATGGATGTATGTTATCGTTTTTTTGGCCCACGATTTTTTCCACACCGTTGCACCGATTGAAATGAAATTGAAAACCTACCATTAGTTTAACAAAATGAAGCGCTGATTAGTTTTTGGTACATATCGGCCCACAAACATTAGTACTTTATTTCAGTACTTTTTTAGTTTTTTCTAAATATCTTGAAAATGACTTAACCAATTTTGATGAAATTTAATATCCTAATTAAGTACCTTGGGGACCACAAAAAAGGTTAAATAAAGTTTTTAGTAAAATTATATTTTAAAGTACTTTACTCTAGAGTAAGAGAGTACTTTTTTTAATTTTTTAAATTCTTTAAAATGTATTCATTTGAAAGTTTTAATATAGCTCATTTAGCCTTGCTTAAGTAAGAATGGATAGGCTTCTCTCTGAGAAATGGTAAAAATTTGGGAGGAATTTTTATAAGTAACCATAGCAACTGCGTTGTTTTCTTATCCGTTACCTTTGCTGAAGACATAGAGAAATCGATTTTAAACCAAAAATAGCGATTGATTCTCATCTAGTACTTAAGGAATAATCATTCTATATTGGATTTTTGACGTTTCGGTTTTTATTAGTAACCATTGCTGAAGACATAGAGAAATCGATTTTAAACCAAAAATAGCGATTGATTCTCATCTAGTACTTGAGGAATAATCATTCTATATTGGATTTTTGACGTTTCGGTTTTTATTAGTAACCATTGCTGAAGACATAGAGAAATCGATTTTAAACCAAAAATAGCGATTGATTCTCATCTAGTACTTGAGGAATAATCATTCTATATTGGATTTTTGACGTTTCGGTGTTTATTAGTAACCATTGCTGAAGACATGGAGGAATCGACTTAAAATCAAAAATAGCGATTGATTCTCATCTAATACTTGAGAAATATCCATTCTATATTAGGATTTTTGACGTTTCGGTTATTATTGGTAACCATTGCTGAAGACATGGAGGAATCGACTTAAAATCAAAAATAGCGATTGATTCTCATCTAATACTAGAGGAATAACCTTATTGCATTCCATTTTTGATGTTTTGACTATTAATGGAAACCTCTACTGAAAATGTGGAAGAATCAACTTAAAATCAAAAGACTAAATTCTTTTATGCCAAACAACTCAAGCTTGAGTTGTTTGCCAGTATTAAAGAATTTAGTCTTTTTGATTTTAAGTCGATTCTTCCATGTTTTCAGTAGAGGTTTCCATTAATAGTCAAAACATCAAAAATGGAATGCAATAAGGTTATTCCTCTAGTATTAGATAAGAATCGATCGTTATTTTTGATTTTAAGTCGATTCCTCTATGTCTTCAGCAATGGTTACCAATAATAATCGAAACGTCAAAAACCCAATGTAGAATTGTTATTCCTCAAGTATTAGATGAGAATCGATGGCTATTTTTGATTTTAAGTCGATTCCTCCATGTCTTCAGCAATGGTTACAATAATAACCGAAATGTCAAAAATCCAATGTAGAATGGTTATTCCTCGACTATTAAATGAGAATTATTTTTGAATTAATGTCAATATGAACTACAAATTGCAAGTGATTTCTGATTAATAATAAAGGAACAAACATATTAATATTTCAAATGAATTTGGATAAAGTTTAGCAACGATCCGTTGCAGTTTATTTTATTTAGGATTTTGCATTTAAATATTTTTCTATTTCCGGCTTGGCATTCGGCATCATGAATAAAAAAACTAAAAAAAAATTGCCATTTTAATCATAAAGTAGTTATTGATTTATTTTGATTAGATAATATAAAACTTTTAAATAATATTAATTTCATATAGTGTTATTTAAATAATTCTCAACTTTAAAACTAAAGATAGTAATTTTATACACATTTTGATTTTCAAAATTTAATATGTTCAAGAAAATAATGGAGTTATACAATTATTAATAATAGCCAGTATTTATGGAGTGTGATTTTTGGCCCTTTTTTTATTAACTCTAATATTTTTAAAATAACGCCCCCCGACCTCACACGTTTGATTTTTTTTCTCATCAGCATTAAACTTTTTTTTGAAATATACCTACCTAGGTATTAGAAAAATCTTTTTAAGGATTAGCGACTTAATAAGTGATAATAAAATCATTCCTTTTGTGTACGAAACACCTCTCTTTTGAGGATGCACAAATATGCAGGTGGGTGGGTATTGTACATATTCTATTCATTGGCTCTCTGAATGTAGGCTTTTTTAATTTATTGGCTCTAACTAGACAAATAAATAAATTCCCAATTGAAATTTGCTCTCTTGCGTGTAGTGCTTTTCCTCGTGACAACCAATTAGCGGCTGAAATCACAGATTACTAATATAAAAGCAGAAAAGCACAATAAGGATGATGAATACACTTTGCCGGGTTTTTATTTATACAATTTATTTGTATTATAATCTAACGTTAATTTTATTATTGATTCTTGACAGAGATGCATGCATGATCATTTTTGTTTAAAATTTTGTTTTTTATTTGAAATTTTATAACTTGACAAATTTTCAGCTTTAAATTACTTAGCTTTGTGTATGAACAGAGTATTAATTAACTCACAAAGAGAAACAAAGAGGTTGTCCTCTGCTTGATGCAAATAAACATACACATATATATCGAAATTATATATCTGTATATATATATAATTTATTTGTTTGAGACTATAGTTTCGAAGACTTGGTCTTCATCATCAGTCTTTTTACTTTACCATATAGGATATGGTCAAGTATTATAATAGTGCATGAAAAAAGTGTTTTTTTTCCTTCTTTTTTTCGAAATATCTCAAAAACGGCTGAAACTATTTTGATTAGAAAAATTGAGCGAAACCATGGCATTTCGCTCTACAAAATAGCTCTAATAAGTGAACATCGAAAAAATTATATTTTTCGAGATAATAATTGTTTTGTCAAAATGTCTGTTAGTCTGTCCGTCCGTCCAGTTGTCTGTTTGTCCTTTAGTCTGTGCGTTATTAAATTTTTGTGGACGAGCTAGCTCAAAAACTAGTGTGAATATCGAAACCAAATTTCACACATAGTTTTGGTCCATTGAGATTAAGAGCTGATTAGATTTTGGTGCATATCGACCCAAAATTAAGGGAGGTGGAGGGAGTTAAAAATTAAAAATCATAGGCTATTTGAGCAAACTCAACCAAATTTTGTATACATAATCAGTGGGACCCCAGAAGTCTAAAAATGCAAAAACTAACCACCCAAAATTTGGGGGGTGGGTCAAAAAATGAAAATTCAGGTCCTTGTACCAAACTCAACCAAATTTTGTATACATAATCAGTGGGACCAGAAGTCTAAAAATGGAAAAACAAACCCCCTACATGATTATAAATAATTTTAGGGGCCAGGTTGTATGGTAAAGTCAAGTGGATGGTCACATCAGAACACGTCACCTTATTTAGTTATAAATATTATTTTTCATGGGGGTAATACCTATGGATATTTAAAATTTTCGATCTTTACTTAGCTGGGAGCCAGTTAAAATTAAAACCAACTTCAGAGTTCACATCCCTATTTAACCATATGTATCCCTTTTTTGTAACATTTTCAATATCCATACGGTATTGCCCCCATGAAAAATAATATTTATAATTAAAAAGACTGATGATGAAGACCAAGTCTTCGAAATTATAGTCTCAAACAAATAAATAATATATATACAGAGATATATAATTTCGATATATATGTGTGTATGTTTATTTGCATCAAACAGAGGACAACCTCTTTGTTTCTCTTTGTGAATCAACAACTCTGCTATTCTCGGCAAAACAAAAAAACTTTTCAATTATGTTAATTCACTGATTTTTTTTCTCTTTTATATTTTTTGTGTATAGAAAGACCTGAAAGGTAGCTTTCTAGCTTCTAAACCAGAAAGAAAAACGCAGAATTCCAGTAAAGATCAAACCTCTATGAGATGTTCTTTTACACTTTAGCTATCACAAAATGTTATAGAGGGTGTTCCAAAATTCAATTAAGCCAGGAACAGGGAATAGGCCAGTTTATGATGGTCCAGAATCTAAAAAAAAAACTATTAAATCTGATAGTTTTTGAGTTACAGTCATTTTTTTGAAAATTATAAAATTCCTATTCTGCACCAAATATTTAGATGCTGAGTCACAGACAAAACATTTCCATATTTTATTATTCTAATTTTTGTTAGGTAATCCTGGATTACCCTGCTGTTGACTACAATTTAAAATAAAACCAAAAGTACGTACTTTTAGGTAAAAATCATTTATGCCCGATTCTCGTGATAAAAAATTCTGATCAGCTAATTTGGCTCTTCATACGATTAAAAATCTACTACCTACTACTACTTATAGCAAGTTATTTTAAAAGAATATCCATTTTAAGTCAAGATTTCAAACTGGCAGAACAATTAGGTACTATTCTTTTCTTAAAAAAAAAATAATAATAATATTTGTATTTACTTTTCCAAAATGGCCTAATTTTAAAATAAACATTATTTATTTAATTTGTTTGTTTAATCTTGATTGAATTAATCTTTAATTATTAATAGCATAGGTTAATGAAAATAAAGTAAAATTAAATACGAATTTTATAGGTTATTGGAAGATGATTTTCACTCTTTTGGAAACCGGTATTTTTGGGGATTCTAGCAGTCACTCTTTAAATTGCACTTTTGAAAATGTTCACTTTTATTTGATTGAAGATGTGTATAGTAAAATCATGGTTGTTTTTTATAAAAAAGCATTAAAAGTTTATAAAATCTTTTATAAAATTGGCGTGATAGGTAATAATTTATAATGAAAAAATGACTTTATTTTGTTATAATATCAATTAATAATAAAATAATGGATATACAATGATATATATTAAAGGTTATAAAGGGTTGGATATTGTTTTGTATAAACTCCTGATGGTGGGCTAAAAACCCGAAATATCTGTATAGTATCCAGTCAACTCAAACTTTATTCTCATCTGTTATTTTGTGAAACACCACTAATTACAACCCAAAATAATTTATGTTTCACTATAAACCTACACCGCTTTCCTAAATGTTATATTAAAGGTTAATTATGGGGTCTGGTTAGGCTAGGGGTAGCGCGTCAGCCCTGCTAACCATAGTGGACCCGGGGTTCAGATCGGGGTAGAGACATAAATTTAAAAATATAAGTAATATCGTAAAATTGGCTTATGGCTAGAAAGTCCGCTTTAAAAGCCAAAAAAACTAGTCATGTCTATAAAAGAAAATGTATTTATTTGATTTTACTTTGAAATAACAGATTTAACAAGATGTATGATGGAAAAGAACAGAGGAAGTGCAAAGAATATTTTCTCCAGGTATGAAGAATTTGAGATGTGGAACTTTTAGAGAAGGGAAGAAATGATATTAGTTAGGATTGAGAAGTGTAGGTTCATCAAACCAGTCTAGAATTAATTTATTACTAATCGATATTACTCAACGACGATGATATTAATTTTATATGATGTGGTTGAATCTGGTTTATATATATAATTATTATGTTCTTTGGGTCTTGTTTGTATATTTACTATTATATGCTTCATTATCTAACATTATTTGCTCCGTACAAAATGAAATAAATAAATTAAAAAAAAATGGAAAATTTATAGGGACTTCACATGTTTTGTTCGATCGATACGATTACTGAGGAAAGAAGTTTCTTAATGGACATTCTCTTCCGTTTGATTTGGTGATAAATAAAAGGAAACAACTCAAGCCACATAAATAATTTTCCATTTTACGTCAAATGTTAAAAAATTATAATTACTTTCACTTACACAACTAATAGTAAATGAGAGTATTGCGACTAGTTCAAAAAGATTTGTTACTAATACAGAGATGGAAAAATCTACTATTGAGTCCTTAAAATTGAAAAATACATGAGAGATTGAAATACGTTATTTCAAGCTTTTATTTAACTCTATTCATCCTGTCTTGGAGAACCTTGTAATTGAATTTTGACTTAATTTTCTACCGATCAGATTTTCTTGAAATTTTTCACGAATAGATATTTGTGTATTTAGACGTCCCCTCGGTCTCTTTATTCTGTATTACTTATGCGAACTGACTCGAGGAAAAGACAATTAAGAGTAAAAATACCGTGATTTTGGGGTTTACACGCTAAGTTTCGACTCCGCAAACTAAGTTCGCACTGGTAAGAAGAAAAAAGACAGAGTGTGGCAGTCAGTACATACTAGTTTAGTAGATACTCTTAGGACAAGGCAGAAGTATTGACCCAAATCTGAACTAGCCGATACGGGGGATAAGGGGGGAAGAGGAGATGCAAAATTTAAAAATCTTGGTCCTTTGACGATCTGGATCAAATTTTATACAGTTATTTTTTAGGATCATTTGATAGTATTGGTGCAAAAACTGCAAGTTACCAGAAATATAATGTAAAATTAAATTTTAAGAGATATTAATTATTTTGTCAAAATGTTTGATAGTATGTTAGTTAGTTCGTTATCAAATTTTGTATACGCTCTAGCTCAAAAAACTAGTGAGAATATAAAACCAAACTTTCACGGTAGATTGATCTAATAAGATTAAGAGCTGTTTAGCTTTTGGGTTGAAATTGATTAAAATATTAAGGGAGGGAGGCTAAAAATGATAAATTTTAAAACTAAAAATTAAAAAAGTAGAATTTACTGTAAAGAGAGCTACAGTAAAAAAAGAAAAAAAGATAAGTAATTATTTTTGTGAGCCAAAATAGGAGGGGGGTTCAAAAATATACGAACTATCAATATAACTCCTGAAACTTTAATCAATTTGTTTGAATTTTCGCATTTCCACCCTATATGACCTTATGAGAAATGACTCTTATGTGAAATTGATAGTTACCAACAAGAGGGGGTGAGGGGCCGTTCAAAAATAATTTAAAACAATAAAATTTATAAATAGAAATAAAGAGAGCTAGCATTTACATTAGAAGGTTCTCATTTAAAAGGAGATATCATAAATTGCTAATGAGTCCAAAATTCAGAGTGGGTGGTTCTTTCGTAAATGATTATGAATATTTTATTAGATATATACTAAGTGCATGGGTGTGAATTTAAGGCTGGTTTATAGTTTAAGTACGATACTTCTAGTCGAGTTTAGAGTCAATTGGAGACGAAACGTTGCTGAATAAACATGTTATAGGTTCTAGTATTTATAAACTTTTTTTGTTATCTAATCTCAAGAACCAATATTTCAATTTATATCATGCAACAGTAGATATAATAATTTACTACCTACTACTTTTTTTAACTATTATTCGTCACTATATAGCCTCCCTCATCCTGGCATAAAAATGTCTCTTGACTCACCTTAGTAAAAAGTAATACTAATCCATACAAATTAGTACTTAGATTTATCTTTATCGTGTGTACCTATACGTCAAACATGAGTTGCCACCTGGGCGAAATTGTTAAACAATTCAACTAATAAACAAATATCCGATCAAGTGGGAGCGGACTTTATATTTTCCAAAATGCTTTAAATATCAAATTAGTTCTTGTTTGCAATTGATAAGGTGAGAATAAGGGAATTCGTTGGATTTTTTCCACAATTTTAAGTTAAGCCACTTCTGAACGCCGAACAACTACATATAAAAATCACCTAATGACTAATTAAGGACTTTAACGTTAAATAAATTTAAAATCTTCTTTTTAAAATAATCTAAGCAGGTCAAGTGAGAGTCTGACTCAAATACCACGAGTAATATACCTATATGTAAATATTACTATTTGAATGGCTTGGAATCACGAAGATGATAGGCAGGGAGAAGAAAAATATTATATCTTTTAAAATACTTGAGATATCAAATTTTTCATTAGTTTTTACTACATAAGGAGGCCATGGTCCATAGACGATTTTGTTAGTTTGCAGAAAAAGTTTGACCCCTCAGTCACAAATATTTCGGATTTTAGACAGTGAATAAAGATTTCAAAAAAATAGAAAATTCTAAAAAAAAAAAAAAAAGTACTAACAATTATTTATATAATATTAATTTTATATTTTTTGTATGATATGGAACAAACATCGTTGAATTAAAAACTTATATCTACACTATTCAATAGATCATTTATAAACTATACAATACATGAATATCTTTTAGTTCCTAGGTTTTAGTTTAATTATCTTTATAATACATTTTAATTCTAGATTAGAAATAGATAAAATAACATTTGTTTTTATCCATAATTAGTTAATTAAAATTATTTTGTTTAATGATTCATTGATGAGTAAATTTAGAAAAAAGTTGTCGTGACTGTATGGGTATTGACTCGACAACGAGAAATTTCAAAGTATAAAATGTATAAAATAAAAATATAAGTATTTAAAAATCACGCTTGTATTTTAATTTTGGCACTTGAGTTCGACTTCCCAAGGAATGAATCCTTCTGATATCTAAATTAAATCAGCCACCGTCTTCTCCGCGACTTATAACTTTCAGTTGTTTAAGACCCGCATCCACAGATACCTTCGACTCTACCCAGCCCATAAAATCCCTCTTCTTCTTCTTTTCACGGTGGAGGGGGCAACCCAGGTCTTTAGGGGATGCACCTTTTTGGTGTATTTTCTTCTCACATCAATATCATTCAAAAAAATTAAACAAGTAGCTTTTATTTTTGTTTTTTTAGTAAATTTAATATCGAGAAAATACTCTCGCAAGAATTTAAGGAAATTTTATATTTTTTCAAAATATAAAACTCACTAATTTTCATTAATAAATATGGGTTTAAATTTTGAATCACTAGACATCGAAATTTATTAGGTCATTCAAAAAGTCCGTAGGATGACACATAGATGGCGGTACTATAATTTTTTCCATATGATTTTTGTTTAGTACTAGCCTTCAAACGATACGTGTATAAATTTGACAGCAATCTGACTATTGATTCGTGAGTTATAGCATTTTGTGTGAAGCAACTTTTGTTATTGAAAAAAAGTGAATTTCAAGTTTTAATAAATCATTGCTTTTTGATGAAAAAAAATACAGTGGAAACCAAACAATGGCTTGATAAACATTATCCGAACTCTGCTCCATCGAGACAAATGGTAGAGAAGTGGATTGCTAAATTTAAACGTGGTCGTACCACTCGTACCAGCACAAATGATCCAGAGCGCAGTGAACGCTCAAAAGAGACTGTTATTCCAGAAAACATTAAAAAAATCCACAAATTGGTTATGAACAATCGCAAATCGAAGGTGCACGAGCTAGCTGACATTGTAAAGATATCAGATGGTAGTGTTTTTACCATTTTATACGAACATTTGGGTATGCGAAAGCTCTGTGCAAAGTGGGTGCCGCGTGAGCTCACAGTCGACCAAAATCAACAACGAATCGATGCTTCAGAGGAGTGTTTGGCGCTGTTAAACCGCAATAAAATGGAATTCTATCGTCGATATGTGACAATGGATGAGACATGGCTTCACTATTACACAGCAGAATCCAAAAGAAGTCCAATGATGAAGTAATCGCTGAAACTGAGGCCTATTTTGACGAGAAAGAGAAATCGTACTATAAAAGTGGTATCGAAAAGTTGGAAAATCGCTATACTCGTTGTATCGCCCTCGAAAGCAACTTGGTTGAATAATAAAATCGAGTTTTGTCAAAATTTTGTTTTTTTCTTACTTATCCTACGGACTTATTGAATGACCTGTTATTAAAGGAAGATTAAATCGGTGATGACAATATTTAAAGTGATTTATATGAGAGATTAGTTCACCTCGGAGTACAATCCATTAGACCGGATTGTATTTCATAGCACTCAATCATGTTCAATTTCCAACACAATGAATACAATCCTTTTGAAATATAATAAAAAAATTTCCATGACACCTCGGATTTTATCTTGTGATTTGCTTTATAATCTTTATCACCGTTGTCTTATTAGACAGAAGCTACCAGCTTGGGGCTAAATAACAAAATTTTTATTAACAATTTTTAAGGAACTTGATGTCGGTTTTAAGTGAAACATTTTAAATAAAAGTTGATTAAACTACTAGGTAGATATCACATAAATAAAACAAATATATTTTATGAAATAATTGAAAAGATTTTGTTTTGCCGAGAGTAACAGAGTTGTTGAATCATAAAGAAAAACAAAGAAGTTGTCCTCTGATTAATGCAAATAAACATACACACATGGACGTAGTTAGGGGGGGGGGGGGCAAGAGGCTAGTGCCCCGGTCAAAGCTCATTGTGCCCCTAGAAAAATCAAAACTCCATTATTACGAGGCATCACTTATGTTTTTCTCATTAAATTATTTCATTATTTCCAAAATTTGTCAATTCTACTAAAAAGTTAGTTGATCTCGAATCGGATTAGGGGAATTGAAACCTTGTGGTGGCTAATCAACTGCCCGGCTGCCCATCCTAGGAAAACTCCTTAACTACGCCAATACATATCTACACATACCTATATTATATATTAAATATAAATACGTATATATATAATTTATTTGTTTGACACTATAGTTTCGAAGGCTTGCTTTCATTATCAGTTTTTTTAATTAAAAATATTTTATCTATTATTTCTCATGGGATATTAAAAAAATTTTCGTATGCAGGTTTGCTACCTAAACACTAAGTCTCAAACAAATAAATTCTATATTTTATATACATATTCATATTTGATATACTTATATACATGCAGTAAAAATCCGTTTTTTAGTAAGAAGGCGTTCTTATTAGTTAAAACGCGTTTCGCTGAATACTTTTATGGCAACTAGTGTTTATTGATGTTGGCTGAGTTTGGTTCAAAGGTCTAGAATCTTCATTTTTGACCTTCCGCCTCATTTCGTGTGTTTATTTTTTTAAACGAAAATGTCAAAAATTACATCCTCTACAACTTTTATTCTAATTTTTTGCATTTTCGTTTAAAAAATGTTGAAAATAAATACACGAAATGAGGTGGAGAGTTCAAAAATGAAGATTCTAGACGCTTTGAACCAAACAGAACAACATCAGTAAACACTAGTTGCCATAAAGGTATTCAGCGTAACGCGTTTTATACTAGTAGAATGCGTTCTTACTAAAAACGGGTTTTACTGAAACCTATATATATTAGGGATGTTACGGAGGTGAGTTTACTGGAACCGGAGTCGGAGTAGAAGAGAGTGTATTATATTTAACTAACTGTTAAGGCAGGCCTAATGAAATAATAGAAATATAATTCAGTAATTAGTCAAATATAAATAATAATACACAGTGCCGGCATAAGGACAACTGGCCCTCTAGGCGAGTTTTTGTTTGCCACCCCTAATTTTTTTCTCTTTACGAAAAAATGCACCAGAATGCTTTTTGTGCCATGCTAAACATAAAAATAAGTCATAATTGGATTGAATAATACATTTTTTATTATTGACATTATAAAATTATTTTCCTTATACCTTCAAACCTGCAATAATTGTTTTACTTCTTTGATCAATTTTTTTATTTAAAATTTATATGGTTCAAAAATTTTGACTGGTATTTTTTGTGGACGTTCTTCAATTCATCTATGAGTCTTATTTGTAGAACCGGAGATTCCCAAGGGCAGCTCTTTTTCTTACAAAGCGCTTTTAGAACAACAGCGCTGTAATTTCAATGTACATTATTACGATAAAATTTTCTTCAAATTCTCTCAAAAAAATTTATACAAAAAAAAATAATTTTATAGATCACATTTTTTTAATTATTTTTTATTTTCTCAAAAAATAAAAAGAATTGCTAAAAATAAACTGAAATTTGACACCCCTGAAAAATCTGGCGCCCTAGTTGGCTCATCTATGCCTTCAGCCGGTTCTGATAATACACATACTTAAGTAACATTCAACAATATAAAAATATGCTGGCGTGATGAGATTCCCCGGTCGACAAGTTAAAACTTGTAGGTGCGCGCTCTGGCTGGCCGCAGTCGAATCTTTCGATCTTCGTTATAACTTATAACCTCCGATTCAAAATTATCGGAGTAGGATGTTTAAAATCAATGGGAAGTTCCGACCTTTCGGAGTCGGAGTCGAAGCTCCGTAACATCCCTAATGTATAGGTATGTGTATGTTTTTTGCATCAACCATCAGAGGTCGCAACCTTTTTGTTTCTCTTTATCATATTTTATGAATTTCATCTTGAGATACCTTGATCAAAAAGTTTCAGGAATTTATTCAAAAATTAAAAATACATATTTATTCATCAAAATCAATATTGTCCCATTCAAAGTACCCATAGACTGCAGCGCACGTATGCCAGCGCTTGATCCAATCCTCCTAATATTTTTTAAACTCGGTTTTCGGTATGGACTATTAGAGCCGTATCCGATTTTTACGATTTTAAAAATGAAATCGTCTTTTCATCAACGAGTTTGTATTAAATTTTGAGTTAAAACGGCGCGAAAATGTTGAAGAAGTGTTACTCTATCGAAAACAAACTTTTATGTGTGGCCCAATTTTTCGTGAGTCTGTCGATGATGATGAACGCAGTCGACATCGAAAACCGACGAAAATGTCGATAAAATCAAAGAAATGATGGCCGAAAACTGTAAATTGACCATTGGAGTGATGGTAGTCAATTTGAACATCTCTTATGAATCCGTTCAAGACATTGTGTTTAATGATTTGGCTTTGAGATGCCAAAAAAGACCGGATTGTGGGAATCACGTAATGGGCGGTCGAACAATGGCATCGTTATCCAAGAACGGAACGAATACCACCCTTCACCCAGAGAATTCGACTTATTTGGCTCCCTGCGACTTCTTCCTGTTCATTCGACTCCAAAATTCGCTCCGGGGTACGCGTTTTACCAGCCACGAGGAGATAATGAAAAAAATCGAACTTGGCTCTGAAGGCCAAACCGAAAACCGAATTTAAAAAATATTTTGACGATTGGATCAAGCGCTGCCATGAGTGCGTTTTAGTCGATGAGGAGTATTTTGAAGGGTAGTTTTTTGAAGTCAAATTTGAAAAAACGCTAATAACGCTGTTGAAATTTGTTTTTAAAATATGAAATTAATATATATTATAAAACAATTAATTATTAATTTTTTTGCAACGAAATTATCTCTGGAGAGAGAAGGACTGGTAGAAATTTTAATTGAAAGTAATGGAAGGCAGCCCAGAGGTAGGAGGTAGAGAAAGGAAAGGAGGAAGGATTCCAATAAATTACACCTTATTTTATGTGTTAATTTTTCTTTCCTCACTACCTCTGGGCTGCCTTCCATTACTTTCAATTAATTATTAATTCCATTTTGAAGGAAATCGATCCAGTAGTTTTTGAGAAATGGTCAAAAACCCCGAAAAGCGTCTATGAAAGGTCGTTTTAGTAACATTTTAAAATTCACTTCCATGTCACAAGTCAATGTTTGGTTTCATATGACTTTTTAAACTTTTTTTTAAGTCATCTCGTGCTTTCAAAAAACGTTGTTTTTTGACGGTTCAGATGGTTTTTGATCATTTTCTCAAAAAGTACTGAATCGATTTCGTTCAAAATTGAACTAAATTATTAATAATTATTTGTTTTATAATATCTATTAATTTCATATTTAAAAAAAAAATTTCAATGGGGTTATTAGAGTTTTTCAAATTGAACTTCAAATAAACTAACCTTTAAAATGCAAACTTTCTAATAATAATTAGTTTATATAAAAGATAAATGAATATAACACAGAGATATGAAATTTCAATAGATTTGAATTAATATCTAATGAGAAAAAAAATAACTTTTTGCCATTTCTAAGTGATCTCGCTCCCGGAGAGAAGAAATTCTATCTTTTCCTATAATTTCTTTTAAACTACAAAATTCTTAATCAAAATGCTATTTTCTTATATAATATACATACTGTGAACCTTCAGATCGATGAAATCGATAAAAAAAGATTGTTTATTTTCTCATTTATAATTCTTTTATTTTGTTTTATCAAGAGGCTGTCACCCGGCATCAGCGAGTCATTTGTTACAGTTTTTCTAGCATTTTACCATTTTCTTAAAACTAATTAATCACTTTCGTTCAAAATTAAATATTATTACTAATAATCAATTTTTTTATAATTATTAATAATTTCGTATATTTTTAAAAATTATTTTAAAGTAGTTTAATTAGCGTTTTTTCAAATAACGTAGACTTCAAATAAACCACCCTTTAAAATGAAAATATTCTAATAAAAAATATTTGAAATAAAAGATGTAAAATAAAATATTTTTCATAGATATGAAATTTCAACAGATTTAATTGAATATGTTTTTTGTTTTTTTTTATTATTATTATTCAATATAATACAAAAACTAGTTCATACAAACTAACATTCTGCTTAAGTCTGAAAAAATTAAACCCCATTTGCTTTTTAAAAAAATTAAACCCATTTGCTTTTAGCTTTTGCTTTTACTTTTACTTTTCTAGTCGACTCGCTGCTCCAGTGAAAAAACTGAATGTTTTCATAACATTTCATTTAAACTACAAAATTCTTAATTCAAATGCTATTTTCTTATATTAGAATGATTACGTTTAGATTAAATCGATGAAATAAGATCGTTTTCTTTTTCTGATTTATAAATGTTTTGATCTGTTTAATGGTGAGGTTGAGACACAAGCCTCTCGGCATAAGGATCACTTCATTCCATCAAGTCCATTCAATATACCCTAGTGAAATATCTTTTAATACATGTATATTTAAATGTGAGGATATTCAATATAATAAATAAATAAAATAATTTAAATTTCGATTATATGTATTATAAACATCCGTAGGTTTGGCAACCAGAGGTCCAAGATTCAGCTATTTTCATATTATTAGTATTTAATTGAAATGATTTATTATTTGAATTACGTTATTATAAAAGCACAAGGTGTTGTGAATTTACTATTAATTGAAATTTATTAAATAAGATCGCTTTCGTTCTTAGGTATCGAGAGAAGTTTCTCTTAAGACATTCGGTAGGGAAATCTCATATAGTAAATTTTAAGGATTATTTTTCTGATTATATAAATTGATTAAATTACTGGTACCGTCTATAGTTATTCACCAAGTTTCATTATCGAAATATATATTTAAATACCCGACCATATATTTTAAAAAATATAATAATTAAAACAAAAAATTATAATATTATAATCTAAACAGATTCGGGCTGTATACATAATCAGATGACCCCCAGAAGTCTAAAAATGCAAAAACTACCCCCCCCCCCCCCCCCCCCCCCCCACATGATTATAAATAATTTTAGGGGCCAGGTTGTATGGTAAAGTCAAGTGGATGGCCACATCAGAACACGTCCGCTTATTTTGAGTAGGTGTAAGAAGAGTTGTTTTCTCCTTCGGTTATCGAATCCAAGTGTGAGGAGGATCCATTGGTGCACCCCTCAAAAATATCCTTAGTAGCACAATGTTTCAAACTATATATTTTGAGAATCTATATGTTACTATATAGTTTGAACATTGTGCTACTAGGAGTATCGATAATTAATAGAGATTGTGGTGTTGGTGCAAGGTGAAACATATTTAATAAAAGATAAAAGTAAATAAATATTTTATGAGATATTAATTTACGAAAAGAAAACTAACACATCGTAAAATATTTATTTTCTTTTTATCTTCCATATGTGTCGAGCTAAATATTTTACCCAAATATTTAATTTTCATTTTGTAAAATTTAAAACGATACATATGTCGGGGTCGGAGGGGTTCACCAATTAACCCTGATGCTAATTATGGTTTGATTCCTCAGGGAGTGAACACAACCCTTCTGATATATAATTAAAGAAATTATATCGTACATCTTGGATCTAGTAGATGACAACCTCTAGAATTTCCTTAGAAATTTTAAGACTACTACTATCGGCAATTTGA
Source organism: Forficula auricularia (assembly GCA_024734495.1). Taxonomy (NCBI): domain Eukaryota; kingdom Metazoa; phylum Arthropoda; class Insecta; order Dermaptera; family Forficulidae; genus Forficula; species Forficula auricularia. The sequence goes on from JALMQS010000123.1 coordinate 562,528, forward strand.
AATCTTGTATTTAATTTGGGTAGTCTTCTGGCTACCGAGTTGAAACCACGCTCACTGAATTTTATTTTCGGTTTCACCAATTTACACTATACAGAATATATACACATACCTATATAAACATATTTTAAAACAAAAAATTAAATAGAATCTTACTAAATTGGCTTTGTTCTCAGTCATAAAAAATAAAATACTTTTAAAGTATCTAGATATACCTACCTAAGTGTAAATAATAAATCCTGCAAATGGTATGAAAAAAAAGTAAAAATAATTAATCCCTCTAATGAATTAATTATTTCAATTTTTCTATTTGAATAAATAAAATGTGTTGCTTTTTATTTTTCAGAATTCTCAGTTTTTTTAAAATTGAAGAAGCAACCAGCCCTACACGTTGGTGTATTTTTAGCTCGCCAATGACGTTGCCTTTTCTACAATCAGCTGATCTGATTTTCAATCAATACCAAGGGAGGCAGACTATGTATTTGTCACTTCTCTCATAATAAATATTACTATTTTTTATTTAAGGAATCAAAACTAAAATCAAGTCCTTGTTCACTTTAAAGGTAAGATGGTATTTAATGAATTGTTTTCATTTTACCAAGGAAATTCCAAATGAGCCAAGCACTAAAATTTTAAAAAGTGTATTATATTCATATAAATAATCTCACATAAGACAGGGCTAAAGGGAATTAGCTCTCTGGATATAGCGGCTTTAGAAAAATCATCTTAGTCCTAAGCTGAGGTTAAAGGAAAGTTCTATTAGAACCTGAGGGCTAAAAAACTCCACCTATACTTTAATAAATTTTACATTTGAACTCTTTTTACAATATTTTATATTTAGTCCAGTCAGTACTAGAGTGTATAAGTCCTTACCCCTTGAATATATGTTTTCCCTAGGCGCGTCTTTCCCGAATTCTACATACATACTTCAATCCCTCAAGCTTCGGGTCCAGTTCACCTTTTCCCTAGGGCCTCTTTTATTCTTTTTCAAGGATTTAAGTGGATATATCATAGGGTAGGGCAAACTTTTCGGAGATAAGAGCCATTTCACCTTGATAATTCACTCAAGAACAAAATTCACGGAAAAAGAGAAAACTTTTTCAAGCCGCGTTTTGCACAAATTAACAGCAAACGCTTAGAGTTAGAAAGATGAAACTTGGCTTTCGAGTGCAATTTAGTAATATAAACTTGTGTCTCAAATTACAGAATAATAGCTACACATGTTCAATAAATAATTCATCAAAAGTAATTTAATATTTTTCTGATTTTTTTTATTTTTGGGCCATAAGTTCTGAAGCAAGTTAGCCCAAAATCTAATCAATTCTTCCATTCAAATATACAAACATTTTGTCAACAGAATAAACTTTCCGTTCTTGAGATTTCAAGAGTAACAGAAAAAAAAACATGTTTCGAAATTATTTTTTCAACGTTTCAGATAATTCTTAACACAAAATAAGCAAAAAAAGAAAATTTGGGAGAATTTAATACTTGGCCAAGATCAGGGGGTAGGCTCCTCCCGAGTTTCAAGACCCTCAAGGCTGTACATCTTTATCTCTTGATTGTTTTCTCCTCTTCTCTTCTGTGATTCAAGGGTATATAGCTACATCAATGTGCTCCCTATTGCGTAGATTTCAACAAAAAAAAATTCACCGGCCAAGTGCGAGTCGGGCTCGCTACCGATGGTTTCGTACCTCATATCTCATAAAAAACTTGAAATATCAAATTCATTCTTAATCGACGTTCTTAAGGAGAGAATAAACGTAATTGTATAATTTTTTTATAATTTTATGTTTATCGATTTTGGATTCCCATTATATGGTAGGTACTTTGGGGGACTTCTCACTCTGTCATTTTAAAGTTAATTAAATGTTTAAAAATTTAACCTAATTTTACTTAATGATATCTTTACAGAGATACTTCACCCCCAATGATAAAAAAAATATTTCTATTTTCGACCCCACAAAAATTAAATCGCTTCCCTAAATAATTATCCGATTTTTGATTTTGGGAAAAATAAATTAAACTAGCCTAAATGGGAATACTGAGGTGAATCTCAATATCATTTAAACCACTTGATATAAGAAATGTTTAAGAACCAAAAAGGAAAAGTCCATAATATATTGATTTAGACTGCTTCTAATAGTAATCAAGTAACCGATTCTATTTGTTGATTAATGGAAATAAAACTACGCGGCCTTCAGAATATGTGTTTTCTAGCATTTGGCCGCTTTTATTGGGTCCCTAAGAAGTCTGAGCAAAGGTCAATTTATTAAAAATTTTAATTTTTTTCATATTTATAAATATCTGAAACGTGGAAAAAAATAATTTTAAAACATGATTTTATTTTCTGTTTTTCGATACCCTCGATAATAAAATAAATAAAATAATGACCTTTATTATCCAATACAAAAAATACAAATGTTTTTCAAATACAAAAAAACTTCGACCTCGAGGCCCAAAAAAGCCTCATCATCGAATGTCCATTTTTTTTAATTTTTAACATATTTTTCTCACTCCTTATTTTGGTAAGGGAAAAAAGATACCCTCGATAAATTAAGAAGGAAAGATCATAAAAAGTTAGTTCTGGTGTTATAAAATGTATGTATTTTGAAATCGAAGAACTGGTCAGATTTTAAGTTTTCCCTATTCAGAACTTTTTAATGACGAAACGTTAAATGAAGAGATTTTAAACAGGAGTAAGTAATAACAAAGAGAAACAAAGAGGTTGTCCTCTGCTTGATGCAAATAAACATTCACACATATATATCAAGATGATATATCTGTATATATATGTGTGTATGTTTATTTGCATCAAGCAGAGGACAACCTCTTTGTTTCTCTTTGTGAATCAACAACTCTGCTACTCTCGGCAAAACAAAAACTTTTCAATTAAGTAAGTAATAATCTGAAATATGACACAAAAGTTTCTATTAATAAGCTACTTTGTAAGTTTCTTTTTGCCGAGAGTAGCAGAATTTTTATATATTGAAGGAGACAATAAAAGAGTGTGTCTTCTACTGGAATTATAAATTTTTAATTTATTTATAACGAGACTATAGTTTAGAGAGCTTTGCCCTCTTCATCAGTCTATTACAATTGATTCACAGGAATTAATTAAAAATGTATAATTCTAGCAGAAGACACACTCTTTTATTGTCTCCTTCAAGCTACTTTGTGTTAAGTTACAGCTTTCTAGTTCAAAGCGTTCGCTGGCAAAATAAAATTGTCAAATTCTTAAGAGCTCGACTCGAGTCTTGAAGATTTTTTCGCTTTTCCTGCATATTTTATATATGAATGGCTTCTCTTTCTAAAATAATTTTTATTTCATTTATTGTTCATCTTATCTAATACGGATTCTGACTTACGTGATTTTCGGAAAAACATATTTCCGCGCCAAAATAAATGTGACAACCACTGGAGTATTTAATACTCTTTCAAATTCATTCGCCATCTTTTTAGGTAATCCCTATGGCTTCTAGTGACTGGAACTCTCTTCCTGCCTCAGTCTTTCGGGACGACATAAAACTTTCACTTTTTCAAGATACGTACCATAGATACCTTCGACTCCCACGCAACCCTAGAAATCGTTTCCTCAACTTTTGACAACGCGAGAGCCATCGAGAGACTTATAGGTGTTGCATTTTATTTCACTAATTTCATTAAAAAAAAAAAAAGTAAATATCTGTGTATATAAATTTTCAAGCCTTCATCTGGCTGACAGGCAGTCAAAAAAATAACAGAGCATGGTCGTCCTTCAAACAACGCAAGAGAAACACGTTTGACCTTTATTTAGCATGCGAACAAGTCCAAACCAGTAAACCAGACACTTTTGATTTCGACCATCTAGCTAGCTATATTGTCAGACTGGGAGTGCTATGAAAGTCTTCAATTTCTCTCCCAAAGTGCCATCCGTGAATACTAGTGGTAGTTGAATCTGGGTGAATTATCCGAAGTAGGGCAAAAATAAAAATGTTAGGGGTAATGAAGGCTCAAAAAACATAAATAAAAATCGAACAAAAATCGACTGAAGTCCAAAGACAGTATTTAAGAAGCTCTTAGATTATAAAGCCCCAATTTTGATGTTATTATATTAAAAATAAAACATTATTTCTTCAAAAAATGATTTGAAAAAGTTTTAAATGAAATTTTGTTGTGTCATAATGAGAATTTTATAATTTTTTTTTTATTATTTAGTTTTCTCTCTTTATATACACACATCTTTTATAAAAACAAACTTCAAACGATTATTGGAAAACCAAACGTTTCGGGACAATTTCTCCGTTTATCAATGAAATTTTATAATTTGAAAAACAAGTTGCTTTTTTTTTTTTTTTTATTTTAGGTTAAAAATAAAATGAGAGAGTCTTCTGTTTTTTATAAAAAATAAATAAATAATAAATAAATAATAAAAAACAGAAGACTCTCTCATTTTATTTTTAACCTAAAATAAAAACAATTCTGTTACCATCGACAGTGAAATCTTTTATTCAACTAATACAAGTTGCTTTAATAGATATATATTAGGGTGGCCCTTATTTTGGGTATTTTCTAATTTTTACGCTCGCAGGGGCTCATATGGTTCGAAATAAATTTAAAAAAATTTCTTCCAAGTTTCAAGTCTCTATCTCAATTTTAACCTGTGCGTCAGAGCGATGTAAGATTCCCATCTAAATAACATAGGGTTTTTGGCATTGAACGATCAATTTTTTATTCGGGCCAAAGCAATGGTTTAAAAAATTTGAAACTCTGTAGACTTTATCCTTATAATAGTAGTTAGCCTTCAGAATTTTTACAGATTTGTAGCTATTATAATTTTGGAGTCTATAACTTACTAACACTAAGATATGGCAGTATTTTATCTAGCTGTTACTCCAAAATTATAATAACTAAAAATCTGAAAAAACTCTGAAGGATATCTACTAATATAAGGGTAAAGTCTACAGAGTTTTAAATTTTTTGAAATATTACTTTGGCCGGAATAAAAAATTGATCGTTCAATGCCAAAAACCTCATGTTATTTAGATGGGAAACTTACATCGCTCTGAGGCACAGGTTAAAATTGAGATAGAGACTTGAAACTTGGAAGATATTTTTTTTATTTATTTCGAACCATATGACCCTCTGGGAGCTTAAAAATTCGAAAATATCCAAAATAAGGGCCACCCTAATATATATATATTATCGCATTTAATTTATACTTTTGAAAATTATGATTATTCTCCATATAAATTGATTCAATTTTGATCTAAATGTTCTTTAATTTTCCCCCTTTCGAATCGAAATCTGCGTAAGAAAATATATTTTGGAGTAATAGCTAAAAAAATTTCCAGATCTCTGGTGTAGAAAGTTTTGACGCAGGAGCTATTTGGGCAAGGAACTTCAAAGAGCCAGAAAAAAATCCTTAAAATTTTCTAATATTATTTTAATTAGCTTAAAATTTCAAGTTTGGAAAATTTGCCAAAATTTGAAAAGCTATATCTCAGAAACTATTAGGTCTACCGAGCTCACACTGGTCTCAAATTGTAGCAAATTTAATCTAGTTTAAAAATATATAGAGTGGTCTTTGTCGAAAACGTGCTCCTTCATGGTCAATACGAGAAAAAACAAAAAAAGTACGAATGTTTTGAGTTTTCGGGGGGGCTGCCGAGGTCAAAAATTTGGTTCTTGTATCTCAGTCAGATCCCATACAAGAAAAAAAAACTACTACCACAATTTGATGCAACTTAGACCCATGCTGTTCATGGCAAGGACTATACTTATTTATTAAAAGAAAAAAATAAGGCCAAATATGAATGAGACCCTCATATCGATGGTTCTGTAGTATTTTCATGCTATCGAAAGTAATTTTTTTTTTGTTTATGCACTCGAATGCAAGAAGGATCACATCGAGAAGTTGGAGCATCTTCTTTAGATCTTGACAGACCCTTGCATTACCGAAAAGAAGAGTGCGATCAAGAGAGCAAGTGTCAGATTTACGTCTTGAAAAACTGAAGATTGGAAAGAGGGAGAGAGTTCCAGTCCCTAGAAGAACAACAACAAATAATTTTATAGCAACCAAAATAATTTTTCTCCAAAGTACTTAGTTTAAGCTATATTCGAGAATCAAAGGAGCGAAAATTTAAGAGGCGATTATATAGGCTAGTGGGGCTTCAAATTAAAAATTACTAAAACAACATGTTTAATAAGATTTTAAAAGACTTATTCAACGGTACCTTATTTGATGGGATAAATTTCTTTCATTAGCACTTTTTATCTTTTAGAATGTGCCTCAAATTTTTTTTATCGAAATCAGAGTACACTGAACAACAACATTCAAAACCGCTGTTGAATAATTTGATTTTGATTATTTCTTATTATATTAATAGTGTGATCGAGTATCAAGAGCAAAGGAATCGAATCCCTTTTCAGTCAGCAAATTGTAAATTCTCAGAGTGCAAGCAAGAAAATAATCGTTCAACCAAAAACGCGAGGGTGAAATCTATTAAAAAGCTTTAGCGCTTTGTTATTCTTTCATGCTTCAAATACCATACAAATAATTAAGTAATAATACAATTTTACTATTAATTTTTAATATGTTAACTCAAGCCAATGAAATTCAATACGAAGAAAATTCTTCCATAACATTTTTTGATTTGCCTTTTGAAGATATTATAGAAGGCAATATTTTCATTTACCTATCTATAAATGACTTACTTAATTTATATTGGGTATCAAAAGATATGCGCGAATATGTGATTTTATTATTAAAACGAAAAACAAAATTAACTTTAACTGATTGCAATATAAACGAAAGTCAATTTAAAATATTGATTGATTGCTGTGAAAATTTACAGGATCTAAATTTATCGGGCGTACAGTGGATTACGGATGAATATACCCGTCCACTTTTTGAAAAAAATCCAAATTTAATTACTCTTAATTTAGCATCTTGTCGTAATCTCACTTTAAATGGTGTAAAACCTTTTATTATTCATTGTAAAAATTTACAGCATCTCGAAGTGATGTATTGCAAATTTGTTACTAAAGAATTTCTTTTTCTTTTATCTGAACATAATCCATTTCTTGAATACGTCAATATAATGGGATGTAATGTTTTTGATTTAGATGATGCAGTGCTCATCTTTAAAAAGAAACAAAAGCATCTTAAAACATTTTTATATTCTGTAGTTACAATTTTTCCTCCATATCGAAGATTAGAATTATTACAGCTTGATTGAAAATAAAAATTTAAATTTATTATTTTTGTACATGTATTTTTTTCATTTACAACTTGCGTCATTATTAATTTTTTTAATTAAAATAAATTTCTAATTTGAGGAGTATTATAAATAGTTCTTAAGATGTCTACTCATATTCACAAGTCCCGAGAGGAAAGGAAGGAGTGCTCCAGGGCAGGCTTCTTCTGAAGGGGGTTCAGGACTCATCAAATAAAATAGGGGACGTGAGGGGTGCTGGGTCCTACTTGAAGGGCCAAGACAGTACGATCGTTTTTTGGAGTATTTGTATCCAGACTTTAAAATGTATCGATTTTTTTACAATGTAATAAACATTTATATTTATATAAAAAAACATATTTGAAAAAATATTTAATAAGGAGGGGTGGGCCCTTGATAAGATTCACCCTCAAGATAAACTCTCGGCCCTGCTCATATTTTGATATTATAATCTTTTATTTATTTTTTTTAAAAAATTTATATTATATATATAATCATCAGGGAAATCAATTAGTATCCTAAAAATTTAATTGAAATTTTGTATCGCAATTACATAAACTTAATGTAGTTTGTATCTTGTATATGGTTTTTGATAAATTGATATTTGTGTTGCAGTTACCGAAACTTAAAGTAGTTTGTATGAGTAATATAGGGTCACCCATATCTTTTTGATGATTTCAATCTTAAATAAAATCTGTTAAAAACGCGGGAGAGAAACGGTGATGGGCTCTATCGGTAGCGTAAAAGTGGAAATTTCGTTTTGTATAGGATAGCAGAACCATGGATCATTTCAAGAAGGAAGAACGTGCGTTCGCCGTAGAGTGCTATTTTCGTTGTGGTGAATCTGTGAAATGCATGGAAAGCGAGTTTCGAAAACGTTTTGCGATTCCACCTTGAGGACGTATTCCGCAACGTGCAACGATATTATTGCACACTGCGGTATACGTCCTCAAGGTGGAATCGCAAAAATTTTCGAAACTCGCTTTCCTCGCATTTCACAGATTCCACAACGAAATGCGCTTCTTACGGCGAACGCACGTTCTCCTTCTTGAAATGATCCATGGTTCTGCTATCCTATACAAAACGAAATTTCCACTTTGCTACCGATAGAGGGCGTCATCGTTTCTCTCCGCGTTTTTAACAGATTTATTTAAGAATGAAATCGTCAAAAAGAAATGGGTGACCCTATATTTTTTATGTGTTTGATATTTTGTATACAAGCTACTGAAACTTAATGTAATTTGTATCTTTTATCGGATTAATGGTTTTTGACGTAAATGATAATTTGTATCTTGGATAACTCAAAAAATTACAACTTGTCCAACACGGACCAAACTTTACAGAAACTTGCAATTTGTATCTTGTATCCGAATAGTGGTTTTTGAGGTAATTGCTATTTTGTACCTTGTTACTAAAAAAATTATAACTTGTCCAACACGGCCTAATCTTTACCGAAATCTGTATCTTGTAACTGGTTAATGGTTTTTAAGGTGAATAGTATATTGTATCTCAGTTATCAAAATTAAATTAAATTTCTATGTTCTATCTGATTAATAGTTGTTGATGTAATTGGTATTTTGGGTCCCGAAACTTGATGTGATTTGTATCTTGTGACTGATTACTGGTTTTTGATGTTAATAGTTTATATTTTGTATCCCAGTTAGCGAAATCCAATTAAATCTATATGTTGTATCGGATTATTGGTTGTTGATGTACATAATTGGTATTTTGTACCCTAGTTACCAAAACTTGATGTAATTTGTATGTTGTATGTGATTAATGGTTTCGAATAATCGATATTTTGAGTCTCATTTACCGAAATCTGATGTGATTTGTATGTTGTATCTGATTAATTAATGGGTTTTGATGTAATTTATATTTTGTATCATGTTACTCAAAAAATTAAAACTTGTCCGACACGGCCTAAGTCTAATATATACTATGACTAATTATATTATGAGTGGTTTAACCGAATAATCTTCCAGATAATTAATGTGATCATCAAAGCATTAACTTGAAAGTTATGTAATTTTTAATTGTAAAAATATTATTAAAATAAAATGTAATAAACGAAATGGTTTTATTTTTTTAATTTGTCTTCTTAAAAAGCGTTTATTTAGAGAAAAACAACTAAACAACTTCAAATCAGTAATAAAATGAGATGATTTATTATAAAAAAATAAATGAATAGAATGATTGGACATCGATATAAGTTTACCATACACCTGGCTCCCTCTTATATTTAATATTTAATAAAATTATTTATAATCATTTCCGAAAGACCTCCTTAATTTGACTCCATTAGCAATTAATCATATCTGCTTTTATGGTAAATATTGAACTCTTCTAGGGTAAATAAGTTTCTAGTATTTTTGTTTGAAAAATTTATCATTTTAATTAATTGTGACACCACCCCTTCTCATGGTCGTATAGGGTACATATGCAAAAGTATTAATTGATCAGAGTCTACGACTTATATTAATAGTTCTATTTTTTGAAACCCATCCCCCTCCCTCATTTTAGTCCCCGAAATTTTTATTATAGAATCCTTCTATAGTAAATTCCATTGTTTTTGAGTTTTTTCATTTGAAAATTTTATAATTTACATTTTTTAAGAACCCTCATCTCCCTTAATTTTTGTTTCGAATTCAACCAAATTCTAATCAGAACTGAATCTATATATAAAAAATATGTGAAATTTCGTTTTGATATTCACACAAGTTTTTGAGCTAGAATGTACACAAAATTTGGTAACCTAGTAACAGACATTTTGGCAAAATAATTATTATCTCGTAAAATATAATTTTTTCGATGTTCATTCTATAAGACTTTTTTATAGACCATAACGCCATTGTTTCGCTTTTTATTTTTTTTTTTTATTTTTATCAAAATAGTTTGAAAGTTTTGACATATTTCGGAAAACGAAGCAAAAAAAAACTTTTTCAAGCACGATTACAATACATAACAATACCCTGCATGTTAAAGTAAAAAAGTTGTGATTTATGTATTAGGGGTATATGTGAAAAAAATAGTTGAATAATCCAAAATAGAATAATTAATTGTAATTTATTGTGAAATTCCTGTTGTGGAGAGTTTTGTTTATGTTTTTTTAGAGAAAATATGATTATTTATAGTAAATTTAGAAAATTAGCAAGTAATTATCATTTTGTAATTACAAATTTTTAAACAAGTTGAGCAAATTTTACAATTTAAAGAATAATTTAAATTTATGACATATAAAATTATTTTTTTTCCAGATTAGAAATAGATAAGTACAATCAAATATATTTTAATTAAAAAATTTACTTATTTAATAAGTAGATCAATGAAAAATTTAGAAATCAAATTTAATTAAAAAGAGTAAAAAAAATTATAATTTTATAATTTAAATTTTTATTTTAATGAGAATACATGTATTAGTGATTTGGTTTTTGTGACTTTAATATTGTATATACTATATTATCATCCTTTGCATAAGTTTCCAAACACCCTCAGGTACACTTTTAGGTGAAAAAGAATATTAGTAAATAATTAGCCATAAACAAACTTTTTTCTTGTGAAAGAGTACCAGTATTAGAATTAGTAAGAGTAATGTATAAGTAGGTACGTCAAGTTGACTATTTCTAAGGGGCTTATCTACAATCCAGTGCACACGAGCGTTTTACGTCTCATTTGCAAAAGTCAGTGATTTAAATAAGGCAATTCACACGTTATATTGGACGGGCTTCAGATGGGAAACGCTTTTATTCTGAAAAAAGTGACAGAAGTTTCTTGATGTCGTCGCTAACATCCTGACGTTCTCTCTGAGAATAGAATTTAATTGAGCAGCATGTGAGTATTTCTAGACTATTTGTTTTAATAATAATTTTTGAAGTGATACTTCTTTTCGACCGGTAGTAATTCAAGGTAAATGAAAGGGAAATTCCAGAGGAAAAAAGATAGAAAGCGTGGTATAGTGAGAGAGAGCGCTCCTCTCCACCATGCAGATATGCGTAGTATACTCTCTCTTAAAATGTTAAGGGAGGAGAAACTACTTTCTTTCTATCGAAAATACTAGCAAGTTTTTTTTCTTTAGGTGTAATTTTAAATATTATTTGAAAATGCTAAAAAACAACAGTAGAAGGTAAAAATAGATACAAAAAGTAACAAAAAATTAAAAATAAATCAACTTTTTAAAAAAATGACTTCAAATGTGGTCTATAAAAATATAATAATTTATTTTTCGAAGTTGAATCATTAGTATATGATATTCGAGGTCAAGTGGACTCTATTCTCCCATTTGAAATGTTCAAGCGTTGGAAATAAAAGCTCCATTTTAGACATTATTTTTTCTTTGTTCATTTGATAATTCTTCTGAAAATTACAAATGGGGGAAAAAGAGACCTAGAAGACCTCTGATGTCACGCCAACAATTCGAGTTCAAAAAATAAATTATTTTATCTTTTTTAGCGCACCTTTGTAGTAATTTTTTTAATTACTGGGAATATATAATTATGAATATTGAAAATAATGTTCTTTAAGTGCCATATCAGGTCTCCCTGACGTTTCGGCTCCTCTCCACATATACCTGTGTTGAGTGTGTTTAGCTGTTTTACACAGATATACGGGACCTACTTTTTAACGCCGGTTCCGAACGGCTAGTTTGGAGAGGTTGACTAGGCAATTATACTCTTGCTAGTTTGCCATTGCTTTCCAAGAGGAGGTGCCTGCAAATATCTGCCGAGACTCAATCTCGAACCAGAATACTTCAGGACAGCGGCCCGACACTCTGACCACTGATCCACAGTCGCCTCTCTATAAGTATTAACTGAATTAAATAAACTTTCGAAGATTCACTTCTTTATTAAGATATTTCTAGAAAAAACACATACTGCATTTTTTTTTATTGACTGCGTTTAATGACGTCCGTGTGAACAGATATCCTGCGTTAACGCAACGCAAAATGCTCATGTACACCGGACCCAAGGGTGTGCGGAAACAAAGAATAATAGAAAAAAAAATCAAATGCCATATATATTTATATGAATTTAATAGTTCTTGTAATACGATTAATAATTCATATTGTTTGCAAATAGCAACATACAAATATCAAGGAGCATTTATTTATTTAATAACAGATATAAGTTAATTTTTTTGTACACACAAATTTGTTTTTCATTTTTCAAGAAATACACATGAAAATCTTTTATAAAAATCCTGAAATACAATTTCTCTTAAATGAATTATCATTATATATATTTATATAAAAAAGGAATATTTAATAAATAATTTAAATAGAGAGATTGATAAGAAAAAATGTTATCTTAATAAAATAAAAAAAATAAATAAAAATATTTTGAAATATTTTCATATTTAAAGATTAACAATATGTATGACTAAAATAGCAATGGAATTAGTGAATTGATCCCTACGCAAATAATATTTTTATAAAATAGTTGCATTATTTAATTTACATTAATACATTCTTAGCATTAGGAATAATTCAAAATTAAAACAAAAGAACATGTGAGCCGTTTATTTTGAAAGTGGCCTAACTCCATTTATCTTCAAATCGAGATATTTAAGGGTTTGCGTTTCAATGAATTTAAAAATATAAGTATAGGATACTAATGAGTCATACTGCTTAAGTGTATCTAAGGATGTTAAATTTATAGTTCCTATTAAAATAGTGGCAATTATTAAGTGAATAATATGCGTTTTCTTATCAAGAATGGAGTTAGGCCACTTTCAAAATTAACATCCAGATTCATTATAAAATTTGAAGGTGCCCAAGTCCATTCAACATACTTTAAGATGCTTCAAATTAAAAAAACAATACTTAATTTATTTTACATATCTTACAACACTTCGGAAACTTAATTTATGCGATTCAAAACATTTTTTAACTACATAACATACAAAACATAAAAAACATAAATTTATTTATTACAAAATAATTTACTATTCATCTACATTTTGTGTGTGTGATTGGGATTTGAAGAAATCATGATGTTCCGGTGGTATACATCGTAATAGGCCAATTATGTCCTTGAATTTTGCTGTTGTAATTTGTCTGATATTTTTATACAGTGGTGTCAACACGATATTTTCGAACTTTCTAGGTCTACCCAGACGTGGTAATAAATCCAGGACTTTAAAATTTTCATTCTCATTCATTGATGTCTTATAGAAAATTTTATACGGTTTATTTCTAACAAATCGCATCCAACATATTTTTAACCAGTTTATTGATTTTCCATCAGAATTCTTTACCCTCTTAAAAATTGCGTCTTTTAACAATTGACAAATGGAGTTAGGCCACTTTCAAAATAAACTTTTATATAATTTCATTAACCAGCAAATTTTCATGTTACAAAATCTTAATGATTTTAAATACTTATATTAGTATCAAGTTGCTTCAGAATGAAAACATCATGTAAAAATGTAACTATTAAGGTTGCTAACTCGATTTTTTCGGAAAATGGAGTTAGGCCACTTTCAAAATAAACGGCTCATGTATAGAAGGCTGCATTGGGTTGTAAACATAAATATATGGTTTACATTTTAAAGAATATATAATTATAATATATTAATTAGTTATAAAAATATATATACTATCTATTTGATAAAAACGGCAAATGATTTAAAAAAATCTAATAAAACCTGAGACATCACTATAAATATTTTTCAAAAATTTTTGTAAGCTTACCTAATCATAAGATTTGTTTGTTTCGCTTTTTAAATATGTTTCATATTATGTACTTATTATAGGCTCACTTTAGAGATCGTTGCGCAAATGTATTAATTTATAAATAAAAAAAAATATATAAATATATTTTTTCTTTTATTTATTCTATTTTCGTTAAATAAAAATAGTAAGTAAAAGGAAAGAAACTCTGCTACTATCGATAACAAGAACTTTTTCAATAAAAATATTCCTTTTACGGCCGGTTTCATAATAGTACTTATAAGTATCCTTTTAATAGGATCTTTTGCTTTAATGAGGACTTAAAATAGGATTGGTTTCATTTACAAATTTAGATAGATCTTTACGAATGAGATTTTCAAAAAGAAAGGTGACTAATCATTGCATACCATGGAAATGTTTATGAATATTTAAAAAATTGATGAATTTCTGATTCCAAAATTATAAAAAATATCAAGAAAATTAGAAGAGAGAATTTTTAAAAAGTAGATAAATTGATTTTCATTCAATATTTTAATAATTATATAGCCGGATGTTTCTTCAGAGTAGTCGCGAAGCAACCCAAGCAAACATTAATGAAAATATTGTAATAATTTTCCATTTATTGAATAATATAGGGAAATAAAATATTGTTTACTTGGTTAAATTATTATTTTAATTATTTTTTTTGCACCAATTATTTTACATGTATTAATGTATATGTTGTATTTGAGCTTTGACTTCGGAGATTACTTCCCCACCATCGAGTATCCTTGAACTTCTTAAGCTTGTCAACATCTTTTTAGTCCTTGTTTTTAATAAGAGGATAAAACTAATTAAATAAAAAAACCTCTTTTCCGATTTGATATCATTCCATCATATTAATATTCTATTTTATTTATTAATTATTACAAT
>JALMQS010000123.1:577417-651780 GCA_024734495.1 Forficula auricularia
GCAACGCCCACTAATGGGGTAGCATTGGGGCTTTATTTTCTGGCAACCGGTTTGACAGTCAGATACACGGTGCGGTTGGTGGGAGTGGTTTTAATTTTACCCTTCAAGGGTAAAGCCTTGGTCTCGTGGGGGGAGGAAAATTGGGGGATGCTATACCCCATGATAATTTTGGCTTTTTTTGCGGTTACGGGGGGGAGAGCACTGGCTTGGAGAATTTTTTCTACACCAACTGTGTTAATTTTACCCTTTCCCCTGAAAACCTTAACGATGGGGGTGATTGCGGCTGGAGCACTATTGGGGGGTGTGGTGGCCAAATGGGGGCCGGTTAGGGCAGGACAATTTTGGACCCTGCCCTCGTCCCCCTCAACCGTGTTTTGCATGGGGGATATGTGGTTCCTCCCCAACCTATCCACCAAAACATCGATGGGGGGGTGTTTGGTTGAGGGGGACTCTACCTCAAGGCCTTGGACCAAGGGTGAAGAGAATGAGGGGGAGGACAGGGTTTGCTTTCAGTGCTTGCAAAAATGCCCCCATCGATGTTTTGGTGGATAGGTTGGGGAGGAACCACACATCCCCCATGCAAAACACGGTTGAGGGGGACGAGGGCAGGGTCCAAAATTGTCCTGCCCTAACCGGCCCCCATTTGGCCACCACACCCCCCAATAGTGCTCCAGCCGCAATCACCCCCATCGTTAAGGTTTTCAGGGGAAAGGGTAAAATTAACACAGTTGGTGTAGAAAAAATTCTCCAAGCCAGTGCTCTCCCCCCCGTAACCGCAAAAAAAGCCAAAATTATCATGGGGTATAGCATCCCCCAATTTTCCTCCCCCCACGAGACCAAGGCTTTACCCTTGAAGGGTAAAATTAAAACCACTCCCACCAACCGCACCGTGTATCTGACTGTCAAACCGGTTGCCAGAAAATAAAGCCCCAATGCTACCCCATTAGTGGGCGTTGCCAAAGCTGTTTCCAAGATGGTGTCCTTAGAGTAAAACCCAGCCAGGAATGGGAGCCCACATAGGGCCATGTTCGACAGGACAAAGCAACTGGAGGTCAGGGGCATTTGTACCCCCAACCCACCCATCCAACGAATGTCTTGATTGTCCCCCAAGCTATGAATGTAATTCCCAGCGCACATAAACAAAAGGGCCTTGAACAAAGCGTGCGTAATTAGGTGAAAAAAGGCTAACTCCGGAAACCCCAACCCCAAGATGGCCATCATCAACCCCAATTGACTCAAAGTAGACAATGCGATAATTTTCTTTAAATCCATTTCGAAATTTGCCCCCAGTCCTGCCATGAACATTGTCAAACAGGCAACCAAAAGAAGACCCCTGGCTCTTGAGTCCCCCACCCCGAGATTGCCGTGAAATCGCACCAACAAATACACCCCCGCCGTCACCAACGTCGAAGAATGAACCAACGAAGACACTGGGGTAGGTGCTGCCATAGCTGCTGGTAACCAAGCTGAAAAGGGAATCTGAGCTCTTTTAGTTGCCGCGGCCACAACCATTAAAATCCCCACCACCCTTAAGGTGGTGTACGATTCCCCCACAGACCCTGGACCAAATATGTAATTCCAACCCCCAGCTCTGAATCACCACGCAATTCCCATTAACAACATCACATCTCCCACTCGGTTTGTCAAGGCTGTCAATATCCCCGCATTAAAGGCCTTGGTTCTCTGGTAGTAAATTACTAAACAGTACGACACCAGCCCCAACCCATCCCAACCCAACAACATTCTTAACAAATTGGGGCTTAAAATCAATAATACCATGGAAACTACAAACATTACCACCAGCAATACGAATCGGTTCAGGTACTTATCGCCCCCCATGTACAGATCACTGTAAATTAAAACTAACCCAGAAATTAAAGTTACGGCTCTTAAAAACACACAAGCCATCCAATCTAAGTAAATCAACATCATCACACCGGAGGTGTTGAAATTTATCACCTCCCATTCCCCCCACGGTTAACCCCCTCCCCCCGCAATATAAGGCCCCCACAGCTCTTAAACTTCTTACCCCCAACAACACCCCCCCGCTCAATTTTCCCATTCCTTCATAAATATCCTTCACGGCCTTGGGCCATTCCCCCCCACGGTTAACCCCTTCCCCCCGCAATATAAGGCCCCCACAGCTCTTAAACTTCTTACCCCCAACAACACCCCCCCGCTCAATTTTCCCATTCCTTCATAAATATCCTTCACGGCCTTGGGAGAATTTCTCATCTACGGCACCACAAACCATCGTTTTATTCTGCTTCAACTACCAAGACACAACCATGTAAACCCCAACTCTCTCTTTACGATCAACAAATTCAATGGAATTCAATGCAACCCCATCAGCAAGAACTCTCGCGCATTCCCACCTGCAACCGCAAAAGACGCCGAATAGACGCTCCCGTGCTGTCTGTAGGCATACAAGTAAAGTCTATAAGCAGCAGCTAAAAAAGACATTATTATCAAGGCCAACATTCTAACGTTGGATCAATTGACCACCCCTACCAACAAACTTACTTCCCCCAGTAAATTGATCGAGGGGGGGGCGGCCATGCTACACGCACTCAGAAGAAACCACCACATGGTCATGTTAGGTATAAAATTCAACAACCCTCGATTGATCAATAAACTTCGACTCCCGGAGCGCTCGTATACTACGTTCACCAGAGCAAACAACCCCGAAGAACATAAACCATGTGCTAATATTATTGTCAGAGCCCCTCTGATCCCCCAACAAGTCAAAGTCATCAGACCTATGAGTACCAGCCCCATGTGGGCTACCGAAGAATAGGCAACCAAACTTTTTATGTCCGTTTGTCGCAAACACAATCTTCTGATAGTCACCCCCCCTACCAAACTCAGTGCAACCCAACCGAAATTCAGCCGACTAGCCACGGGGGTCACAAACGGCATTACCCGTATCAACCCATACCCCCCCATCTTCAAAAGAACCCCAGCCAAAATTATCGAACCAGCTACCGGAGCCTCCACATGTGCCTTCGGCAATCACAAGTGTGTTAGAAACATGGGCATTTTTACCATGAATGCCATAATCAAACTCAAATACAGGTATAAATTCTCTCTTTGACATTTTCAACTCATCGCAAACTGGTAAGTCATGGCCATTTCCCCTAACGCTAACTTTATTTCTATTCGAGATGAAAAATTTTTATAATGTTTTTTTGGCATTGTCAAAGGAGACAGAAAGTAATTATGTTTTGAACTACTTTCATTGACTTTTTGTTACCCTGAAGAAGGAGAGAATAAATCTCCGAAACGTCGGTTTAACAAATAAATGTAAAATAATAAAACTCTATAGTCTTATTTTTTTACAACCACCGTGGACTGCTTTCATCAACATCCAATTGCATTTCTTTATAAATTATTTTTTCTTTCATTTTTCACAAAAAACTAAATATTTTGGTTGAAATCCCAACAAACTTTGATTTTTAAATATGTAAATTGAATTTTCAAATATTTAAGCTCAAAGGGCAAGTATGTAAAATGAATCTTAAGATAGTTGTTCCGCCAAATGAGTTTTCTTAGGATTTTTTTGAAATTTATACAGATTTTTATTTAAATACTTCTGCATCGATTGGTGGCAAAAAGAAATTTATGAACAATAGTTTCGGAGATATTAAATTTCAAAAATCGAGTTTTTCAGGCTCTTTAACATTGCACTAAACGGGATATCGGAAAATTCACTTACATATTTAATTATAATTAAGAAATCTTTCTTACCATTTTTATAAAAAACTAAACCAACATTAAACAATAACCAATTCATATTTTAAGACAATTTTGATTCATAGTTACAACACAGTTTCTGAGATAATAAGTAATAAATAATGAAAAATGTATAAAAAAAATGTACACTAAAAACAATTTGGCAACAGCGCATTTATTTAACGAGCGAAAGATGTATAAAGTGCGCATGCGCTAGATTTTTTCATAAGGTGTAACGTAGGCGTTGATTACATTTGTTAAAAAAATAAAAAAACTATTTTTATAGAAATTTAAAATGTATTTTATCTAACGAGTACGGGATTGGCTAGAATCGGTACATAACAGGCAAAAAGTTTTGGGCTTATGAATTATGAATCCTTATTGTCTGTTCTATATACTCTAGCATTAACTTTTTGCTAGTATTGTCGCGAAACAACTACCTTAAATAAATAAAATCGAGTTTGAAAATAGATATAGATTAAGAATAAATATTGAAAGTAATAGAATGCAGCCCAGGAGTAGTGAGGAAAGGAAAAATTAACACATAACCAAATAAGATGTAATTATTTATTGAATTCCTTCCTCCTTTCCTTTCAAACCGACGTTTCGGAGGATTCTTCCTTCCTTCTTCAGGGTTTCAAGGGGTCAATGAAGGAAACAAATAAAATGCTTCCTTCCTCTCTCCACAAGAGTGTTTAAAACTTTTTTCGTTCTTAGCAGAAGTATAGAAAAACAACTTTTTTCCTTCTTTTTCTTAATTACCCAAGGAAAAAAATTATAGAAGGAAAAACAAAATTGATTTCCTATGCTTCTGCTAAGGAAGAAAAAAGTTTTAAACACTGCTGTGGAGAGAGGAAGGAAGCATTTTATTTGTTTCCTTCATTGACCCCTTGAAGCCTGAAGGAGGGAAGAATCCTTCGAAACGTCGGTTTGAAAGGAAAGGAGGAAGGAATCTAATAAATTACACATTATTTGGTTATGTGTTAATTTTTCTTTGATCACTACACCCTGGGCTACCTTCCATTACTTTCTACCAGTCCTTCTCTCTCCAAAGAAAATTTCGTGCAAATAAAATTAAGAATAAATTTGATAAAACCCTCTTTTCTTCCTATCTAGCGCTTTGCTTTGAGGATGAGCTTCTAGATACATTTATGAATACACAATCACAAGATTGTAATTCAATGCCGCTATCTAAAAAGAAGGGTGTACATTTTGTTATGAATTTCAGCAAACATATTGGAGAAAAGAGAAATACTCGGTACACTCTTCAAAAATTTTGGTGAAGTGATAATAATTTTGTCATCGAACGGTTTGATTTAAAAAGGTGAAACCTAATACAAAGGAGCAGCTTATTAATATAAACTTCCGTACTAAAAAGTTGATTAATTTTTCTAGAGCTCACTATATAACGATTGTATTTTTTTTTCTGATTTTCTGCATTTTTCATCCAAAATTTATGAAGCTATAAAGCTCAAAATTAGTCATTTACGTTAGAGACGACCTTAGAATGAATAAAATTAAATATAAATTGTTCATTTTTTGGCCTATATTATAAATACATCGCTTTAAAATCCCAATAAAATTATTTAAAGTTGTTTTCTGCATTTTTGAAAGAGAAGTTTTAAGGTACTTTCGCGACAATATACACAAAGTTTTAGCCTCGTAACCACTCTATACATATGAACAGTGCTAAAATTTTAGGTTATGTTTTTTTTTAACGTGACTGTACTTTTCACACTACTATATCCACTTTGTGAATGGATCGTTTCCAAGCCATTGATCTTATATCCCCTCCACTAAAAATAATCGCCCAAATATGTTTGTTTTATTTATTTTTTATCAAAACTACGAGGTAAATAATTTCAATTTTTTTAAGCTACTCCAAAATATATTATAATTTGAAAGTTTATATTGGGAAAATAAGGACAAGTTTTTATGTGTGACTTTTTTATTTATCCACCAACGTTTCGTCGACTTTGCCGACTTCTTCAGGGCTTCAAATAGTCATGTCACACATTCGTTTAAATTTTCTTCTTACCTTCGTTACCATTGAAGGCCATCAGAATACAATTTTCAAAAGATATTTGGCACATTCACAAAAAATACAATTTTTTCTCTTTTTAATAACAACCTTATCAATACAGAACAGAACAGTAATCACTTCTTACAAAAAATAGAATAAAATATTTTTCTTTTTATCCCTATATATATATATATATAAAATTTAAACGAATGTGTGACATGACTATTTGAAGGCCTGAAGAAGTCGGCAAAGTCGACGAAACGTTGGTGGATAAATAAAAAGTCACACATAAAAAACTTGTCACTTATTTTCCCAATATAAACTTTCAAATTATAAATTAAATTATGGACGGAAATGATAATAATGAAATATATTATTGTAACAAATATTAGTTTTTCAACAAGATGGTGAAAGTCCTTCAATGAAAAAAAAAATAATGTCATTTCCCCACCCTTTCCCAATCTACCATATGTAAAAAATTTCATTACTTTACCATAAGGTATGGTCAAGTATTGTAATCGTGCATGAAAAAAGTGTTTTTTTCCTTCTTTTTTTCGAAATATCTCAAAAACGGTTGAAACTATTTTGATTGTTTGATTGTTGTATGATAAAGTCAAGTGGCCACATCAGAACAGGTCAGCTTATTTTTAATTGCAATTATTTTATGTTTGGTGTGGTAAATCGTCTTCAAATTTTAACAGTGTATTTTTTATGCTTTTACTGACTTATATTCCAAGTTTCGAAGACTTCTTGAATTTTTGCATTTGTGAAAGAACTACCTTAAATCACCGATACTGCAAATAGCGTACCAAGCTTTTTGGATAGATTAACATTATCGTTAATAAATTGCAAAATTTTAAGTGAGTAAAAAAACAATGTTTTGACCTTCATCTTTGTATTTGATGGTAATATCATCGGAGGAGGACAACTTCCCCCGGAAGACCCTCTGCATCATCAGCACCAGCTCATCATATGTGATGGCCTCGTTGTGGATTGGAATGCGCCGGACGTCATCGCCTAATTGGGCCTGGACAAACAACAAACAAACAAACAGATTCCATTTTGCCGATGAATTAATCCCCCAAGCATGGACACCATCCCTCGCCAATTGCCAGTCAATTAACCTTTATGATAAGCTTGCCGGTCAGATCCAGTTGCGGATAATTCTGCTCCTCCGAGCCGCTTTTACTAAACGAATTATTCATCTTTTTCTTTTTTTTTAAAGCAATTTTGAGAGAATTAATTATTCAATTGAGGGAAGAAAATAAATAAATATAAAAGTCGTTGGGCCGGTGTAATTTAGAATAAATCGGTAAACGATTTAAAGTTGAAGGAGAGAGCAACACTCGCGAGATGAACTGGGAGAGATTGCTGGATTCCACATTAATTAAACGAATGAAACGAATAGACCAAACAGATGCATCTAATTACAAAAAAGGTCATTAAATTCAGAGAGCTTGCATGGATGTCAAAATGAGCAATTTGTTAAAATTAATATCAAATGCCAATAGATCAAATCAAAAATTCCCTAAAATTGAGCGCGTTTATTGGAAATAATTCAAAGTTTTAATTCATCTTAATCGTGAAATGAATTTAAAATAAATATATGCATGATGAATATATAAAGAGAAATCAATTAGTAAAAAAAGCAAAATGTACCATCTCAAATTACAGGACAAAATAACACATGTATTGCTTGTAATGACCTAATGACAAGTACCTAAATTATTGGACTAGAAAATAAATTAACAATTAGAATAAGAACAAAAACTAAAATTTATTACAAAAACAAACTTACAATATTATTTTTAATAAACTGTATTATCAGATAAAAAAACTAACAGACAAACAATAGGACTAGAGACAAAAAGGGCCATGAAAAATATATTTACTTGAATTCTTAAAAATAAAACAGTCTCAGAATCCTTTTTTTGTCTTAATTTATAATCAAAACGCTGATTAAAATTAACAAATATTTTTTTTTCATTTTTACTTTAACTTTCATTTTTTCCTTGTCCTGGGAGGGGGCTCTTAGCCCCCGGTGGTTGTGCCACTGTAGGTATACATAGATATTTATATGGCTGAGAAGCCCGCCTTCGTCCCCACCCCCGCACCCCAATCTCAATCCACCTCCGCACCCACCCTGAACCCCGCTTAGCACCCTTCCCCCCATCCCACTCCTACACCCAACCCGGGGCCGCTGCACCCCACCCCTATATTCCACTCTCCGCACACCAAACCCATTCCACCTCCGCACCCACACTGCACCCCACTACGCACCCTTCCCCCATCTCACCCCCACCCCGGGCCCATTGCATTCCACCCCTCACCCCTCACCCTAAACCCCACTAAGCACTCTTCCCCCCACTCCACCCCGGACCCACCCTGCACCCGACTACGCACCCTTCCCACCCATTCCACCCCCACCCCACCCCGGGCCCCCTGGACCACCCCCGCACCACACCCCATTTTTAGCTCCCTAGAGGCCCACAGATTATGTATACAAAATTTGGTTGAGTTTGGTCCAAGGGCAAGAAAGATACGAAGCC
This sequence comes from Forficula auricularia, assembly GCA_024734495.1. Taxonomy (NCBI): domain Eukaryota; kingdom Metazoa; phylum Arthropoda; class Insecta; order Dermaptera; family Forficulidae; genus Forficula; species Forficula auricularia. The sequence goes on from JALMQS010000123.1 coordinate 585,722, forward strand.
TTTTGTATTTTAGAACACAAAATCAAAAATCCCCCATTTTTCAGTTCAAGGGAAATTTTAGGAACTATACGCAAGAGCCTATGGAAGCTGCCTTGGAAGATGTGCTACTGCATAAGACACCATATAAAACTGCAGCCAAGAAATTTAAAGTCCCTAGGATCACCTTGAAGTACAAGGTTGAAGGGAACCACCCAATTGAATGCAAGGGCGGATCCAGGGGGGGCGACCGCCCCCCCCCCATAGAGGCCCGTGCCTGGCAAAAAAAATTTTTAAAATTGAAAATAAAGTTCTATATATATATGTGTGTGTGTGGGGGACGTCTCTGATCCCCCCCCCCCCCCGCTTGGACAATTCGATCGCGACACACTTTCGAGATAAAAAGTATATCTTATATACATCGGACACCTTATATACATTCTCCCCTCCCCCCATAAAAAATTCCTGGATCCGCCCTTGATTGAATGGTGTGTGAAACGGGTTCAACCATTTCAGAAATGCAAAAGTGTGGCAAACTCTGGAAGTGGCCAGAAAGGATAGATAAGCTCGAATACGAATGGAAGGCTGTGCAATTACACATCAACGAGGCAGTCAAAATGAGTAAAACTAGAAATATTTTTTTTGTTCCCGAACTATAATATCTATGATTCGTAGAAAATCCATACGCTAATTAAAAATAACATTCCTGTGTTCATATACTTTACAAAAACCAATCAATTTAAAGCCTTTTCTTCATATGTCAACTACTGATCCATAAGAGTGTCAACTACTAAAATTATTTTTTCGCTGGGTGTCAACTATTGAATTGATTCCCTTTTTAGAAAAAAATATATATATATATTTTTACATTCACCTTTCTGAATTAATACTTGCACGATTATGTTAGAGGGATAGTTTTAGTGCAACTATTACTGGCGAAAAAGTTTCCATAAAGTGAACGAACCCTGAGCAATGTGACTGAATAAGAAAAAAAATCCTTAAAGTGTCAACTACTGGGTACTTTACCTTAGTATTGTTATTGACCAACTGCAAAGTGGAACAAATAACCTTTTGATAGCAAATGCTGGTTTGGTCCATTTTGCAGTTAGTCAATAACAATATTAGTAATTAATTTCCGCAGATAAACCAAAATTCTATTTTGGGGGTAATCCACTATTGCGCTCATATCTTTGGTTCTTTTTACAAAAATAAGACAGTGACACTGATATGACTCTGACCGGACTAAGGGAATTATCGTTTTTTCTAATATCTATCCAAATTTTTCAGAGAGAAATAATAATTTTTCGTAAATATTTCTATTTCTATGAGTGTAGCAAATTTCATCAAAATTTGTTAAGCCTTTTGAACTGGAAGAGATTTTTAAAAATTCGAAATATTACAGTAAATGAGTTAATTTTTAAGTACTTAGGAATTGAATTTGGAAAATCCAATTCACATTTAATTTATTAGATTCTAGAGTAAATGTGCAAAATTTGGGCCTGATCAAATAAAAAAAGCGACAACTTAAGGAGGTTCTTTTCACGACAATCCACACAAAAAGTTTTAGCCTCGTAACCACTCTATAAATATGAACGGAACTAAAATAAAATTTTAGGTTATGTTTTTTTAACGTGTCTGTCCACTCACACTACGAAATCTCTATATGGATACACACATACTTGCCGGATCGTTTCCAAGCCATTGTGCTTATATACCTCCACGAAAAATAATCACCCAAATATGTTTTTTTTGTTTTTTATCAAAACTACGTGGTAAATAATTTTAATTTTTTTTTAAGTTACTCCGAATATATTATTCTAACAAATATTAGTTTTTCATCAAGATGGTGAAAGTCCTTCAATGAAAAAATAAAAATAATGATCATATCACCACCCTTTGGCTTTAGGTATATCTACACCTCTATGTAAAAAATGTCATTTTTAATTGCAATTATTTCATGTTTGGTGTGGTAAATCGTCTTCAAATTTTAACAGTGTGTGTATTATGCTTTTAATGACTTATATTCCAAGTTTCAAAGACTTCTTGAATTTTTGCATTTGTGAAAGAAATACCTTAATTTTTATAATATACCTAGGTATAAGGATATACATATTAATTTTACTTTCAAATAATTATTCAATCTTTCTTCGTAAGAATAAAGAATGAGAAAACACTTTTAATAAGTTTTTTGTTTTATTAAACAGAAAATGATGATTGGACATTTCAATATTTCGATATACCTAACTATTTACAAAATTTATCAAATTGAATTGAACGATGTAAATAAAATTTAAATTATACGTTTTTATTTATTTATTCATTTTTTGGCATCAATTTAATTTCTTATGTTCATAGCCTTCTTTTATATATATAATATATATTTTACATAAATAGATATAGATACATATATATAATGTAGGCTATGGATTATGTCAAAATCAATGACATTTCGTTAGGAAGAGCATGTGCGCATTAGAATTATCCCATTTGAAAATGCTTATATTGAAACAATTAAATATACTGTTTATAAACTATAATTTTTCTTATGATTATTGCAAGTTATAATAATCAAAATCATGAGTAAACGTAAATCAACTAATCCAAATAATAATCCTAACCATGATTTTTGTGAATTTCTTCTTGGTAAGTTATAGAATTAAGGAAAACAAATTTAAAATGCTTGATTTATTTTTTGATCAATATTATAATCCTAATTAAATTGAAAGTTTCTTTTTGACGAGAGTAGCAGAATTTTTATAAATTTATTTATTTATTTATTTATTATTAGACGGACAAAGACCTTTTATACTATATATTATATACTTACCTACAATAATTTTTTATTTTTTTATTTTATTTTTTAATATAAATTCAAGTCGGTATGCTAACCTATACATATAAAGAATATATAAAGAACATAAAAATTATATATATATATATATATACAATCATTTTAAATATAAATCCAAGAATATATAATGAACATATAAAGAATATATAAAATATCCATATACCTATATAGGTATACATAATATCCTGTGATTCAAAATAAAATAAAGTCATACTTATAAGAAATTATAAAAAAACAAGATTATTTATCTGGATTAAAGGAGAAAATAAAAGAGTGTGTCTTCTGCTGAAAAAATAAATTTTTTATTTACCTATTTATAACGAGACTATGGTTTCGAGGGCTTTGGCCTCTTCATCAGTTTATTACAATTAATTTACAGGAATTGATGTATTTATCATATTTATTTTTCCAATTGTGGATTGTTTCCTTTAATTAATATTATGATCAATAACTTTTCTATTTAAAATGAATTATGAAATCTTAAAAGAATTTGCACCTTCTTATAAATCATCAAAATTTATAAACCAACCAATTATTCTTTTGAAAAATATATAGGGTGATTAAATATTTGAAAAGAGTAGGTGAGTTGAATTTTACGAGTAAAATTCAGTCGAATAGAGAACCTCCTCCTTTTTGAAGTCGGTTAAAAATTTGCTTGATGCAAATAAACATATTTACTTTTCTATATCAATAGCTTATTGCAATAACATATGATAAGCAAATAGGCAGTCATTTTAGAAGAAGATTTATACACGTTTTGCAATCGTGTGGCATAATTAATTTCCTAATTATTTAGATGACAATTGAAGACACCGATGCAAAAAGGAGGCAGCTCCATTTTTTTACGACTTTTGGTTTTTAATCGCTTTAAACTAATTCAAAGACGGTCTAAGTATCGATTGGTGCAAAAAGGAAGAAGCTCCGTTAACTCGTAAAGGAATATATAGATGCCTCCTTCTTCGATTCGATGCAAAAAGGAGACAGCTCCGGAGCTGCCTCGTTTTTGCACAGAATGATTAGATTTTAGCCGCTTGGATGCAACACGTACAATGGTTAATAACCGATTTCAGTTCACGTTGAACTTCTTTACATTATGTGAAATTTAGATGAGACTGATCCAAACGCAGAAAGAATGATTAAAATCGGTTCATAAACAAAGAAGTTATTCCTGAACAAACATAGCAAAAAAGGTCCAATACCAATGAAAAAAAAACGAGACCAATCGGAAACTAGACTGAACCCAATGCAAAAAAAATCATCAAAATCGGTTCACAATTGGCGAAGATATCAGGTAACATAGACACAAAAAAAAAAAAAAAAACAATTCAGTCGAATTGAGAACCTCTTCCTTTTTTGAAGTCGGTTAAAAATGGACCTGCCTCGTTTTTGCACTGGTGTCTTCAATTGTAAAATATGGATGTTGTTTAATTAAAAGTTTCGAAATGCTGGGCAATTAATTTTTTAATAATTGTATCAAAGAAATATTTTAAAATCTTATTTAAATTAATAAATTATTTTCTTATTTTTTTTTTAGAATTAGCAGATAACGAAAAAAATGTTAATAACAATATTTACAAATACAACGCATATCGCAAAGCTGCTACAGTTCTCTCTCTTCAGCCAAAAAGAATTTCTTCAGGTGATGAAGCGAAAAAATTACCAGGCATTGGAAACAAAATTGCCATAAAAATTGATGAATTTATTCAGACAGGAAAATTACAAAAACTTGAAGATGTTAGTTATTCTTATATTATTATTTATTTTATCTTATCTTATTATATTAAATGAGCAAATCTTGTATGTATATATATATATATATCCATTCGGGTTCTCGAAAACGGCTCTAACGATTTGGATGAAATTCACGGGTTTTGCGTTGGCGATTCGATCTGTCACGGTCTCATCTTCGGCTAAGTTGTTTTTGATAGGTTTTTTGTTAATTAAAATAATTATTCACAGGTGGTTGTCTCGATAAAAATGTATAATTACATTTTTATTCAATTTCGTTTTATTTTTAATTCGTTTTTTTAATTTTAAATTTCACTAATAGATCATTACAAATATTATTATGTATATTAAAAGTTAGACAATTTAATTGATTGGAGAGATGAGAGGAGGAGAGGGGAGATCCAATCGACTTGATTGGGGAATAATGGAATTGAAATAATTATCGGAAAAGAGGTTTTTTTATCTAATTAGATTTTTCCTCTTATTAAAAATAAGGACTAAAGATGAATAAGGACACTCGATGGTGGAGAAGCAATCTCCGGAATCGAAGCTAAAATACAAGGTATACATTAATTAATGTAAAATAATTGGTTTAATAAAATTTATAAAAAAAAAAAAAAAAATTTAATTGATTGAATTGGAATTGAATGGATGGAGGGAGTGAAAACCAATCGACTTGATTGGGGAATAATGGAATTGAAATAATTATCGGAAAAGAGGTTTTTTATCTAATTAGATTTTTCCTCTTATTAAAAACAAGGACTAAAGATGAATAAGGACACTCGATGGTGGAGAAGTAATCTCCGGAATCGAAGCAAAAATACAATGTATACATTAATTAATGTAAAATAATTGGTTTAATAAAATTTATAAAAAAAAATTTAATTGATTGGATTGATGGGAGAGAGGAAATTAATTGGATGGATTAATTTCCGCAATATGGTATTGGAATAATTATCGGAAAAGAGGTTTTTTTCTATAATTAGTTTTTTCCTCTTATTAAAAACAAGGACTAAAGATGATCAAGGACACTCGGTGGAGAAGTAATCTCCGGAGTCGAAGCTAAAATACAATGTATACATTAATTCATGTAAAATAATTGGTTTAATAAAATTTATAAATAAAAAAAAAATAATTGATTAAAAATCGAGTTTTAACGTATTTTTTCTATTTTAGAATTTGGAAATTAATTTGATGAACTCAAAAATTGTTATTTAATTAAAAAAATTATTATACGGTATTTATTTATATACCTATACATATATATACACATAATCTGTGGGCCACTACAAAGCTTGAATTGCAAAAACTGGGTGAGGGGGCGGGGGCGAGGGTGGAGGTGACGGTGGGAAGTACAGTGGTGGTGGGGTACGGGGGGATGGAAGTGGTTTAAGGGGTGGGATTGGATGTGTGGTGGAGGGGTGCAGGAGGTGGGGTGAAGTGGTGGAGGTCCGGGGGGCGGGTGATTAATATATAGCTTTTAACTGAAGCAAAAAGTTACCGAGCTTCGCTCGGTGGCCAGGTACTTTATTTATTATTGTCCCTACGAGTCAATTATGTGCGTTGTATGCATTATACCAGAGATGGCAATGCGCATTATAACTTAATTATAATGTATAATAATGTCAAAGTTTAATCAATTTATTATAATGTTCAGATAAAACAAGATGATACTAGTAAAAGTATAAATTTATTGACGCGTGTATCAGGTATTGGGCCTGCTAAAGCTAAAAAGCTAGTCGAGAAGGGTATTAAAACGATTGAAGATCTCAAAAAGCATCCAGATGAAATCACTAATCATCAAAAGATCGGACTCAAGTAATTTTCTTAAAATATCTTTAATTATTTAAATATTTTATTTCGGAAATTAAGTTTTCGATTTTAATATTTTCTTTAAATATTTCTTAGATATTTTGAAGATTTTGAAAAGAAAATTCCTCGAGAAGAAATTTTGGAAATTGAAAAATTAATCACGGATGAATTAAAGCGTTTAGATCCAGATTACACTATTACTATCTGTGGAAGCTTTAGGTAACATTTTTTTTAATTTTTATTCATCATCATCATTAAGTACAAGTCCTAAGACTGGTTTAACACAACCACCCATCTCCACTCGATACCCATATCCCTAATTATTTTTTGAAATATTCTAATCTGGGCCTTCCCCTTCCCTTTTTCTTTCCCACCTCCCCTCCAAGATATCCCTAAGCAATTTTTTTTTAAATGCAACTGAATGCAAGAAGGGGCGCACCAGTAAAGATGCAGCCCCTATGGATCTCGAAAGACCCTTGCATTACCGAAGAGAAGGGAAAGTTGATTAAGTGAGAGGGTGGAGACGTATGTGTTTATTCTCTCGGGTTTTGAAGATTTGAAGATTACCTATATGTGCTGGGAAAGATGGAGGTTGAGAGAGAGTTCCAGTTCCTTGAAGTCATGGGGATATACGTATTGGCGAATGAAGAAGTCACTTTTCTAATTTGACCTCGAAAGAGTGTTGGGAGTCGGCAAAACGCGTGCTACGCGCAAAGCATGCTTTGAGGGGAATTACTTATTTTATCTCATCAAAGCACCATGCCGTAATAGGATCTATAGAAAAAGGAAAGGGCAGAGATATTTCTTCGATGAGCCTGATGGCTCGTTTCTGAATTGCATCCAGGGTAGCAAGGGAATATTTAGAGGCTTCTCTCCATTGATGTGAGACGTATTCGAGACAGGGGCGGATTTGGGCCTTGTAGATGGTGAGAAGATGCAAGCAATGACCCCTTCTCTTCCACGAGGTTCTTCTTTCTTCGATTCTTCCAAGAACTTCTTCATTTGTAATTCTATCCATCCATTTGATATTCATCATTCTTCTGTAGCACCACATTTCGAAAGCTTCCAGTCTTTTTCTCTCTGCTTCTCCAATTGTCCAGGTTTCACTCCCGTACATGGCTATGCTCTATACATATGTCTTCAATAGCACCTTCCTGTTTTCTAAGCTGATTGAGGAGAAGGATAGCAGTTTTGTTTTGAATTTTTATTAAAAAATGATAAATACATAAGAGGCTGTTCATTTATTCAGACAGGAACATTAAAAAAACTTGATATTTATATATAGGTAACGCACAACTCAATATGTCAGTTATGTAAGGCCAAATTCAGGAACAAAGCAGGTTTCTTCTTTAGCTTGACTGATGCAAAAATGAAAATAACAGCCAATGTTCAGTCAGGGCCGGCTCGAGATCAGGCAACACGGGCAGTTTCCCGGAATCCCGAAAAAATTTTAAGTAATTTTTTCAAAACTATACTTATAGTTCAGCTTGCACGGGGCGCCATCAACAATAGAACCACTTCTGTGCCAACTGCCAAGCTCTGATTATGCTTATTTCTAGTCGGAAGAGGCTGACCTGCTTTTTTTACTTTATCCAATGCAAAGCATGGGTAAAGTATTGTAATCGCTCTCGGGGCAAGCGTGGTTTCAAAGGGTCCTCAGGTAAAGACTACGGAACCCATGGACTCAATTAAAGTCACAAATTGTAGTATTCAATTAGGTTGAATTTTAGCACGTGACGGTTTTGCCAAAAATTACATGGGGTCTCGCCGAGAGGCCAAAAAGTGCGATTTTTTCATTTAGTGCGTGCGGGATGTATGGATGTTATCGTTTTTTTGGCCCACGATTTTTTCCACACCGTTGCACCAATTGAAATGAAATTGAAAACCTACCATTAGTTTAATAAAATGAAGCGCTGATTAGTTTTTGGTACATATCGGCCCACAAACATTAGTACTTTATTTCAGTACTTTTTTAGTTTTTTCTAAATATCTCGAAAATGACTTAACCAATTTTGATTAAATTTAATATCCTAATTAAGTACCCTGGGGACCACAAAAAAGGTTAAATAAAGTTTTTAGTAAAATTATATTTTAAAGTACTTTACTCTAGAGTGAGATAGTACTTTTTAATTTTTTAAATTCTTTGGTAACCATTGCTGAATTGCTCAAGCTTGAGTTGTTTGCCATAAAAGAATTTAGTCTTTTTGATTTTAAGTCTATTCTTCCACGTTTTCAGAAGAGGTTGCCATTAATAGTCAAAACATCAAAAATGGAATGCAATAAGGTTATTCCTCTAGTATTAGATGCGAATCGATCGTTATTTTTGATTTTAAGTCGATTCCTCCATGTCTTCAGCAATGGTTACCAATAATAACCGAAATGTCAAAAATACAATGTAGAATGGTTATTCCTCGACTATTAAATGAGAATTATTTTTGAATTAATGTCAATATGAACTACAAATTGCAAGTGATATCTGATTAATAATAAAGGAACAAACATATTAATATTTCAAATGAATTTGGATAAAGTTTAGCAACGATCCGTTGCAGTTTATTAAATTTAGCTTTACATTCAGTGTCGAATGGCAAAATATAAGTGATCCCGCGCAAGCTAACAATAAATTAAGTCTGCCAAACCTCCAGGATAAAGTAACATAGTTACGTTTCTATGTTTTATTTTACTGTATTCACTGGCGTAACTAAGGTCCTCACGCCAAAATTTTGAGTCCACCCCTTCCCCAAAATAGTCCCCTTGAAATAGTAAATTTGTATTTAAATGTTTATTTGATATAGAGGTAAAGGAATATAATGGGGGTCGGGTTTGCAGAGGGGTTAGCGTACCAGCCTTCTAATCAAGTGGACCCGGGTTCGAATCCGACTCTAGGCAACCTGCTAAAAATCTGATTCCTGGATAGAAGTCTTAATTTAATATCAATATCGTAAATTGGCCGATGGCTAGAAGAGCCCAAAAGCCAAAAAAAAAAGAATATTTCACAACAAACCCATTTTGCCAGCCAATATAAAATAAAGAATATAATTTCGTTAAAATATCTTTAACATATATATATATATATATATATATATATATATATATAATTATATATTTTCGTACTCATCGCAGTGACGTAACTTAAGCCCCCCTCCGCAAATACCTTGGAAGCACTCCGTATCCAAATCTTTTGATTAGAAAACTAATAAACATTCACTTATTTCATTCTACCATCATTGCCTAGCTTCGTTTTTGTTAAGCGTGATGATTTCTTTATCGCAATCAAATTATTACTTTTAGAGTAAAATTATCAAAAACAGACTAACAAAAAAACAAACTTTCTTCTCTATAATATAATATTTACAATTATTTTTTACTTTTAATATTTCCAATAAATATAAGAACTTATTACTGATATAAAACTTAAAAAACTACGCTTACTATTTGAAAAGATAGACATTCTAATAAGCAAACTCATATTAATGTTGTTGTTTCAGAAGGGGTAAATCTGAAAGCGGAGATATCGATATTCTTCTTACCCATCCCTTATATATATCTGAACGAGTAAAGGATAAATGTAATTTGTTAAAAGATATTGTCTCACGATTGCAATCTTCAGGATTAATAACAGAAACAATGTCCCTGGGTACTACAAAATTTATGGTAAGTAAATAATTACTTCTACTTCAATATAAAAAGTTATTATTATTTATTCGAGTTTCTTAACTCAGGGAGCTTGTCGTTTACCTAAAAGACCTACAGCTGTAACACGTCGCATTGATATTCGTTGGACACCTTTTGATCAATACTATTGTAGCATTCTTTATTTTACCGGATCAGATATGTTTAACCAAAAAATGCGTCAACATGCTCATGAACAAGGATTTATTCTGAATGAGTATTCTTTAAGAAAATTAGGTGTTACAGGTAAGGTTTTATTCTTTTTTTTTAATGCAATTGAATGCAAGAAGGGGCCCATCAGTAAGATGCAGCTGGAAAGACCCTTGCATTACCGAAGAGAAGGCAAAGTTGATCAAGTGAGATGGTGGAGGCGTAAGTGTTTATGCACTCGGTTTAGGATTTTGTTCATCATCATTATCGAGAATACAGTGCAAGTTATGTTTAACGCAACCACCTACCTCCACTTAAGGAGGTTCTTTTGCGACAATCCACACAAAAAGTTTTAGCCTCGTAACCACTCTATAAATATGAACGGAACTGAAATTTTAGGTTATGTTTTTTTAACGTAACTGTCCACTCACACTACGAAATCTCTATATGGATACACACATACTTACCGGGTCGTTTCCAAGCCATTGTGCTTACATCCCCTCCACTAAAAATAATCGCCCAAATATGTTTTTTTTTGTTTTTTATCAAAACTACGTGATAAATAATTTCAATTTTTTTTTAAGTTACTCCGAATATATTATTCTAACAAATATTAGTTTTACATCAAGATGGTGAAAGTCCTTCAATGAAAAAAAATAAAATAATGATCATTTCCCCACCCTTTCCCTATCTACCCTATGTTAAAAATGTCATTTTTAATTGCAATTATTTCATGTTTGGTGTGGTAAATCGTCTTCAAATTTTAATAGTATGTGTATTATGCTTTTAATGACTTATATTTCAAGTTTCAAAGACTTCTTGAATTTTTGCATTTGTGAAAGAACTATTCATACCGACACATTCACTTTTCTAAAAGTTCCACATGCCATACAGGGTGATTCATAAGTCCCTCCGGGGTTTTGGAAGTCGATTGTACAACACCATGGCGAAGTCAACCTAATTGCTCAATAAATAGATAGAGAATTTCTCAATGTTTCATTTTTAATAAACTCAATGGCCTACTTATAGATTTAATCATTAATGAGTAGTCATAACGAAAATATAGCATTCACTGGTGAAAACAAAGATTTCTGCTTTCTATTAATTTTTCAGCACACAAGGAGTCAGTCTTCTGAAACTTGGAGTACCACACATTGTATTGTCTGAAAATACTTCTGTTTGATATTTTGTAAAAAAACTTTGTTGAATTATTACAACCCATTCACATTTAGCGAATTCAAACTCTTAGCTTTGTTTTCTCCATTAGGTACTATATTTTCGTTATGAATACAAGTGGCCCACGATATTTATTACAAATAAAATTTGAAAGCTCCTCTGTTCATTGATTGAGCTCTTTCACTGTTTCATCGATCTCTAAAACCCAGGAGGGACTTATGAATCACTCTGTATCTATCTCTATCATTATTTGGGGAAAATACTTAAATCTAGGTTTTTCCCTTTCCCTTTTTATTTTACCATACAGGGTATGGTCAAGTATTGTAATCGTGCACGAAAAAAGTGTTTTTTTTTTCGAAATATCTCAAAAACGGCTGAAACTATTTTGATTAAAAAAATGAGCTAAACCATGGCATTTCGCTCTACAAAAAAGCTCTAATAAGTGAACATCTAACAAATTATATTTTTCGAGATAATAATTGTTTTGTCAAAATGTCTGTTAGTTAGTCTGGTTGTCCGTTAGTCTGTGCGTTACCAAATTTTTGTGGACGAGCTAGATCCAAAACTAGTTTGAATATCGAAACCAAATTTTACACGTAGTTTTGGTTCATTGAGATTAAGAGCTGATTAGATTTTGGTGCATATCGACCCAAAATTAAGGGCGGGGGGGGGGGGGTTAAAAATTAAAAATCTAGGCCGTTTGAGCAAACTCAACCAAATTTTGTAATAATGCAAAAACTAACCGTCCAAAATGATCAAAAAATGAAAATCTTGGCCATTTACCAAACTCAACCAAATTTTGTATACATAATCAGTGGACCCCCAGAAGTCTAAAAATGCAAAAACTAACCGCTCAAAATGGGGGGGGGGGGGGTGTAGGGTCAAAAAAAATGAAAATCTTGGCCATTTACCAAACTCAACCAAATTTTGTATACATAATCAGTGGGACACCAGAAGTATAAAAATGCAAAAACTAACCCTCCCCCCTACATGATTATAAATAATTTTAGGGGCCAGGTTGTATGGTAAAGTCAAGTGGATGGCCACATTAGAACAAGTCAGCTTTTTTTTTTATTTCTCTTAGATGATAATATACTGAGTATTGCAGAGGAATATTTTAGATATGAGATGAAAGGAGAAGAGTTGAGTTAGAATATTTTACTTAGATATTGAAGGATATTGAGGAGTGATAGATTTGGCATGAAATAGAGTTGAGTGGAGGCGATCTTAGAACTGTGTACACTTGATCATGATGAATAGTTGAATATTTTAAAATTTGTTATAAATATAACTGTCTATAATTAATCTTTATTTTATTTTAAGGTGTTCCTGGATCTCCAATTCCAATATCAAGTGAAAAGGACATTTTCGAATATTTAGATTATCCTTATAAAGAGCCGAGCGAAAGAGAATAATAACATATATTTATAGATATGTATATTTTTTTAATAGATAAAGATTATGAATTCAAAAATAAGAAAATTGTTTAATTAATATAAAATTAATACACATAAAAAAATAAAACAAAAAACATCATAAAACGTTTATTAAAAATCAAAGCAACTCAAGAGAACCATTTACAAATGAAAAATTGATATAATTGAAAAGTTTTTGTTTTGCCGAGAGTAGCAGAGCTGTTGATTCACGAAGAGAAACAAAGAGGTTGTCCTCTGCTTGATGCAAATAAACATAGACACATATATACATATATCGAAATGATATATCTGTATATATATATATTATTTATTTGTTTGAGACTATAGTTTCGAAGGCTTGGCACTCATCATCAGTCTTTTTAATTAGATCAGCATCGCGTAGATATTGAAAAAATTTGAAAAAAAAATTCCCTCCTTCTAAGCTGAATAGCCAGGTAGAATTAAAAATGCTGGTCAAAGATGCTGATCTAATGAAAAATAATATTTATAACTAAAAAGACTGATGATAAGGGCCAAGCCTTCCAAACTATAGTCTCAAACAAATAAATAATATATATATATATATATATATACAGATATATCATTTCGATATATATGTGTGTATGTTTATTTGCATCAAGCGGATGACAACCTCTTTGTTTCTCTTTGTGAAAAATTGATAAATATGTTGCTTAATGAAAGAATAATATAGCCTGAATTATACTGGTAAGGTGTGTTGTGTCGTAACACGCGAGAACTGTATCTATTATAATACATTTTTACTAGTCGTTTAAAATTTCACTCATTTCCAAAACTAATTCTTTTTACTTGATACGCTGCGAAGCCTTTCTGTCGTGCTAGACTAGCATTGAATTCATGCAAAAATATTTTAATTTTTTTTGCTAATTGTGTTGAAAAATATCTGGAACGTGGAGAATAATATTTTTCAACTATGATTTTTTTCTGTCTACGTATCTGGATTCAGATATCCACGATAACTTAAGAACGAAAGGTCGTAGGAAGTTCGTTTTTGTACTTAAATATTTGTATTTCCAAATCGGATAACTGATTAGATTTTGGGCTTTCTACTACTTCCAGCTAAATAATTGAAAATTATTTTAAAAATATCATTTTTTGAGATTTTAATCCCTTTCTCTAGTAAAAAATATTTAACTTTTTCCCTCAATTTTTTTTTTTTTAATGATATTGATGTGAGAAGGAGATACACCAGAAGGTGCATCCTCTAAAGGCCTGTATGGGATGGCCCCTCCATCGTGAAAAGAACAGAGTAGAAGGAAAGAAGCCGGGATCACGTGCCAAATCTCAGAAAGTTAGATACAATCCAATTTACTAAGTTTTTCAAGGGCTTCGAGCAGTGGTAAATTCTCCGCACGATAAATTGGGTTAAATTTATCTCCCACTTAATTTTATTTCCAGACCCTATACTTACAGAAAAAATGTCTGGGTATAGCCGGGAATCGAACCCGAGACCTTCGGGTTGCCAGCCAGACATGCTGACTATTACACCAGGGAGGCAGACAAATTCTAAATTTCGTTCTTTATCTAAAATTTGAGCATTGGAAATATTAAAAGACGGAATTATACTGATAAGGTGTGTTGTGTTCCATATACTCAAAAGATTTTCACACACCACACTACACGAGAGTAGTATAATCACGGCTATTGGAAATGCATAAGGGCGTTCTTTCTCGCCATGTCACAGCACACCTTACCAGTATAATTCCGGATTTATTCTACAACTTATTTTCTAACTTATCATTGATAAACCAAAATGATATATATATATAGGTATGTGAACTCAGTAAAAGGTTAGAATTTCCAATCAAAAGTGAATATCTATTGTTCTCTCCTCTTCCCCTAACTTTGATCACCCTCCTAACCACGGGTGGAGGATTAACATTTTCTACACTATCAACAAAATTTGCCGTAGTGTTAAGAGTTTAGGAGTTATTTTATTATTTCCATTATTCACCCATCAAACCCCCCTTTTGGGGTCAAAATATTCTATAGTTAAAATTTTAAGTTAGAAGACTTCTGATCCAAATACAAAATTTTATAAGAATATCTCCAGCAGTTTTTATGGCAATGGACACAAAAGTTAGACAGAAATCAGACAGACTGGAATTTTTATAAAAGGTATTTTCTTTGATAACTTTGCTTAAAACATATGTATATATTGCAGTAAAAACCCGTTTTTTATTAAGAACGGGTTCTTACTAGTTAAAACGCGTTTCACTGAATAACTTTGTTACAATACTTTACCCATGCTTCGCATTGGATAAAGTAATAAATACATTTCATTCTATTAAATTCCGTAAACTTTTCTCTATAAAAATAATTAAGACTAAAAAGTAAAAAAATAAATTATATTTTAAAAAAACTAAAAAACATGCTTCTAAAAAGTACAAAATAATGTAATACTTAATCAAAAAGCGTGAGGCACTTTGTCGAAATTAATTAAAAATTTCTGCGCTCCACTCTTTTTGATGTATTATTTGAAGTATTATTTATAATTATTTTGATTATTAATGTCCATCGATTAAATTAATAAGTTGTTGTAGGGAAATAAAGACAATATCAAGAAGACCGAAAAGGGTCAACCTCTTTAGTCCTAACCTAGTGTAACTCTAAATCTATTAAACGTCTTCTTCTTCTTATATATAAAAATTAATATGTGTCTGTCTGTGTGTCTGCGTTTGCGCATCTTTGAGTTGAAACTTTGTAAAATGAAAAATCTGGGCCGTTGGAAAAAATTTATAAATACATTTTTTCAATGTCCTTTTAATAATTTATTGGTTTTTCTATTTTTAAATCCCACTACAAATTTCCTTCTAATATATATATCAGACAGTAGATATATATATATATATATATATAGTATATACTTTTTTAAAATTTTAAATCTCACTAATATTTCAATACAAATAAGGTTTTGTCTGTACATTGCTCCAAATCACCCCAAATTTTGATATATATATGTTGCAGTAAAAATCCGTTTTTAATAAAGAACGGGTTCTTAATAGTTAAAACGCGTTTCACTGAATAGCTTTGTGGCAACTAGAATTTGCTCATTTTAGTTGAGTTTGGTCCAAAGGTCTAGAACAGGGGTGTCAAACTCAAAAGCTAACTTGGGCCAAATAAACAATGCTTAACGGGAGTAACTATGACTCTCTTCAAGGATCATAATTAGCAAGTGCTGCCCTCTTCGTGGGTCCCGCCATAAGTACCCCTTCGGGGGAAACCAACAAGCACCTCTGTGAACCCTCAGTGCCTGTGGGTTGCCAGCCCACTCGCACTCATCTGTTGGCCCAAAAAATACAAACAAGCCTCGGAGTAGGATGGATTCCTCCATAGCCGGTGAGCCCTCTGGCTCACCTGGCCCGACAATCGCTATGCATATTGACAATGATTCAGCTGACCAGACAAAGTGTAGATTCCCAGGTTGTGGACGGGCGTTCGCTACTTGTAGAGGACGTGGCGTTCATGAGCAAAGGATCCATAAGAATTGGTGGGACCAATTACAACTCTCTTCTCATCCCGGATCGAAGCCTCAGTGGAGTTCGGAGGAAGTGGCTCTCCTGGCTAATCAGGAAGCCATCTTCGTCCTAGAAGGCGTCCGCTTCTTGAACAAGGCTTTGCACCCTTACTTCCCAAACAGGACCTTCGTTGCAATTAAGAACCAAAGGAAGTACAGCTCGTATAAGGCTCTTGTCCGGAAATACGTTGAGGAGCTATCCTCAACTAGAGATGTAGGGTCACCAGAAATAGAAGGAAGTGGAGGCGCTGAGGGTAGTGATCCGACTCTCCCCGTCATAGAATTGTTGGGGAAGTTGGATCCTTTAAAAACAAATAAATTTAACTCTTACCATCTGAGTGAGATTTGTGCCGGTTTGGGTGTCTGGACAAAGGAACGTCTATTTATCGAAATAGATAAATATATCAATTCCATCTTTCCTATTGAACAGGCACCAAGAAGACCCGCTCCCCCTAAACAACCTGCAGTTCCCCTTTCGAGGCGTAAGTCCAGGCGAACAGAATACGCTAAGGCCCAAATTGCATGGACCAAAAATCCTTGCAAATATATAAAGTCACTTTTGGATGAGACATCTGCTGCTATACCACCTGAGCAGCAGGCGATGGTGAAGTTTTGGGAGACCACCATGACAAGTGGCAGTCTGGTGTCTCCTGGAATGGAAAAACCACGCCCCACCAATGAACAACTGTGGGAGCCTATAACCGCCAAAGAGATAGCTAAAAATTTCCCGGCTACCAGCACCAGCCCCGGACCAGATGGGATCACGTCAAGGCAAGTGAGAGCCATTCCGATGGCCATCTTAATCAGATTATTTAACATCTTTCTGGTTTGTGGAAGATTGCCCACACGCTTGCTACAGTCCAAGACTACGTTGATCCCAAAGAAGTCCAATGCTACTCTACCGGCGGACTTTAGGCCAATAACGGTCCAGTCAGTCTTGACTCGGGCCTTTAATAAAATTCTAGCTTCAAGGGTGACAAAGTATATTAAATTCGACCCTAGGCAAAAAGCGTTTCTACCCGTTGATGGCTGCGCTTTGAACACTTTCGATCTGGACATGATCTTGAGATTTCACCGCCAGAAGTTCAAATCTCTGTCAATGGCTTCAATTGACATTTCTAAGGCCTTTGACTCAGTGTCACATAAAACCCTCAGGGAGACTCTCATAATAATGGGACTCCCTGGAGGCATGACCGACTACATAATGAATTCCTATGAGAGAAGCACAACTACTCTCTCATTTGATGGCTGGAGTTCGCACGAAATCCATCCAACGTGCGGAGTTAAACAGGGGGACCCTCTGTCTCCCTTAATCTTTAACATGGTCATCGACCGAATGATCCGGCGAATTCCACCTCAAGTCGGATCACACATAGGTAACATTGAATACAATGCCCTAATGTTCGCCGATGACATGTTATTATTTGCACAAACTCCAATGGGACTCCAGTCGTCATTAGATTTTGTGTCGGAATTCCTGTTAAAATGTGGTCTTAGCATTAACAGGGGAAAATCCTTCACATTATGTATGAAGAACATACCTAATTTAAAAAAGTCGGTCATAGATGCACGCCAGAAATTTGTCTGTAATGGAGCACAATTACCATCTTTGACAAGAGAAGACGAGTTCAAATATCTGGGCATTCCTTTTACACCGGAAGGTCGAACAACAACTAGGCCAGACATCAAGCTGAAAGGAGCAATTAATCTTCTGACTAAAGCTCCTCTTAAGCCTCAACAACGGCTCTTTGCGCTCCGGGTTGTGGTTCTCCCAGGTCTATACCATCTTTTGACCTTGGGTAGTTCAACGCTTGGACGCTTAAAGAAGATAGATGTCATCGTGAGGAGTGCCTGCAGAAAATGGCTTGATCTGCCACACGATGCGCCGAACGCGTATTTCCACGCCAGCGCTAAAGATGGCGGGCTATCCATTCCATCAGTTAGATGGTTAATGCCCATGCATCGTGTGTTTAGACTCAAGAAGATGATGTCCGGGGTAACAACAACAGAGCGGGATTTCGCACAGAATTTCCTGAGCGATGAAATAAACCGTGCGACTCGGCGCCTCATGGATGGAGAGGTGACTCTAGATACAAAGTTAAAACTGGAAGCTAGATGGTCAAGGCTGCTCTACGCATCGTTCGATGGGAGAGGCCTTCGTGAATCTGGGAGGGTGCCTCAACAACATATCTGGATCACCGAGGGTAGCAGATTCCTTAGTGGCAGGGACTTTGTGAACTCGGTGAAACTAAGGATAAATGCCCTTCCTACGAGATCGCGGACGGCTAGGGGGCGACCAAAAGATCGGTCGTGTCGTGGTGGATGCGCTGCTGTCGAGACTCTAAACCACATACTCCAGCAGTGCCACCGTACGCATAGATCGCGTATTAAACGCCACGATGCCATAGTGGCCTACGTCAAGCGAACACTAATGACCAAATCCTCTTTAGTAGACGAAGAGCCTCACTTTGTTTCCACTACACATGGTCTACGAAAACCTGACCTTATCGCTGTTCTTGGTGACTCGGCCCTTTGCTTGGACGCCCAAGTTGTTAGTGAGCACATCAAACTTGATGAAGCTCACGCAACAAAGGCAGATAAGTATAAGGAGCTTGAGGAGAGCATAAAGAGGCGATATAATGTGGAAACAGTGAGATTCGGGTCTATTACCCTTAATTATCGAGGGGTTTGGTCCGCCAGATCCGCGAAAGATCTCACTAGCAGTGGTATACTGCTGAAGAGGGAATTGAAGATACTTTCATCTAGAGTTGTGGTAGGGGGTCTCGCCGGGTTTTGGAAGTTCAACAAAACCACACAATTTGTCCGTCGTCCCAGAACACCTTTAGGAACCGGATAAGGTCAGCGGAAGATTTCAATGAAAGGGTGACGCCTGCCCCTCAGGCGCAATAAACGTGTGTTTTT
The DNA here is from genome assembly GCA_024734495.1 of Forficula auricularia. Classification (NCBI taxonomy): domain Eukaryota; kingdom Metazoa; phylum Arthropoda; class Insecta; order Dermaptera; family Forficulidae; genus Forficula; species Forficula auricularia. The sequence continues at coordinate 604,980 of JALMQS010000123.1, forward strand.
AGTGGGTATTACTGTTCTTTTCTTTATGTTAGGACAGTCGAGTCCCACAGTACCAACAATTAGTTGGTCTGCGTAAATGCATTTTCACACGTTAAAAAAAAAAAAAAAAAAAAAAAAAAAAAAAAAAAAATGGGCCGCAAAAAAAATTAATGTTCATAGAAACAAATATTTTTATTTTGAATTGTACATTGTAATAAACATATATAAAGTTAAATTATTGTTTACGTCCTGATACTTGACATCTCTTCTCTGCTACTATCTTTCCTATATTTCGGGAGAAATTTTATTGGCCGAGACTACTTTCAAAATTGACCCAACGTGAGCGTTATTAATACAGTTTCGGACAGGAGATTTATTTCCATTCATAACAGAAAATAATTGCTCGCACTGATAAGTACTTCCAAACATGGAAATAATTTCATATGCGAATTTTCGAGTATTTTCAAATCTTGCCGGTAAATATTTGTAAAATTCAGGCACACCCACTTCACTGAATTTTGCCTTCAAATTTGAGTCGCACTGAATCTCAATCACTTCCATTTGCATATTACTGGATACTGAGACTATATTTATTGAGAAAATCGAAGAAAATAAACAAAATTTGTCTTCCAAAGAATTAAAATCTTTAAACATTGTTTCAAATTCTGAAAGATTTGAAATTTTTTCTGCGTATTTTTGATACGATGGAGTATCATCTAAACTAGATTTTCACCTTCATCGACCAACCCCCTTCCATTACATTTCATTTCAAAAAGTCGGAAGCTGGACTTATTTGAGTCAGCCGAAATTAAAAAGGCCATACATCTTAATCAAAACATTCTGAACAACCAAACAGACATCAAAACTTCACCAATAATTTACCTTTTAATCAATGATATTTAATTTGTATTTAAAAAAACATAAAAATAATCAATAAAAATAAAAAAAATTTCACTATCACCTGCACGCAATCACATTGTATTGCTTACTGCTCCTTATTCGGTATATTATACATAATTTCGCCATCTTCCTAGTCTTTTCTTTATTCCCAGCTTAGTTAGGCCTTTGTTCGCTTCATCTGTTCATTCGGCCCTCCCACTTTCCCACCATCCCATTCTCTGATAATTTTCTCATACTTACACTAAGTCATAAATAACTGTCCATCATATTAAATAAATTCTGTTCATCCTTTTATTTTATCTTCAGTCAATGTTTTCCTGACGATGAGCTAAAAGCTCGAAATATATAGAGTAAACTAAAAAAATCTTTGTATTTTAATTTTTTTCTCCTTGTGAAACACCACCAACTCCAACCTAATTTAATTTTAAACTAGATTTGTTCTTGTTGCACGTTGGGAAGTGCGTTATATCTTCATTTTTCAGCTGCCTTTCCCAAAGAAATAGTTTACATTTGAATGCTTTAATTATGTCAAACATGTTCGTAATGATCTGATCCTTGCCTTGTAACAATAAATTTAAATCGGATTATATATTATATCAACCATAAAAGAATAAATCTTGCAACCATATTTGATCGGAGAACAAGCTTGTATCTTGATTTTTAGTATGTAAAAACTTACATATTTCTTCTTTCAAATCCCAGAATTGTTTGAGAACCTTGGAGCAAGATAACCAACGTATCTCGCTATAGTAGGATAAACCTGAATATGTACTATCTAATTCACTTAAGAAAGCAGTGAATTGTCGTTGATTTAAGCCTCGAGATCTTATAAAATTTATAACTTTCTTCATATATGACAAAACATTCTCCATTTTGATTACCTTCATGCATAGTACTTCTTGATGTATAATGCAATGCATATGATGAATTTTTGAACCGTGAATTTCACTAAGTTTTTGCTGTAGTAATGCTACGAAGCCGTTGTTTTTTCCGGTCATGAAAGGAGCGCCATCTGTAGCTACAGAATTTAATTTTGACAGAGGTAGATTGTATTTTTGCAGAAAATCAAAAACACTATTAAATATATCATGTCCTGTAGTAGTACCATGCATCGGTATTAGCTCCAAATGGTTAAATCCTTGTCGCAAGCACGAAGAAACACAGCTAATAGAGCTATGCCACCAATGTCCGTACTCTCATCACAGGCGATGGAAAAACTTTCAAAACTATATGATTTTGCTTTGAGCTGATCACTTAAATTGGCGGCCAAGTTAGTAATTCTTTCCGCAACTGTATTTCGAGACAAAGAAATTGTTTGAAAAGCCTTCGAATTTTCAGGACAAACAATTTCTGCAGCTTTAATTAGACATTTCTTGATGAAATCACCTTCAGTAAAAGGCTTCGATGTTTAGCTATCAACTCGGACAAGACGTAACTTGCATGTACCGCCTTTTCATTTTCTTGCAATCTATATAAATAAAAATGTACTGTAACGCTTAAGTGATACGTTGAAGGATCTCCGAAAGTTCTTCACCGATTTCTTTGAAATTTTCACACAACATTCCATTCAAATACACGAGTGTTTTTATATATAGTGTTTTTATAGATATCACACCTGTGGCATGTAAAAAATATTTTTTCGAGGAAACAACGCCAGCGCTTCTCTGGGGAGGAGGGGGAAGCAAAAAAACAAGATGGCCGATAATAGCTTTTTGGAAATCTTTCATCTGTCAATATTATTTTTGGTTAAGGGAACAATTTTGACAAGTAAATTATCTATATAAATTTTAACCATAAAAACGAGACGCTCCCCGCCAGGGGTCAGGTGACGCCGGGCTGAAAGCCCGGGCGGCAGCTAGTACTTTACTAAATATTGACTGTTGTTTTTTCATACCGAACTCGAGCTCTTGTCTCATTAATCCTTCGTAATTATCATATTTTGATTGGTGTTTTTCGTAATGACATTTAATATTATATAACTTCGGTACATTAATGGTACTATTGCAAATCAAACATATTATTTTACCATTTACTTCACAGCAAAAATATTCCAATTCTCATTTTACTTGGAATATTCGATGTTCGTCGGCGATTTTTCGTTTAGTTTTACTACCACTTGGCTTCGATATAGACATACTGAATACAAAGGGCTTAAATAAATAAGCAATTGTTAACAGAAAATATTAAAACATTTTAATTACAATATCAATGTTTTGTCTTGAATATTAATTTAACAAACAGAGAATAACTGCACAAATCAATAAGCGTAATATAAATTAAACAATAATCATAACCACTTGTAAGATAACGTAAGATAATGATCACAGTGGATTCGAAACCGAAAGATACTGTGATAATCCAGGTATACATGCCTACTACATCATATGAGGACCAAGATATAGAAGAAATGTACGAACAGATTGAAAACCTGATGAAACGCGTTAAAGGGGATGAAAATTTAATAATTATGGGGGATTGGAATGCAAGAGTAGGAAAAGGCAAAGAAGGAAAAGTGGTGGGCGAACACGGTCTAGGAAATAGGAGTGAAAGGGGCGAAAGATTAATTGAATTTTGCAGTAAGCACAGTCTAGTAGTAGCAAACACACTCTTCCAACACCATCCAAGAAGGATCTACACGTGGAAAATGCCAAAAGACAAGGCGAGATCTCAAATAGATTACATATTAGTCAAACAAAGATTCAGAAATCAAGTAAAGGACTGTAAAAGCTATCCTGGGGCTGATATATCTAGTGATCACAATCTAATTGCGATGAAATGCCAACTAAAATTTAAAAAACTAATAAAAAAGGGGGGTCGCGAAAAAACTGGGATATATCTAAATTAAAAAATAAGGAAACCCAAAAACTCTTCGAAAACGTAATGAATAAGAAACTGGAAGAAAAAACACCCACAAATAATAAAGAAGAAGAAATCGAACAAGAATGGAATGATATGAAATCAAGCCTGACCGAAACAGCCAACGAAGTCCTTCAATCAAAGAAAAACGAAATTAAAAAGCCATGGGGAACAGACGAAATACTGCAACTGATTGACGAACGAAGAAAATTTAAGAACAGAAAAAGACGAAGAAGGGAAAGAAACATATAAAAAATTAAGATGGAAAGTTATAAGAGAATGTAGAAAAGCAAAAGAAAAAATGATTCAAGAAAAATGTAAAGAAGTCAACGAAAATCTAGTATTGGGAAAAGTTGATGTAGCCTATAGGGCAATAAAAAGAAATTTTCAAGAAGACAAGCCAAAAAGCAAGAACATAAGAGATAAAGGAGGCCACATTATTCTAAACGAAAACGAACGAGGCAAATAGATGGAAGGAACACCTAGAAGAACTCTATGGAGAAGAAAAAACAATGAACCCAATAGAAGAAGAAGAATCTGTGGACGAAAACGAATTAGGAGACCCCATACTCAGGTCAGAATTCGAGACAGCTTTGAAGGAACTAAAAAATAATAGAGCACCCGGAATAGACAATATACAAGCTGAAATCCTAAAGAACTCTGGAGAAAAGGCACGTGACAAACTTTTTGAACTAATTAGCAAAATCTATAAATTGGGAATCATCCCAAAAGATTTCCAAAAAAACAAAATAGTCACACTTCCCAAAAAGACAGGCGCGGATAAATGTGAAAATTTCAGGACCATTAGCCTAACCTCACATGCCTCCAAAATCCTAACCAAAATAATCCAAAGAAGAATAGAACAAAGAGTTGAAGAAAATCTGGGGGAAGACCAGTTCGGCTTTAGAAGAAACAGAGGCACCCGAGAAGCAATTCTCTCTCTTAGACTAATAATAGAAAGGGCTTTTATCAGGGAAGAATCTGTCTACATCGGATTCATAGACCTAGAAAAAGCATTCGATAACGTCAATTGGGAAATTATGTTTAAAATATTAAAACAGGCGGGAATAAAATTCAGGGAGAGAAGACTAATCTACAATCTATATCAAAACCAGACGGCAATTATAAATATTGGAGATGAGCAAAGAGAAGCCAAAATAAAAAAAGGTGTAAGACAAGGATGTGTGCTGTCACCCATGATTTTCAACTTATACATAGAAGAAGCGATTAAAGAATTCAAAGACAAAATTGATACAGGTATCGAAATCCAAGGTCAAAAGATCGCTATGTTAAGATTTGCCGATGACATTGCCCTTCTAGGAAGCAATAAAAAAAGAATTAGAGGACGCCTTGAATGGAATTAACCAAATCCTAATAGAAGAAATCAAAATGAAAATAAACAAGAATAAAACCAAGGTCCTAGTATGTACAAAAAAAGAACAAACGAGACAGGAATGCATCAAAATTAACCAAGAAAACCTAGAAGGAGTTAAGGAATTCCGCTACCTAGGAAGTAAAATAACATGGGATGGGAGGAGCGAAAACGAAATTAAATCAGGAATTGCCCAAGCAAAAATGGGGTTTAATTCAAAACAAAAACTACTATGCTCCTCCTCAATCAGCTTAGAAAACAGGAAGTTGCTATTGAAGACATATGTATGGAGCATAGCCATGTACGGGTGTGAAACCTGGACAATTAGAAAAGCGGAGAGAAAGAGATTAGAGGCTTTCGAAATGTGGTGCTACAGAAGAATGATGAATATCAAATGGATGGATAAAATTACAAATGAAGAAGTTCTTGGAAGAATCGGAGAAAGAAGAACCTTGTGGAAGAGTCTGAAGAAGAGAAGAGGTCAGATGATGGGGCACACACTGAGACATGGGGGACTGCTTAGGGATATCTTGGAGGGGGAGGTGGGAAAGAAAAGGGGAAGGGGAAGACCCAGATTAGAATATTTCAACCAAATAATTGGGGATATGGGATGCCAGACATTTAGAGAGGTCAAACAGCTGGCGGGGGACAGAGTCGAGTGGAGACGGATTGTTGCATCAAACCAGTCTTAGGACTGTATACTCAATGATGATGATGAAGATAACGTATGTATAATTACGTCTTATTAGGTTAGGTCAGGGGTCGGCAACCTGCGGCTCGCGAGCCGCATGCGGCTCTCCAGTTACATGCGCAAATATTAATAATCATATTAATTTATTTTCAAAACTCATAAAAAATATTATACTGCAACAAATTCATATTTAAAGCTATTTTTTAAATAAAAAAATCAAATTTATATACCTAGTACTCATCAAATACCATAATATTGAAACAAAAATGTTAGTGGCTCTTTAAAAACTGGGAAATTTTGTAAATTGGAACTTTTGGCTCTTCTGTCTCAAAAGGTTGCCGACCCCTGGGTTAGGTGTATCAGCTGGAGCTGATGGGTAACAGTTTCCCATTGATAGCTTATTGTGAAACGGACTCCATTTCACTCAATTAGAATTTTACATTTTTCGAGCATACAATTTCAAATGATCCGTATAGTTTATAAATAAAGTATATTATAATTTTATATGATGGTTTCGTTTCTAATTCACATTTCTATTTTATTTTTACTTTGCGTCGGATATATTGACTTGGTTGCAAAAATGTTCATCTCGGGCGGCATATGCGGGCCTGGTCAAAGGTTTAGAATCTTCATTTTTTGATCTTCAACCTCTTTTTTAAATGAAAATGTCCAGAATTAAATCTTCATTAGAAGAAAAATTGTGAAATGACATTTTAGTTTAGAAAATTTTGAAAATAAACACCCAAAAAGAGGCGGGGAGGTCAAAAATGACGATTCTAGACCTTTGGACCAAACTCAGCCAACATCCAGTAAATTCTAATAACCGAAACGTCAAAAATCCAATGTAGAATTGTTATTCCTCAAGTATTAGATGAGAATCGATCACTATTTTTGAATTTAAATCAACATGGACTGCAAATAGCAAGTGACATCTATCTATAATAAAGGAATTAACATATTAATATTTCAAATGACTTTGGATAAAGTTTAGCAACCATCCGTTGCACTTTATTTTTATATAATTTTCTTTTAAATTGGATAGGTAAACAATTATTTATATAGAGAAATGTTTGCGGGATTTAACAGAACAAAAGTCATTGATAGATAGATATACAAGTGAAGCTAATATAAAGCATGTAAAAAAAAATAAAAATTCTTATGGGGAAAAATGTTTTGTTCCCCGTTAACTAGCGCCTCTATCGGTTGCTTATTTTCGCAATAATTTGCTACAGGTAGTTTACTAGTTTTACTTTACTTTAATATAGTTAGTCTAAATAGTATCCGTCATGTATTTTAAATTAGCGAATTTGGGGAAATCTCTCTTCGCCAATACATCTATTTTATATAAAAAATCTCTTTTCGGCAAATCATCTAATCTATATAAAAATTTATCTTCGGCAAATCATGTATTCGTTATCAAAAACCGCTGTTCACCAAAGTATTTATTTCTTATCTAACCTTTGAGTTTACTAGACAATATTTTCATCATCAATTCTTGAATCGAAAATTTATTTCAATAAACAATGAAGAATTTAATAAAAGTAATTCAACTGAAGTTGAAATAATAGAAGACTTAGAAGAATTAATATGTTTAGAAAAGTTTCCTCCAGAAACTTTATGGTGCTGTATATTTTCATTGTTTATTCGACATATCTTGTGGATAGAACTTTCACATTGGGAGAGACGAAAAATTATGAACATGATCAAAAGTGGCAAATTTATAGGTAATTATTTAATATTTGGAATAATCTACTTTCAATTGAAAATATTTAAGTAGTTTGAAGAAGAGTATAGCAGACTTGATGTTTCATAAAAAGAATCAATGCAGGTTATTTATCCTCTGCTTGATGCAAATCTATATAATATATATAAAATTAAAGTTTTGTCTTGTACATTGCTCCAAATCACGCCAAATTTTGGTTGCACACGTTTCAAGCAAAGTTATGAACGAAAACACCCTCAACAAAATTCCTGTATGTCTGTTTGTATGTTTCAGTGGTTTCAGCGAAAAGTTGCTCACGATTCACGTCAAAACGGCTAAAGGGATTATTATTAAATTTCATATTTGTATCAGATGTCTTCTAACTTACGTTTTTAGCTATATAACGGTTTGATATTTTGACCCCAAAAGGAGGTTGGGGGGGGGGGGGGGCGCACGAATGAAAATTATCAAATAACTCCTAAACTATTAACTCTACGGCAAATTTTATAATGAGCAAAGTTGTAGGGGTGATTGCTGACAACTTTTGTTTAAAAAAAATCCCCCGAAAAACCACCCAAAAAAGGGGGTGAAAAATATGTAAATTCTTGTCCTTGGAGGAAACTCAACCAAATGTTGTATATATAATCTGTGGGCCTCTAGAGAGCTAGAAACCACCCAAAATGGGGGAGGGGTCAAAAAATGAAAATTCTTGCTCTTGGACCAAACTCAACCAAATTTTGTATACATAACCTGTGGGTCACTAGAAGGCTAGAAATGCAAAAACTTGATTCGGAGGGTGGGTGCAGGGGTGGAGTGATGGGGAGGGGGTGGAGTGGGGGAGGCGTTAGGGCATGGGGTGCGCGGGGGTGGAGTGAGGGAGTAAGGCGGAGTAGGGGTTGGAGCGGGGGCCCAGGGGGCGTAGTTGGGGGGGGGGGGGGGGGTCCAGTGAGCTAGACGGGGGTGGAGGGCACGTGGGGTGCGAGGTGGTGGTGCATGGTTGGAGTGGGGGGTTCAGGTGAGGGTCCAGTGGCGTAGTGGGGTGAAGGATGGAGTGGGGGAGTTGCTGGGTGGCTTTCGGGGGGAGGGGGGTGAAGTTGGGGTTCGTGGGTTGGGGGTCCGAGGTGTGTGGGGTGCTGGAATGTCGGGATGATGGTGTGGGGGTAGGGTTGCTGGGTGGGTTTCGGGGGGGGGGGGGGGGGGGGGGTCCGTGGGTTGGGGGTCCAGGGGCGTGCTCCTGGTTAGCAAGAGGGCCGCCGAAGGCGGAAGCGCTTGCAGCTAGTATACATATAAATAAGTAGGTATATTGAGAAATTTTTTATTGATATGATTATATAAATAAATACAAATATTTTATAAAAAGAATCTTCAAACGTTTATTTGAAATACTTTACGTTTAGGAAGAATATCTCCTTTTAACAAAATGAAATTAAAATTTAATAAAAAAAGAAAAGAGTAGTTTTATGAAATAAAAGTTTCATATTTCATTTCATAAAACTACTTTTTTCTTTTCTAAAATTCCATTGATAAATGAAAAGATTCTTTCGAAAAATTTTGTAAATCAAATAAACGTTTGAAGTTTGTTTTGATAAAATAATTATTCATGTGTTACAGTTAAATAATATAAACTCCAGTCAATGTATGAAATTGACTAGTAATGTATACAGGAAAGTCCATTTTTAGACAAAGTATCAATATTAATTTTATTATTAATTTTAATATTGAATATTAAAATGCACACTATATTTAGTTAATGTATAAATTGACTAGATCATGCATAAATTAACGACGGAACATTGGTCAAAGCATAAATATTGTTTAATATTTTTCCATGTGAAAGCTAGATATATAAATATATATATAACTAGCTGCAAGGTCCGCCTTCGGCGGCCCTCTTGCCTAGCCAGGGGCGCCCCCTGGACCCCAACCCACGAAGCCCACCACTCCACCCCCTCCGAAACCCACCCAGATATAACGAGATTATTGAAAAAACAATGCTAAATATAATTAATATGGGTGTACTGTGTACATCTGATGCACTCGAAAGCCTCAAAAATTAAATTTTATCTAATTGAAATCAACTTGAGAAGGAACCGAACTCACCGACCGCATAACCGCGTTCGGCTCGCGGGTATTTAAACGTGATCATATGATCATATGTCTCTAAAAATCACTTGCGCGAGGTGGTTGCTAGTAAGTAACTATCAGTTGCCCGCGGTCATTATATTTTCGTAGCATTTCACTTCCCATTTTATAGAGGCTTAAGACTACATTACCGAAAGTTCAAATATCCGTAGTTATTTTATTATTATGATCATATATAAATACTAGCTGCAAGCCTCGCCTTCGGCGGCACTCTTGCTAACCAGGGGCACGCCCCTGGACCCCAAACCCCCATCCTCACTCCCAACCAGCACCCGCCACCACACGCACCATGCACCCCGTTCCCAACCACCGCCCTCCACCCCACCACCCCACACTATTTTGACCCCTCCGCCCCTTTTTGGGAGGAATTTTTTTTAAACAAAAGTTGTCAGAAATCACATCCCCTACAACTTTGCTCATTACAAAATTTGCCTTAGAGTTAATAGTTTAGGAGTTATTTAATCATTTTCATTCTGTCCGCCCCCAAACCACCTTTTGGGGTCAAAATATCAAAACGTTTTATAGCTAAAAACTTAAGTTAGAAGACATCTGATCCAAATATGAAATTTCATAATAATCCCTTCAGTCGTTTTTACGTGAATCGTGAGCAACTTTTCGCGGAACTCACGGAAACATACAGACAGACAGGAATTTTGTTGAGGGTGTTTTCGTACATAACTTTGTTTGAAACGTGTGCAACCAAAATTTGGCGTGATTTGGACCAATGTACAGACAAAACCTTAATTTTATATAGGTATATAGATATTATAATGAATATATATCTATTTTCAGCCCTCATATCTGGAGTAATTATTTTTCTGATTTTCTATTAATTTGGAACTAAATGATAGAACAAAAAGAATACAATTAATTTTCTATTCACGTGAAGAACTAAGAGCAAAGAAGGTAAATTGAATATTCTCATTATCTAAGAAATTTATTTTAGCTTTGTGTATATGTATACTAAGTACCAGGTATACCGGTATGAAGTGAGCGTTAAGATACAAATGTGTCGATAGGGAACATTTAATGTGAACGAGCCTTAATTTTTTTCTTGTTTGGTTGGTATGACATCTATTAAACATATTTAATAAACATCAAGTCATTGAACAAACAACATCATATTTTTTTCATCGTGTTAAAATGTCAAATTTTGTACCACAAGTGATGATTTGCGGAAAGCATTAATTTTTTGTTTTCATTTGAAGGAAAGTGCTGCAGAGTCGCATCGAATGCTTGGAGAGGCATATGGTGATCATGCTCTATCAGAAGCAACATGCAAACGATAGTTTCAACGGTTCAGAGATAATGATTTTGATGTGGGAAATGAAGAACGTGGAAGACCACCAAAAAAGTTTGAAGACCCCGAATTGCAAACAATATTGGATGAAGATGATACTTTGAGTCACAAGGAAATGGCAGCAATGTTAAATATTGCACAGCAAACAATTTCTGATCGTTTAAAGCAGTGGTTCCCAACCTGTGGTCTGCGGACCACTAGTGGTCCGTAAGAACTAAAATATGGTCCGCGAAAGATTTCAAACTTTGAATCAACACGCGCTGATGCATAACAAATAGCGAGCGTAGGATATTCTCTCGAGGTGGTCCCATTGTCACCAAGTCAGAATTTGATGAGGGGATTCCATGGAAATCGAGGAAAATCATCAAATTTAATTTTAAAACCCACAAATACCTAGTGCATTTCGAATATAAATATATAATAAAGAAGTCGGTTAAAAGTTAGGAAATATAATTTTAAAACCTACAAATAGTTCATTTCAAATGAAAATATATGTACAAATTCCGAATAAGAAGTTGCAGAAGAAATCCAAGAACAACTTATTGAATTTCAAAATGATAGTAACTGTAAGGACGCATTTGAATCTGATTCATTAGAGCAGTTTTGGTGTAAAAAAGCAATTTCATACTGGTTATAGTATGGTCTTTTAAAAGTATGAGGCTCGCAGGGAGCAAAAATGATTACATGAGGGATGTAAAATTTTACTGAGAGCTTTCCCACAATTTGAGAAAGATATAGAGAAAAACGAAGGACCGGGTTTATATCTATTGTTTAGCTTAACAACGAGGTTGTAAGGCTCGCAGCGAATAGGTTGTAAATCTATTCCACTAAACAATCGATATCAAATTATAGCTTCGATAGGGACGCTAAGTTCTTTTTTAACATATATATACCTGTTCGAACTCTTAAGCTCAAAATTAGTATCCTTAAGGATGGATGTCTATAGGAAAGAAATGAAAGATAAATTTCTCTTTAACAAAAACTATATTTTTTAATGTAAAATAATGAATGTGTTGTTAATAAAAACAAAGAAAATTAACTTAGATTGTATATATACGTAGATATATATACACTTTATAACTAAATACTTAAACTTTTAGACATATAATATATTTTATTATATGTCTAATTACAAATGAATGGTTTCAGTGGTGGTAAAGGGCAGCCTCTGAATTATCTTGGAGAGATGAATAGGTGTTCTTTTGCTTCAGAACCAATGATGATAAATGCTTTTGAGTGTAGGTACCTTTGGTGTACACACTTTCAATAATGTAAAAACCTTAAGAGAATTGGTTGTACTTTCATTAAACCTTCATTGAATTGATTTTACCTTCAGAGAATAATAAGAAACAAATACAAATTGATTATTATTAATTAGAGACCTTTTATATATATATATTAGCACAAACAAAGAAACATTTACATACCTTCAGGCCACTTTTTTGACTGCTTGCTTATTTCAAACTATAACTTACTTTTATTTAGTTAATAAACTAAATATTAATTGACTATGACGAAAAATATATATAGTCGAATGAATATACCAGCGTAAAATGTGGTGCGATATTGTTTAAGATGATTACTCGATGAAGTTTGAAATAAGAAGAATGGCAAAATACGATATCAAAAGGAGCTTGGGTTCGAAAAGGATGCATGTTAGGGTGTTTCTAGGGCACAAAAATCCCTAGCGCCGAGAAACCGAATTGGCGTGGATTTTGAATTTTCTATATGATTACTTATATTTAACCACATACACTAAAATTCGAGAAATCGTTTTGCGTTATCTTATGCTTTTCTCAACAATTTTTATCTATGCGAACAAGGATTTTCTGCTTTACTAATAATTAAAAACAAGTCCAGGAATCGATTGAAAGTAAGTGGTGATATGCGTGTAGCTTTGAGCAAAAATATCACTCCAAGAATTCAAGAACTTGTACATAACATGCAACCTCAAAAATTTCATTGATGCAAACTGAATTATTTACTAAAAATTATATTCAAAAGTGTGGAAAATGGGTGCCACATGAATTGAACGAAAGGCAGATGGAAAACCGAAAAAACACTTGTGAAATCTTGCTTCAAAGATACGAAAGAAAATCAGTTTTGCATCGAATTGTTACTGGCGATGAAAAATGGATTTATTTTAAGAATCCTAAACGGAAAAAATCATGGGTTAATCCAGGACAACCATCAACATCGACTGCAAAACCAGATCGATTCGACAAGAAGGCAATGCTCTGTGTTTGGTGGGATCAGAAAGGTGCGGTGTATCATGAGCTTCTAAAACCTGGCGAAACTGTTAATACTAATCGCTACAGACAACAAATGATCAATTTGAACCAGACATTGATCGATAAACGACCAGAATGGGCCAGAAGATACGGAAAAGTAATTTTGTTACTCGACAATGCGCCTGCACACAAAGCAAAACTGGTTCAGGATACAATCAAAGCTCTTGGCTGGAGCTGCTACCCCACCCGCCTTATTCACCAGACTTGGCCCCTTCCGACTACCATTTGTTTTCATCGATGGGACACGCTTTGGCTGAGCAGCACTTCGATTCCTACGAAGAAGTCGAAAATTGGCTGTCTGATTGGTTTGCTTCAAAAGGCGAACATTTCTATTGGCGTGGTATCCACAAATTACCAGAAAGGTTTTTTTTTTTTTTTTTTTTTTAATGCAATCGAATGCAAGAAGGGGTGCACCAGTAAAGATGCAGCCCCTATGGATCTCGAAAGACCCTTGCATTACCGAAGAGAAGAGAAAGTTGATTAAGTGAGAGGGTGTAGACGTAGGTGTCTATGCACTCCGGTTTTGAAGGTTTGAAGATTATAGGTGCTGGGAAAGATAGAGGCTGGAAGAGAGTTCCAGTTCCTTGAAGTCATGGGGATATATGTATTGGCGAATGAAGTGGTCCGGCACTTTTCTAATTTAACCGCGAAAGAGTGTTGGGAGTCGGCAAAACGCGTGCTACGTGCAAAGCATGCTTTGGGGGGAATTATTGATTTTATCTCATCAGAGCACCTGCCGTGATAGTATCTATAGAAAAGGGAAAGGGCAGAGACATCTCTTCGATGAGCCAGCGAGTCGAGGGAGTCGGTGAGGGTAGAATCGTCAATTAGCCTGACGGCTCGTTTCTGAATTGCATCCAGGGTAGCAAGAGAGTATTTTGAGGCCCCTCTCCACAGATGAGAGCCGTATTCGAGACAGGGGCGGATTTGGGCCTTGTAGATGGTGAGAAGTTGTGGGGGTTTGTAAAATCGCTTGGACCTGAATAAGAAGCCAATCTTCCTTGCTGCAGATTTCGCCACAGAGGAGATGTGTTCATTCCAAGACAGGTCAGATGCGACAGAGACGCCCAGCATGGATAGGCTGTCACACATTTTTAGGGTATTCGAATCGAAGAGAATATCAGGGAAATCTTTATTTTCGCGCCTAGAAATTAGACAACATTGAGTCTTGTTTGAATTGAAGTTAACTAAATTTTGTGAGCCCCATTTATTCAGTTTGTCTAGGTCGAGAGTAATTGAGGAGGTAACATTGATTCGATTGTTCGGGAGTGAGGGTTTACCGTGTAGAGTGCTATCGTCGGCGTAACAATGAGTGGGGTTTGCCGTTTGATCGAAAAGGTCGTTTATATACATTAGGAAAAGTGTGGAGGAGATTACGGAGCCTTGGGGAACACCAGAGTTTGTGGAGAACGATTCAGATGATGTTCCATCCACCACAACTTTTATACTTCGGTTTGTCAGAAAGCTTTCTATCCATTTGCGAAGAGTTGGTGTGAATCCGAAGGCTGGCAGTTTGGCAAGAAGATTTTTGTGCCAAACCTGGTCAAAAGCTTTGGAGATATCAAGGGCTACAGCGAAGGTTTCTTTTCCGGCCTCTAGAGTATTGTTCCAGGTGTGGGTGACATAGGTTAAGATGTCGCCTGTGGAACGATTTTGTCTGAATCCATATTGCCTATCGTGAATTAATTTATTGTTTTCTAAGTGATGAAGGACGTGTTGGTTTATGACTAATTCCATTATTTTGGAAAGAACAGATGTGATCGAGATAGGCCTGTAATTAGAGATTTGTGAAGTGTCTCCTTTTTTAGGAATAGGTGTGACCCTGGCTATTTTCCAGCTTTTGGGGAATATGCCCGATTCGTAAGAGAGTTGGAATAGCTTGGATAAGATAGGGGCAAGTTCAGGGGCGCATTTTTTAATGAGAATTGGTGGGATGTTATCCGGGCCAGCGGCGGATTTGGAATTTAATTTATTAATGGCTTTTATGATTATTTGGGGCCTGAAAATTATTTTGCCCATGAGGTTGGTTTGGGGGGTATAAGTGGGCGGGTTAAGCCCTTTGTCATCTAAAGTGGAGTTGGTTGCGAAATAGGAGGCTAGCGATTCGGGTCAAAATGTGTAGAAATCAATGGTCAATACTTTGAATCTTTATACTAAATGTTAAAAAGTCTATGTAAAGCTGCAGCACAGGATCGCCGCGCACCGGTTGGTAGCTTATAATTTAAAATATTAAAGTAAATAAGTAAATACAATTTTAAGATAAAATATTATATCTATCGATCGGATCGGAGGTGTAATCGACTAAAAAATTTAATTGACCAACTATTCACGGCGCATCTGTCCATTGAAACCTTATTATTATTCTATTCCAATTTAATTTCGAGCTACAGACAAATAATAAATATTGCTAACTATTAAGCAGTTAGGTGTTGGTTCTAGGTGAAACATTTTAATATCATAATAAATATTGCATTGTATTTGTATGTATTCGTGTTTAAAATGGTTTATCTTGTTTCCTGGGTAACTTTGAATTTAGGACTTACGAAGTTTTGTAAGATCTGCGACGATGTATATTCCATCTAAAATTATTATTTCCATTAGGTACTCAATAAATAGAATCGATGATTATTATATTAGTAGAAATTAAAATCTTGTATTGATAAAAAAATTCAAGTTGAGATTTTTCCAAAAAAGAGTTTTTTTTTAGCAAATGCCTGTGTTTGCGGGTGTAATCAAATAAGTGGCTACGTCGAGGCTATCGAACAATTAATACGAAATTTTGATTTTAGAAGTTTTGTCTAATTCTTACAAGAAGGTGACATCGACTGAATGTTAAATTTATTTTTCTTTAGATTACTTTGTAGTATTTTCGAAATTTCTCAAAAATGTCTTTTAAGGTAGTTAGTTCTTTCACAAATGCAAAAATTCAAGAAGTCTTTGAAACTTGGAATATAAGTCATTAAAACTATAATACACATACTGTTAAAATTTGAAGACCAAACATGAAATAATTGCAATTAAAAATGACATTTTTAACATAGAGTAGATAGGGAAAGGGTGGGAATATGCAGCGCCGTAACTAGGCAGGTGCAACAGGTGCACCCGCACAGGGCCCAAAGATCTAGAGGGCCCTAAAACGAAATTGTTAATTGAATTTTTCTTTACAAAAATTTTATTCGAGATTTTAAAACACAAATTTTTATATGATATCTATTTGAACTATAATTACTTTTTCCCAAAAAATATAAGTGCCCTAAAAAAATTTTTGCACAGGGCCCTAAAAAAGCTAGTTACAGCGCTGGGGATATGCTCATTATTTTATTTTTTTTCATTGAAGGACTTTCACCATCTCGATGAAAAACTAATATTTGTTAGAATAATATATTCGGAGTAACTTAAAAAAAAATTGAAATTATTTACCACGTAGTTTTGATAAAAAACAAAACAAAAACCTATTTGGGCGATTATTTTTAGTGGAGGGGATATAAGCACAATGGCTTGGAAACGTCCGGAAAGTATGTGTGTATCCATATAGAGATTTCGTAGTGTGTGTGGACAGTCACGTTAAAAAAACATAACCTAAAATTTTAGTTTCGTTCATATTTATAGAGTGGTTACGAGACTAAAACTTTTTGTGTGGATTGTCGCGAAAGAACCTCCTTAACGATTTTGATAAAAAAAATTTGACTGGACAGAAGGCTTCATTTACTACAAAAAATTTCCATTTAATAATAATTTCCATAAAAATGATGATTTTCGAGACAATTACTTTAAGATACCTATTTGTTTCCACAAAAAATATATAGACCCTAACAAGAGAGAATTTCTATTTTAGAATTCATTTTGGACGATTTTATTATCAAATCATTATATTTCTTTTCCCTAATAAATTTCCTTGACAAATTAAATACTTGGTCGAAAATGCATATTCTATAATAGAAATTCGTCCCAAGTTAGGGACCTAATTTTATTTTATAATATATTTATATTCATTTATGGTAATTCACTTTTCTTGGTCTATTATAATGAGTCAATAAATGTATTTAAACTTACTTTTTAATATTTTATTATTAAATCCAGAACTCAAATTTATTATTATTATTTATTATTTTATTTTTTTTTCAGAGGAGGAAATCAGGAATTTTAGATCCACATAATTGTTCATATTATAAAGAAGCTTTAAAAATTGTCTCCAATATAGTGGAAAAAAATCAATTAGACAATGTATATTCTCTATTAATAATAGATAATGATGAAGATAATGCTGGAATGAATCCAGTAAGAATACATTTTATCTTTATTATTATTAAATTATGTTGATTAATGTCCATTATAATTAGTAGATTAAAAATTCACAGTTTATTGGACAAAGTTTTTTTTATTGAAGCTCTTCTTCAATTTTTGTACAACGTTTATTATTATTGTCGAAAATAACGATTAGAGATGACAACTATTCGTGCTATATAGAATTAATAAATACATGAAATGTAATAGGGAATTAAAGTCACTGTATTTAACATCTGGTCAATTGAGAAAGAATCAACTGGTGTGGGCACCACACGACTTTCACATTAGTTTCTCCCTTAATTTGAAACCATCATACCACTTTTTATTATTCCAATTATGTACTTCAATTTGGGTTTCCCTCAAGTCGTTTTGAGAAAAACCCGAAACAATATTGAGACACCACTATGTAGTAATAGCATGTGGTTTGAAAAGAAAATCAAAAGAATAATTTAACTGTCACATTATGTATGTATAATACAGGGGTGGCCACAACGTGGCTCGCGAGCCGCATGCGGCTCTTCAGTCAATCTCGTGCGGCTCTTGAACCCTCTTGAATAATACTGATTTTAAAAAGTATAATAATTAAATTAAAAAATTAATAATACAAAATTAAATTAAAGAGATATTAGAATTGCAAGAGGATGAAGGACTAAAAGGATTCAAACGAAATGGTGTTTCGGCTATAGAGTTTTGAAGAAGGCCCTGGAAGAAAAATACCCACAAACAAAAGAGTGTGCTAAGAGAATAATCCCAATATTTGGAACTACTTATGTGTGTGAATCATTGTACTCAACGCTTAAGTTCATTAAATATAATAAATATCGATCCGAACTAACTGATGAACATTTAAGCGAACTGTGCTTACCAATTATCACCTAGATTTCAAACAACAGCCACACACGTAAAAGAACTTCTTAAAAGTAAAATGTTCTTTCGACTCTTGTTTTGTCCCCCCTGGTGTCATCAAAGTATTATTGTAATGCATTTCCTTTCCCGTTAATTTGCCCTGATTTTCGTTAATATTTATAACATATCCTGTTTTTAAAAAATTTTTGCTTTGATTTATTTTAAATTTTAGAACGGCAGCATTTCGTTAAATAAGGGAAAGTTCAAAAATCTTTATAACAATGAACTAACGTTTGACGTTTCCCATGAGATTGCTCATTATTTATTGAACCATGGTGTAAGTATAAATAAATAATTATTAATTATTTACTAAAGTTTTTTCAATTGTATTTCATGTTAGTGATGAAATCATAATTGCACCCTCTCTTCCTACCTTCCCTGAACCTTCATATGAGGCTAGCACTTTTTTGAGCAGTCGTCCCCCTCTTTCACATTCGATAGGGCCGAAGTCACTTCTCCAGGTACGCAAGGTTTCTGGCTAATTTCCAATATTTTCAACAATCCATCAAGTATTTTTCAAATACCTAATTTTAGTCTTTTAATTCTAATTTATTTATTTTAATTAAAAATTTATTTTACTTTAAAATCTCTATTATTATTATTATTATCTGGATATCGATGAGGCAGTCCAAAAAAGATGAAGATAATTTACACTATCTTTTTATTCATAAAACCGACGTTTCGGAGGCTATTCCCTCCTTCTTCACTGTTTTGAAAAGTCAGTGAAGGAAATCCAATGCGACATTCCCCTCTGTCTCCTCTTTCAGTGGAAGTAACAATAATATATACTGACTTTTCAAAACCCTGAAGAAGGAGGGAATAGCCTCCGAAACGTCGGTTTTATGAATAAAAAGATAGTGTAAATTATCTTCTTCTTTTTTGGACTGCCTCATCGATATCCACTTAATTCACTTATCAGTCCGTCTCCAAAAATTACTCCAATATTATTATTATCTAAGTATATTTTATAATTTAAAATATTTTTAAATAGATAAATTATTGAGTTTATTTGTAAAGGATACCATTTTAATACTTTTGTATAATCTTACCGTTTCTTAAAGTCTCATATAAATAATTCTATTTTATTTTTCTAGGCAGAACGTTTGAGTATTGAATATTGTCACAAATGTGTTTTTTTAATTTCCATTCTTGTTTTCTTCATGATTTTCCCTGCTCTTCCTGCATTTGGATTAACATGGTTCGTTGTTAAAGCAACAGAAATAGCTATCAGATTGCCATTAAGTAGATTAAGGGAATCAGAAGCAGACGAATTGGGATTTTTTTTGGCTGCTAAAGTAATATTTATTCATTTTTTTTTCAATCTCTTACCAATTATTTATCTTCACATCCCCAAATAATCCATTAAATGTGATATTATTCCATATTTTCTCCAAGATTTTCCTTCCCTAAATTCTTATCCACTCCATCAAATGCTCTCACAACTGACTCTTTTTAGTTTTAAAATGTTAGTTTATTCAGCAATTATGTACATATGGTTTTTTTTAGGTCCCCTAACATTTGGGATCTAGCACTAGTATATTACATTTAACCTACATTGTCTTGGATGACATTCGGGGTTATTACATTTTTTATTTTTTATATATTTTTTTTTCATATACAATATTATTTACAAAATTTTTTTTTACAAAGTGGAAATTATTAATTAAGTATTTGGAATACTTTTAGCGAGGAAAAAGCTGAGAACCTCGCCGTGACTCTCAACTGACTCTTAGCCATAAAATCTTATTTTTTTAAATATTATTTTGAAAACTACTTATCGGGATCTTCCTTCTTTGTTTAGGGTTTAAAAAGTTTAATGAAAAAACCATATACTGGCTATCTTCTTTGTTTCCTGCTAACAGTGTTATACATGTTGTTTGATCTAGCCATTAATTCAAGGGAATTTTAAATGGTAAAATCTAACTATAAACAAGAAGAAAAACACTTATATTGGAGACAAGAAAATAGAGGTTGTATGCTTTCTTCATTTATCTTTTTAAACCCTGAATAAGAGAGAAGATCCTCCGAGGTTCTATAAAAGGTTTAAACGACATTCCAATTAAATAAAGAATCAAGTATCATAAATCTCAAAAATAGCATTTTTTTCAAAATTATTCTATACTCATCATGTGAAGAAATTTGAATCTAGTCTAATATAAAAAGTAATAAAAGGACAATAATTAATAAATTTACAATTTCTAGGCAGGTGGTGATATTGAAAAAATGAGCATATATTTCGGGAAAGAGTTTATAGATAATCATTCTGATTTTATGTATGAATGGATATCGACACATCCAAGCGCCAAAACGAGGCATTCACGAATTGAAAAGTTAATTCAACGCCTTGAAACTAGTCAAAAAAATCAGGTATAAATAAAGAAAAATAATTATTTATTTATTTGGATCGCTGATTGAAGAACGAGTAAGAGTCATATTTTCTAGCATTTTGTGATTATGACGTAATTCGAAAGTTCAGACCACGGTGCACCGTTGTTTTTTTTTTTTAATGATATTGATGTGAGAAGGAGATACACCAGAAGGTCCATCCCCTAAAAGGCCTGTATGGGATGGCCCCTCCATCGTGAAAAGAACAGAGTAGAAGGAAAGAAGCCGGGATCACGAGCCAAATATCAGAAAGTTAGATACAATCCAATATCCAATTTACTAAGTTTTTAGGGGCTTCGAGCAGTGGAAAATTTTCCGTTCGATAAATTAGGTTTTAAATTTATCTCCCACTTATATGGGTGTATAAAGAATTTAAGATTTAATATACACAAATAATTTTAATTTCAATTTTTTTTAAATCCTTCATTTCAGAAAAGGACTAAGTCATTTACTTGTATCTGCATTCAATTTTTACTTTCACATTTATATTTCTTGATGTGTTTCGATTTATTTTTGATTTGTGTATTAAGTATCTTTAATTATTTTCATTTGTTCTAGTACCCATTTACCTTAGGACCTGTTCGGAAAGAAACAAATTTAGCTGTTCAAGAGAAGGAAACAGATCTCTTGTTCACTTACGTTTGCCTTTTGCTCTTCATGTTAGAAATCCCAGATTTGAACTAGCCAAAACGCCCCCCCCCCCTAAACTAAATTTTGTCCCATACAGACATGATTATAAATTTGAATGTTTAGTTATACCTATATTTTTTATAAACTTTATAATTATAATAAAATAAATTTTTTATAAAAAGTTTTTTTTTCATTATTGGAGGTTGGCCCACAAACATTAGTACTTTATTTTAGTTCCAGGGTTGTCAAACTCGCGGCCCGCAAAGAACATTTTTGCGGCCCTGCCAATATATCGGCACACAATAATAAATAACAAACCGACGCAGAATAAAAATGATAAGTAGAATTCGCTAAACGTTTTTTTAATTATACTCTTTTTTTGCTATTATTAAACAAAATGCATGCTTAAATCAGCGACAATTCACTGTTTTCTTAATTGAGTTAGATAGTACATATTCAGGTTTGTCCTACTATACCGAGGTTCGTTGGTTATCTTGCTCCAAGATTCTCAAACAATTCTGGGATTTGAAAGAAGTATGTCAGTTTTTAAAAACTAAAAATCAATACACAAGCTTGTTTTTCGATCCAATATGGTTACAAGATTTATCTTTCATGTGTTGCGAGCCTGTGGTGTTGCTGCGAACAAATTATTTATTTTATTTAGAGCGGGCCTATTATATTCCTGGGGGATTATAATGACTCTCTCAGGGTAACGTTTGAAGCCTTCGGATCCGTGGTAATCGCTGTCTCGCTCTCCGTTGCCAGAGGTTTGTGTGTCCTGTGGATGAAATTTCTCTATTTCTAGGCAAAGTTTGAAAAAAAATGCATTTCCTTTTTTATATCATGTTTTTATTTATATATAGGGGGTTTGTACATGTCTCTGCACTCACTGCTTACTCACTCACTGACTGATCTCTACTCAACCGTCTTGTCTTTACTGACTTCTCACTGACTAAGTGACTAACTCTGTTCAACTCTGTGTGGAAATTTTCCAAAAACCTCTTATTGGCTAATTCTTAATTAGAAGGCGTATCTTTTTTAAATATTGAAACGCCTATTTTAGAAATATTCTCACGGTTTTTTTCCTGACAAAATTCAGAAGAATCCCATAAATTCAATTGACATATTTCTTGACATCTTATTCTTTAATTTATGAAGGATTTCCTCTTGTCATATAATTTTAAAGAAGGGTCCAAGCAGAAAGGGATATGGGGGAAGGTGTTAAGAGCAATTGGAGATGCGGATGTCAATTGCCCTTCCATACATCTGGTTCAGACATGAGCGTCATCAAAAAAATTTCCTTTCAAGATTTCAAACAAAATTTATATGAGAATTTCCGGTCCGTGACACATGGTTGATATAACCAAACACTTAACCGATTTAAATTTATCGTTACAAGGAAATGATCAGATCATTACGAACTTCTTTGACATAATTAAAGCATTCAAATGTAAGCTAGTTCTTTGGGAAAAGCAACTGAAAAATGAAGATATAACGCACTTCCCGACGTGCAACACGAACAAATCAAGTTTGGATGATACTCCATCGTATCAAAAATACGCAGAAAAAATTTCAAATCTTAGAACTGAATTTGAAACAAGATTTAAAGATTTTAATTCTTTGAAAGAAAAATTTTGTTCGTTTTCTTTAATTTTCTCAATAAATATAGACTCAGTACACCCAGCTATATGCAAATGGAGGTAATCGAGATTCAGTGTGACTCAAATTTGAAGGCAAAATTCATTGAAGTGGGTGTGCCTGAATTTTACAAATATTTATCAGCCAGGTTTGAAAATACTCGAAAATTCCCATATTAAATTATCTCCATGTTTGTAAGTACTTATCGGTGCGAGCAGTTATTTAAGGAAATAAGTCTCCTGTTAGAAACAGTATTAATGACGCTCACCTTGGGTCAGTTTTGAAAGTAATCACTGCGAACAAAATTTCTCCCGAAATAGGAAAGTAAGTATCAGAGAAGAGATGTCAAGTGTCAGGACGTAAACATTAAATTTTCCTGTTCTTTTTTGTTTCTATGAATAATGATTTTTTTTTGCGGCCCACCGAAAGTTAATCCTTGTTTGTTTGGTCCAAGTTAGCCTTTGAGTTTTACATCCTTGTTCTAGTTCTTTTAAAATATTTTGAAAATGGCTTAACCGATTTCGATTAAATTTAAAATTCTATTCACGTAGCTTAAAGAGCTCAAAAAATTTATATGAAGTTTTTACTAAAATTATATTTTAAAGTACTTTACTCTACAGTAAAATAGTATTTTTTTTAATTCTTTAAAATTTACTTATTTGGTAGGTTTAATATAGCCCATTTAATAATCTTGCTTAAGAAATAATAGATAGGCTTCTCTCTGTGAAATGGAAAATTTTACAAGTAATCATAGCAATTTCGTTGTTATCGTATCCGTTTCCTATCCTGAAGATCTGGAGAAATCGACTTAATTAATCGATTCTCATCTAATACTTGATGACAATGCATTTTTGACCTTTCGATTATTATTATTGTGGGAACCATTGCTGAAGACATGGAGGAATTGACTTAAAATCAAAAATAACGATCGATTCTCATCTAATACTGGAGGAGTAACCATATTACATTCTATTATTGATGTTATGCCAATTAATGGTAACACTTGCTGAAAACATGGAAGGATATATTTAAAATCGAAGACTAAATTCTTTTTTTTTGGTAAAGAACTCAACCACCAGAGTTATGTCTTTTCTATTGTATGATCTAGGTCCAAAGACAGGAAAAAAATCATGATTGAAAATGATTTTGGTAAATTAGTATAAAGAATTTTTTTCGATTTGTCAGATTTTCTATACAATACAATATATTTATGTTGCAGTAAAACGCGTTCTTACTAGTTAAAACGCGTTTCGCTGAATAACTTTATGGCAACTAGAGTTTACTGATGTTGGTTGAGTTTGGTTCAAAGGTCCAAAATCTTCATTTTTGAATTTCCGCCTCATTTCTTTTATTTTCAACATTTTTTAAACGAAAATGTCAAAAATTAGAAGAAAAGTTGTAGAGGATGTAATTTTTGACATTTTCGTTTAAAAAATTTTGAAAATAAATACACTAAATAAGGCGGAAGGTCAAAAATGAAGATTCTAGACCTTTGAACCAAACTCAACCAACATCTTTTTTACTTGGAGAAAGTGGTGTAGGTTTTAGGTGAAACATGATATTAATTAATAAAGTAAAGGGTGTGTAGTTTCACAGTGAATGAAATAAAACTCAAAGAGGTTTATACAAACTCAATATATTTCGGATTATTAGACCATCATCAGGAGTTTACAGGTTAAAAACTAATATTATTTGAACATGTGATCACAAAATATTTTCAATATTTATATATTATTCAAAATTTTGTGATCACATGTTCAAATAATATTAGTTTTTAACCTGTAAACTCCTGATGATGGACCAATAATCCGAAATATATTGAGTTTGTATAAACCTCTTTGAGTTTTATTTCATTCACTGTGAAACCACACACCCTTACTTTATTAATCAACCAACATCAGTAAACTCTAGTTGCCATAAAGGTATTCAGCGAAACGCGTTTTAACTAGTAAGAATGAGTTCTTTCTAAAAAAAAGGGTTGTTATGTTATGTGATTTCTGACAAGTTTTTTTAAAGAAATTCCAAAAAAAAACTCTGAAAAGGGAGGGGCGGGTGGGTGAAAAAATGAAAATTCTAGCGCTTTGAACCAAACTCAACCAAAATTTGTATACATAATTTGTAGGCAGCCAGATGACTAGAAATGTAAAAACTTGCCACCCAAAATGGGGGGGGGGGGGGTCAATAATGGAAATTATCAAATAACTTCTAAACTATTAACTCTACGGCAAATTCCGTCATTTAATCATTTTTTTTAAATTCTTGACATAGACCACTTTCATAATCACCAATACCTTATGAAAAAATGTAGATAGGCGGTATTGCAATTTCCACCATCGATAAATACGTTTATGATATTTAAAGCTAATATAAATTTTTATAGAGATTATTTAAATTAGGTCAGTAAAATTGTTTAACAGCAAATATAATTTTTTATCAACTTTAAAAGAAATTTCATATATACTCTTAAAAATATATACACATATTTTATATATAAATAAATAAAATACTTAAATAAAATTCTTCTAATCATTTCCGGCCTTATTTATCCTTGTGGAGTAAATTAAACAATATTATTTATTTAAAAAATTATTAATGATACTGGCCGATGAATACTTTAAATGAATAATTATTATTAAAACTGTAATTTTTCTTTAATTAATACAAATAAAAAATTTCTAAGATGATTTTTTTATATAGTTCATGAAAATATGAAGATTCGTTAATAAATATGAAAAATCTCTTGTTGCGCTTTCCGGTGGGATATTAAGTACGCACATTCTTTTAGTTAGTTAATCGGTTTGCAAGAAAACGTGATCAAACACAATACTAAAGCGGAGGGGTGAACCGCGACCTAATATGCTGTACACCTTTTTTTTTTTTTTTTATAAAGATACTGATACAAGAAGAAGTTGCACCTACTTTCACTTGTACTTCCAAATATTTCCAAAATACTTCCAAAGAGGTGTACACCTACTTCCAATCGCGGATCACCCCTCGACTAAAGCTATAGTCATCACCCTCTCTCAGTACGCACTGAATTCCAAACAGAAAAACGCTAATAGAAAAAAATTCATCAATAAAACAGACGTTTAAAATTCTTACATCATTATAGATCTATACAACAAATATATATATAATCTATGTTCTATAGTAATATCTTTTTTTTATATAGAAAGAAAAATATTTTTCTTAAAGAGACAGAAAGCTATCAATAACCAAAGGGCGACAGTCCAAAGGGCTTGCCCTAAATAAGCTCCATGGGTATTCTCTTCTACTTTCCATGACCACGGGAAAATATTCTTTGTAACTTCCATTCCAATATAGAGTATTATTGCATTCATACCTGAAAAAACAACAACATTATATTACATAATTTTTAACATTAACAGATTTTTACAGATAAATGAATGATCCATTCCAACATTTCTATCCTATTGATTCCTGGCCCTATTATATAAGAAATATTATTTATTGCGAGATACCCTAATTATAATAACCGGGAATTAACATTATTTTTTAAATTCTAAATTTGTAGCCATGTAGACTATGGTTTCAAAAAACAAATTGAAATCCCTGTTGAACGTTTCATTTTTACTTTACCATACAGGGTATGATCAAGTATTGTAATCGTGCATGAAAAAAAGTGTTTTTTTCCTTCTTATTTTCGAAATATCTCAAAAACGGCTGAAACTATTTTGATTAAAAAAATTAAGCGAAACCATGACATTTCGCTCTACAAAAAAGCTCTAATAACTGAACATATGAAAAATTATATTTTTCGAGATAATAATTGTTTTGATACAATTTGATGGCTGTATATGTATATAATTAAGTAATGGAGAGGATTCAGCCAATGGGTAGCCTCTGCTGAATAAAAAACTCCCAATTATAGAAAACGTTTCGGCTTTAATTAAATAATGCCATCATCAGTTCCTAAGAGTTGATGAGTCCTTGAAGACGAGCCCCATATTTGTGTATAAGGTGTCCGAGCATGACGATATTCCTCAATGGTTATAAAGTTGATACAATTTGATGGCTGTATATGTATATAATTAAGTATAATATAAATTTCTATAATTGGGAGTTTTTTATTCAGCAGAGGCTACCCATTGGCTGAAAAATAAAAAACTCCCAATTATAGAAATTTATATTATACTTAATTATATACATATACAGCCATCAAATTGTATCAACTTTATAACCATTGAGAATATCGTCATGCTCGGACACCTTATACACAAATATGGGGCTCGTCTTCAAGGACTCATCAACTCTTAGGAACTGATGATGGCATTATTTAATTAAAGCCGAAACGTTTTCTATAATTGGGAGTTTTTATTCAGCAGAGGCTACCCATTGGCTGAATCCTCTCCATTACTTAATTATAATAATTGTTTTGTCAAAATGTATGTTAATTGGTTAGTTAGTCTGTCTGGTTGTTAGTCTGTGCGTTACCAAATTTTGTGGACGAGCTAATTCAAAAACTAGGTGAATATCAAAACCAAATTTCACACGTAGTTTTGGTCCATTGAGATTAAGAGCTGATTAGATTTTGGTGCATATCCTCCCAAAATTAAGGGGGGGGGGGGGTAAAAATTAAAAATCTAGGCCGTTTGAGCAAACTCAACCAAATTTTGTATACATAATCAGTGGACCCCCAGAAGTCAAAAAAGGAAAAACTAACCGCCCAAAATGGAGGGAGGGGGGGTCAAAAAAATGAAAATCTTGGGCATTTACCAAACTCAACCAAATTTTGAATACATAATCAGTGGGACCCCAGAAGTATAAAAATGCAAAAACTAACCCCTCTACATGATTATAAATAATTTTAGGGGCCAGGTTGTATGGTAAAGTCAAGTGGATGGCCACATCAGAACACGTCAGCTTATTTAATTACAGCTTCCTAAGCAGCTTAGATTTTTTATGTTTTCAGGTCAGTGATATTATTTAATAAATTTAAATTCATTATTTCTAAGAGGAGTTTCATATCCCAAATACAACACCTAATTTTCTTTTTTTCCTTTCGTTTAATCTGACAAGTTATTTACTTTATCCAATGCGAAGCATCTTTGGTTGCTCCTCTGATTGACTACTGTTGTCTTGTTTATAATAGCTTAAATCAGGAATTAAATACTAAGCTTGAAAGATTGTTGAACAGCTGCATTAGGTTTATTTTTGATGTCCCTTTTGAAGAACACATTACACCCTACTACAATAAACTGGGTTGGTTAAGGCTTCCAAAGAAGAGAGATTATATTTTGGGAATTTTTCTTTTCAATCTGTTTGAGAGCAGGTCCCCTGAATACTTATTTAATAAATTACTGTTTAAAATCTCTGTAAGTTCCAGAGCTTTGCGGACGTATGTTCTGGACTTTCAAGTTCCCTTACATAGGACATCATCCTATGCTAGGTCATTTTCTGTTTATTCCGCGAAGCTCTGGAATAAAATTCCAGCAAGTGTGAGGGGGGTCTCTCGGCGCTTTTAAGGCAAAGTATTTTGATTTATTAATGAGTCAGCAGATGGTTGATGGGTGGGGTGAGGCTGAGTTGTTAGATTTTAAAATTTATTTTGTTCATGCTGATCATTTTGTGATATATTTTTTTTTTTTGTAATTTTGATTTCATATTGTCAATTTTTTCCTTTTATTTTTTTAATGTTAAATGTAATTATTTTTGTACTCTCTTGGTTGAATTTTGTAAGCAGATTTTTAATGTAATATTAATTTGTATTTTTTATGCTCCAGGAGAATATCATTCTCAGAGCAAAATAAAATCTATCTATCTATCTATCAAAGACTGAAGTTGATATCTCAAATATTTTGGAAGTAGGTACTGAGCCCTCGATATGCGGTCCGATTAATGGTGACGAAAACTGGAGAGGATTTAGAATGAAATGTCTATTACTTTGTTTATATCATAGCTTAATTTATATTTGATTAAGAGTAGTTTGAAAGTTTGCCAACTTAAATTATAAAAATAATTATTAAATTTGTAAAGATTATCACTTAATTTTATAGAATAAAAATGGACTGGTAAAATTTGATGGTGAGTTGATAGAAAGGCAGCCCAAGAATAATGAAAACAACAAAATTCCAAATAAATAAATTTATTAGGAAGTCATTTTCATTCTTTTCAAAATTGAGGTTTCGGAGAATATTCCCTCCTTCAGGGTATAAAGGGTGAAAAGAAAGAACCTCCTTATCGTCTCCATTAACAGTGCTTTTATAGTAGTTGACTGATGTTAGAATTTAATTCTATAGTTTTCATTTTGGGCAATTATTTTATTGAATTTCATAAATTCTTCATCATTTTGAAGAAGAAAATTTATTTTTCATTCTTTTCAATACTGAGGTTTCGGAGAATGTTCCCTCCTTCTTCAGGGTTTAAAGGGATCAACGAAAGAACCTCTACATTTATTTATTTATTTTCTATCCATGGTCAGCTTGTTTGAATTTGTTAAGTATTTACCTGCATGATTAAATGGGAAGCCTTCCCAAAATCCTGATATATCAATGGCGAAATATAAGAAAGCGAAAAGGAGAAAAGCCATCGAACTGGTTGCAAGTGCATATGAGACTGTCATGAGATTTTTATTTACAGGAATTATGCCATCATTCTTACTAAAATTACATAGAACTCCAGCAATTAAGCCCTGCAAATTAATACATATTAAAACATTATATAACTTTTTTAATCAATATTTTTAATACCGTGAGAATGGACCAAATCACCCATCGTAATATTCTATCTTTAGAGAAATGATGTGAAATAATAATTCGTCCTGCTTGCACTCCAAGAAATACAACCAGACAAGTTGTCAGTGTTCCTAGTAAACCTATAAAGAAAGAAAATTTTATGAAAAGAATTCTTTAAAGACGAGCTTGTAGATAAGATATGACTGGAATTTGATGGAATGAAGAAGGAGGGAAAATCACCGGAAACGTGGGTTTAAAAAAGTAAGAAAACAACATTCCATTTTTACTTTACCATACAGGGTATGGTCAAGTATTGTAATCGTGCATGAAAAAAGTGGTTTTTTCCTTCTTTTTTTTCGAAATATCTCAAAAACGGCTGAAACTATTTTGATTAAAAAAATTGAGCGAAACCATGGCATTTCGCTCTACAAAAAAGCTCTAATAAGTGAACGTATGTAAAATTATATTTTTCGAGATAATAATTGTTTTGTCAAAATGTCTGTCTGGTTGTCTGTGCGTTACCAAATTTTTGTGGACGAGCTATCTCAAAAACTAGTTTGAATATCGAAACCAAATTTCACACGTAATTTTGGTCCATTGAGATTAAGAGGTGATTAGATTTTGGTGAATATCGCCGCGGTGAAGGGGGTTAAAAATTAAAAATCTAGGCCATTTGAGCAAACTCACCAAATTTTGTATACATAATCAGTGGACCCCCAGAAATCTAAAAATGCAAAAACTAACCGCACAAAATGGGGGGGAGGTGTAAAAAATGAAAATCTTGGCCATTTACCAAACTCATCCAAATTTTGTATACATAATCAGTGGGACCCCAGAAGTATAAAAATGCAAAAACTAACCCCCCCCCCCTACATGATTATAAATAATTTTAGGGGCCAGGTTGTATGGTAGAGTCAATTGGATGGGCACATCAGAACACGTCATTTTATTACTTTTTTTTGGAAATTGAAAATCGAATGAAATGAGTCAATTTATTTACTAACCTTCTGGATCATATGGAACCTTCGTCTGATAAATCCAAGAGCACGTTGGAATCTGATATATGTGCTTTTCTCCAAAAACAGATCGATCAATATATCCAGCAATTCCGCCAGTACAATTGAAATATTTAGAATGATCGTGCATTCCGCCAGGGCCCAAATAACCAACAGGACAATCATCTCCATCTCCATGCCCATAAGGAGCAAACAATGTCACAAATACTTGTATGAAAGTAAGAGATAAAATAATTAACCATTGTAACCAACTATCCGTAATATCCTGAAGAAATTTCCAACGTCCAGGCTGAAATATTTTTTAATATTAATCAATATAGTATTAAAAAATATATTCAAAGTCATATTAAAATTAAAATTTTAGCTTTAGTTTAATTTAAATATCACAATAAAAAATACATTTTTAGGTATATATATACATAGTTTTGTAGAGAATTTGGTCAATAACAATACTGTAATTTATAATAAGACAATGTTTTTGCATTTATTGACACTTTATTAGATCTCTTAAGAATGAATCTGAATGTCAATTTAGTTGATGTTATTATAAAAGGCTTTCATAAATGAAATTAATACATTTATTTAACCAATTGATTTGTGCACCACATGACTTTCACATACAACTTACCTTTCTATGAAATTATTCTACCAATTTTCCCCTTTCAAATTAGTACCCTCACAGTGCCTATATCAATTGAGATAAAAAATATACTCATCAGAGAACTTGTGATAAGAGTTAAGTATGTTTATTTAGATAATATATAACCTTCTTCTGTTCCTAAGTACTTTTATCAGGGGTGAGGTCAAATTGAAGAAACAGTCAAATCATCAAATTTAGGAAACGCGGCGTTGGTTTATAGTGAAACATTGTTAAAATTAAATTAGGTTGGAGTTAGTGGTGTTTCACAAGGAGAGAAAAAATTAAAATACAAAGATTTGTTTAAGTTTACTCTATATATTTCGAGCTCTTAACTCATCGTCAGGAGAACATTGACTGAAGATAAAATAAAATGATGAACAGAATTTATTTAATATGATGGACAATTTATTTATGACTTAGGGCCGGTTGTATGTCGCAAAGTAAATGCTTTTTACCACTAACACAGGGTAGATGGTAAATGGAGGGACTGGGATGGCTAATCAGATGCTAGGCACTGACAGTGCCTCCAGTGCCAATCCCTCCATTTACCATCTACCCTGTGTTAGTGGTTAAAAGCATTTACTTTGCGACATACAACCGGCCATAAGTGTAGGTATGAAAGAATTATCAGAAAATTTTTAAGAAAAAAATAAAAACCGACTTCAAAAAATTAAATGCAACAAATATAAAAATACACTAAAAGGTATAAAATAATTATTATCTTATTTAGTTGCAACTAAACGACGAAATATTAACACGAAATTACTTTTTGAAGTTGGTGCCAAACATATACCTTTTATGAATCGCACTCGACGGATCTTACTTAGTACGTTTGGCGGGTACGCTCGCTTATAGGTATAGTTTGTTTGGCACCGACTTTAAAAAGTAATTTCGTGTTAATATTTCGTCGTTTAGTTGTAACTAAATAAGATAATAATTATTTTATACCTTTTTAGTGTATTTTTATATTTGTTGCATTTAATTTTTTGAAGTCGGTTTTTTATTTTTTTCTTAAAATTTTTATTTTTCTCTTTTAGTGATGTTATTAATAGTGATCATATCATCAGAACTTGACCAAATTAATATGACACCATCCCTAAGACACCCTCTTTCGGATAAAAAAAGAACCATCGAAATCGGTTCATAAACAAAGAGGTTAGGTCTAAACAAACCTAATAAAAAAGGTCTAATACCTATGAAAAAAAATCAAAAAAAAATGGGACCAATCGGAAGCTAGACTGGACCCAATGCAAAAAAAATTTTCAAAATCGGTTGACAATTGGCGGAGATATGAGGTAACATAGGCACAAAAAAAAAAAAAAAAAATCAGTCGAATAGAGAACCTCCTCCTTTTTTGAAGTCGGTTAAAAATGGAATAGTCTCAAAGTGGGAGAGCCGGATGAACAGGTGAAGCGAACAGACCCTAAGCTGGGAATAAAAAAAAGGATATTTATACTTGGAAGGTGCCGAAATTATGTATGTACCGTAAAGGGAGCAGTAAACAATTCAAAAAGCCGGAGGTTGGACTTGTTAGGGCCGGTTGTATGTCGCAAAGTAAATGCTTTTTACCAATAACACAGGGTAGATGAGGTAAATGGAGGGATTGGGATGGCCAATTAGATCCCAGGCACTGTCAGTGGCCCTTAGAGTCAGCTGAAATTAAAAAGGCCATACACCTTAATCAAAATATTCTGAACAACCAAACAGACATCAAAACTTCACCAATAATTGATATTTTAATCAATGATATTTAATTTGAATTAAAGAAAACATAAAAATAAATAAATAAAGGAGGAAGGATTCCAATAAATTACACCTTATTTGATATGTGTTAATTTTTTCTTTCCTCACTACCTCTGGGCTGCCTTCCATTACATTCAATAAAAAATAAAATTTTTCACTATCACCTGCACATCACATTGTATTGTTTACTGCTCCCTTTAAGGTACATACATAATTTCGGCACCTTCCAAGTATAAATATCCTTTCTTTATTCCCAGCTTAGGGTCTGTTCGCTTCACCTGTTCATTCGGCTTTCCCACTTTGAGACTATTCCATTTTCTGATAATTCTTTCATACCTACACTAAGTCATAAATAACTGTCCATCATATTAAATAAATACTGTTCATCATTTTATCTTATCTTCAGTCCTTGTTCTCCTGACGATGAGTTAAGAGCTCGAAATATAGAGAGTAAACTTAAAAAAAAATCGTTGTATTTTAATTTTTTCTCTCCTTGTGAAACATCACCAACTCCAACCTAATTTAAGTCAAATCATCTTTATCACTTTTGGCTTAATTTTAAGACTTTCGGGTATAAAACCCGAGTGTCAAAATAATCAATCCAGGCCATATGTCAGAGTAGTTCAGCTTTGGGCTAATTTGGGTTCGATTTCCGAGGAGGTAAAACAACCCTTCTGACATATAATGAAAAATATTTATTCCATCTAAGATCTGATTGAAAGAGTGAGTATGATTGGTATGATTAATTTATTAATTTCAATTATGAAAACCTTTTATAACAACACTAATTAAATTTACATAGTTGTATTGATTCTAGAGTAAGGAAGAATCTGAACAAGGGAAGAGCAAATGATTGATACGCGTCAAGACATGGGGGATAATTTGGAGAGCGAAATGGTAAAGAAAAAGGGGATATCTTAGATTGATTTCCCAAGATAATGAAAGATCTGTGATGTTGGACTTTTACAGAATTGAAAGAGTTGTTATGGGATATAGTTGAGTGGAGGCGGGTGGTTTCGTCAAACCACTCTTAGGCTCGTATAATCAATGATGTATTGATTCTAAAAGACCTGTCAATAAAGATACGAAACGTTGTCGTGTAAGAAATTACCGTATTGTTATTCTCTAAATTCTCAACAACATTATAATTTATAATCTATTTAGAAATATAGACGTGAATGAAACAAAAAATTATATCATAAAACAAAAAAAATATT
Organism: Forficula auricularia; assembly: GCA_024734495.1. Taxonomy (NCBI): domain Eukaryota; kingdom Metazoa; phylum Arthropoda; class Insecta; order Dermaptera; family Forficulidae; genus Forficula; species Forficula auricularia. The sequence continues at coordinate 639,370 of JALMQS010000123.1, forward strand.
TACAAATGATAGAAGTAATTTAGCTTACTATAAAATTTTCTTGAGGTTTCAACAACAATGCTTCCATAGAAGCGACAATAAGGTATACAATTCCAAGTCTCTGGAGGATTCCGGGTATTCGTAAATTATCCAAAGCTTTTATATCTTTAATATTGCTTACAATTAATCCAAGTGCTATCAAAATTATTGATCGTAAAATGACTTTCCTTAAAAGTTTGAATCGACGTATTGAACTTCTTAACTGAGAACGTAAGGAAAGAGTAAGCGAAACGCCCATTATCCAAGCAAACCTAAAATAAAAAAATAATGATAATAATCAAATCAAATAAATTTATTAATAAAAAATTCTTATAGTAAGTTTTATATACCATGGGAAGACCAAATCAGCAACTGTGAGTCCATTCCATGGGGCATGGGCGAAAAACCAGTATTTACCTCCATGAGTGTTGACAAATATCATGAGAACAATCGATAATCCACGGAAAGTATCCAGTGATCGAATTCGTGACCGTTGACGAAGATTTGGAATTTGTTCACGAACCAAATTTGCAGTTTCAGTGCCATTTGGAGAACCCAAGTCCTAAAAATGAAATTTTTTTATGTTTAATTCAAACTTGAGGTAACCAAAAAGCCCCACATCACAGTTGGACCAGTAGAACTCAATGGGGAATTAATGGAAAAGCAGAGGAAAGATCCTTCGCTTTTTTAAGAGGATGATAATGTCGTTCTAATAAATTATTTTATTCGTAATTTTATTTTTCATTATTCTTGGGATGCCTTTCCATCAATTTTCCATAATAAGTTATGTTCAGTTCCAAATAATTAGAAATTATTAGATAATTGTTGTTTTTTTGTTAACTACTACATTACTTAGACTTTGTGAAACAGTGTCAGTACTTAGCTCTTACTTTTTTTTTTTTTTTTTTTTTTAATGCAATCTAATGCATGAAGGGGCACACCAGTAAAGATGCAGCCCCTATGGATCTCGAAAGACCCTTGCATTACCGAAGAGAAGGGAAAGTTGATTAAGTGAGAGGGTGGAGACGTAGGTGTTTTTGCACTCGGGTTTTGAAGGTTTGAAGATTATAAGTGCTGGGAAAGATGGAGGCTGGGAGAGAATTCCAGTTCCTTGAAGTCATGGGGATATAAGTATTGGCGAATGAAGTGGTCCGGAACTTTTCTAATTTGACCGCGAAAGAGTGTTGGGAGTCGGCAAAACGCGTGCTATGCGCAAAGCAGGCTTTGAAGGGAATTATTGATTTAATCTCATCAGAGCACATGCCGTGATAGTATCTATAGAAAAGGGAAAGGGCAGAGACATTTATTCGATGAGCTAGCGAGTAGAGGGGATCGGTGAGAGTAGAATCATTGTTTCGATTATTCGGGAGTGAGAGCTTGCCGTGCAGAGTGCTATCGTCGGCGTAACAGTGAATGGGCTTGACGTTTGATCGATAAGGTCGTTTATATATATTAGGAAGAGTGTGGGGGAGATTACAGAGCCTTGGGGAACACCAGCGTTTGTGGAGAACGATTCAGATGACATTCCATCCACCACAACTTTCTAAAATCGCATAGAAGGCCTTCATTTTCTGTTTCGAGTAACTCTCAAAATTGTCCAGGTTTGCGAAAAAAATATTATGGTAAGTCTACTTATACTTACATTTTCAAGTTCAGAGAAAGCTGTAGGAGTGCTTGCGAATAATCGAGTCAAGAGGTTAATTATCAGTCGATAAGAGAATTTAATCAAATAATAAGTCAACCAAAGTAGAAAATATACTAAAAATGCTATCCAAAGAGCTAAAAATAAAAAAATAAATAGTTTAGATAAATAAGTAGTATCTGGCCACCGAGCGATGCTCGGTAACTTTTTAATTCAGTAAAAAACTATATATTAATCCCCCTCGCCCCGGACCCCCCTGCACCCTTCCACCCCCACCCCCGAAACCACTTCCCTCGCTCCCTTGTAACCCTCCACCACTGCACCGTCACCGGCACCTCCACCCTCGGCCCCGCCCTCTCACCCAGTTTTTGTATTTCAAGCCTTGTAGTGGGCCACAGATTATGTGTATATATGTATGTATAGCTATATAAATAAATACCGTATAATAATTTTATTTATATAAATAACAATTTTTGAGTTCATCAATTAAATTGCCAAATTCTAATATAGAAAAAATACGTTTATGGGATTTAAAACTTGATCTTTAATCAATTAAATTGTCTAACTTTGATTATATATAATAATATTTGTAATGATCTATTAGTGGAATTTAAAATTAAAAAAACAATTAATAATTAAAAGAAAATTGAATAAAAATGTAAATATATATTTTTATCTAGACAACCACCTGTGAATAATTATTTCAATTGACAAAAACCCATCAAAAACAACTTAGCCGAAGATGAGATCGTGACAGATCGAATGTCCAACACAAAACCCTCATAACCAGTGAATTTCATCCAAATCCTTAGAGCCGTTTTCGAGAACCCGACCGGATATATATGTTATATATACAAGATTTGCTCGTTTAATATATAAGTATGATATTACAAATAAAATAATCTATTAAAGTATTTAAATCCAGTCAAAGTTAATTAATAGTTAAAATAAACAATCTGGGTTATCAATAAATGTTAACCTTTGACATACTCCCATCCATTTGTTGGAACATTATGATACCTTTAATAAAATAAATATAAAATTATAAATGCAATCGGGTCTAGTTTAATTTTTTTTAGATATGATAAAATTAACGGTTATATAATTATTACATAATTTATTTATTTTTAATACAAAAATTAAATAAGTAATAATAAAAAGTAAAAAAAATTGAAATTATCTAAAATAAACGTTGCATCACTCGCATCCATAACAATTAAAAGAGGAATATTAGGAATTGGACAATAAATTAAAAACAGAGTTTTTATTAAATGGGCCTACGCAAATTGAAAATGTCATGTCTGTTTAAAAACCAACATAAAAGTTTTTAAAATTTTTGACTTTTTAATTGTTAAAAGGGGAAAAAATTTCAAGATTGTTAAGTAATTGAGGCCAAGAATGTATTGTAGAAATAATCAAAAAGATTAAGGATGTTTCGTCGCATAGTGGAATTGTCTTTTGACAAAGAGTGATAAAATAGGCCACTGAGGAAGTCGAAATAAATCGACGAAACGTCTGGCCCATTTAATAAAAACTCTGTTTTTAATTTATTGTCCAATTCCCTACTATTCCTCTTTTAATCTAAAATAAATAAAAATAAATATTTTTGAATCTAATTATTATATTATACATAGCCATCAGCGCCTTTATCACTAAAATAAATTTTCGACTTACGATGGTAAGCACTCAAGGGATCTGTGATTGTTTCAACATTAACACAATTGTCATCAGTTGTATTCCACCTATAAAATCCATGTTCTTTGAGATGAACAGTTTGACTAAAACAAAAAAAATAAAAAATTTTTTTATGTATTAATTATAGAAATTTGATCTATTTATATAGGTACTTATATAAAAGAAGAAATTTTGTGTTAAGGTCGTTGTTCCGCCTTATGCGTTTTCTTATGATATTTTTGAAATTTAGACAGATTATTAATACTTCTGCATCGATTGGTGGCAAAACGAAATTTATGAACAATACAGTTCCGGAGACAATAAATTTCAAAAATCGAGTTTTTCAGGCTCTTTAACATTGCACTATACGGGATATCGGAAAATTTACATACATATTTAATTATAATTAAGAAATACTTCTTAACATTTTTATAAAAAACTAAACCAACATTAAACAATAACCAATACATATTTTAAGACAATTTTGATTCATAGTTACAACACAGTTTCTGAGCTAATAAGGAATAAATAATGAAAAATGTATAAAAAAAAAATTTACACTAGAAACAATTTGGCAACAGCGCATTTATTTAACCAGCGAAAATTCATGCGCTAGATTTTTTAAAAATTATAATTTTCATAAGGTGTAACGTAGGCGTTAATTACATTTGTTAAAAAATAAAAAAAAAACGATTTTTATAGAAATTTAAAATGTATTTTATCTGTCATTTTAATATAAAAATATTCAATCACTTACAATGGTGCTGAATTTGTCAAACGAGCACGGGATTGGCTAGAATTGGTACATAAACAGCAAAAAGTTTTGGGCTTATGAACTATGAATCCTTATTGTCTGTTCTATATACTCTAGCATTAACTTTTTGCTAGTATTGTCGCGAAACAACTACCTTAAGAAATTAAATCACACATAAGCTAAAGCAGAGTTGAACAGTTTCATAACTTCTAAGTACGAGGCATGTTTTTAAAGTAAGTACCGTTTGAAATAAAAAAACAAGTATACTTTTCTATAACAATTTTATTTTCAGATGAAAGCCTGTACCTTTATCAACATTTCAACATAGTTTCCACCAATATTATGGCATTTTTATTGTATCTTTCCACGAGCATTTGTATTCCCTCCTCAAGAAGTCTGCTGCCTGATTGGACATCCACTGCAACTTTCGATAATTTAGTCGTTCAGTGACAATTGCATAAAGAACAGCACTTGACATTAGAGGAAACAAATCAGATAACGACGAAATCGTAAACCGTCTGTTCTCTCTCACTTTTTTGTCAACTTTATGCACCAAATCTTCAGTAATGTCACAAGGACGTTCCTCGTCATGAATTTTTGTTCTAACCCATTTGTGTACCATCTGATTTGTTTCCTCTAATGCCAAGAAGTGTTCTTTATACAATTGTGACCAAACGACTAAATTATCGAAAGTTGCAGTGGATATTCAATCAGGCGGCAGACTTCTTTGAGGAGGGAATACAAAAGCTCGTGCAAAGATACAATAAATGCCTTAATATTGGTGGAAACTATGTCGTAAATGTAGATTAATATACAGGCTTTCATGTAAAAAATAAATTGTTATAAAAAGTACTTTTTATTTTTTTATTTCAAAACGGTACTTACTTTAAAAACATGCTCTCATAGATTACTTCTATTTTAAGGAAATGATTACTACTACGAGTCTTTCATTTTGAGAAACTAGTTACAAGTTACTGGTGTGTGAGCAACTGTGATTTGTTCAGGTATCTTTTCCCCTCACCCTATTATATATTGAAATTCTTTTATAATATACATAATTCAGACACAACTATGTAGTAATAGGATGAGATTCGAAAAGAAAATCAAAAGAAAAATTCAACTGTCACATGCATTGGGGGGAACCCCTTGAACCCGCCCCTCCTTATCTATGCCATTACTATAGAGCGCTTTTGCCTTTATCGATAATAGCATTTATATTTAAGGGGTCTAGGTATGGCGATTTATAGAGATTAGAGGTTACAATTCTCTTCTCCCTCCTTAGCGGTAATCATATTCCTCTTTTTGGGGAATCACGAGATTAGATTATACTGAATCACATCTGTTATGGATAATCTTTATTATACGTCAGAATCGATTTAATCATCTATTTGGGATCTGACATACATTACATTGGAATCCACGTGATCACGAAATTTTTACAATGAAGATTAAAGCTTAGAGGCAAAATTTGTTATCGGTAATGTATGCCATAATGGTTCCATTTCGAAGGGCAGTCATTGGCCCGGATTGTTTTATGGCACTTGGGTTCACTTTCGAAAGCAGTGAATACAACCCTTCTGACATAAAATTAAAATTATCAATAACAACTCGGATTCAGAAAAAAGAACTTTGTGATTTTTTCTAAAAAAATCTAATTCTGAACTATCTGCAAAGTTGTATTATAAATTAATGTAGATGTACTTTAATGGCTTAGTATGCAGAAATTTTCCCTCAGGGAATTTCTACTTATAAATTAATATTCTTAAATACTGAATATTGGGGTCAAGAGCTTTCTACATGGCAAGGTTGATAGTTAAATATGTATTAATAAGTAATATTTTATGTAGAAAAGCATTTTTAAGATTGTGTTTCGAACGTTAATATTCTGCGATGATTAACAATAATTTATTTTTTGCGACATACAAGTGACCTGCTAAAATCAATTTGTTCTCAAATGCGTTTTCGTAGGATTTTTCTGAAATTTAAAATATATTATGTCCAGAAATACTTGTGCATCGATTGGTGGCAAAACGAAATTGATGAACAATACAGTTCCGGAGATCTTTAATTTCAAAAATCGATTTTTCAGGAGCTCTTTAGCATTGCACTACTACGGGATGTCGGAAAGTTTACACATGCATATTTAATTATAATTAGAAAACCTTCGTACAATTTTTATAAAAAACTAAACCAACATTAAACAATAACCAATACATATTTTAGACAATTTCATTCATAGTTACAACACAGTTTCTTGAGATAATAAGGAATAAATAATGAAAAATGTATATAAAAAAATTCTCACTAAAACCATTTTTGGCAACAGCGCATTTATTAAACCAGCGAAAAGAGGAGTAAAAAGTAAGCGCGTGCGCTAGTTTTTTCAAAATTACTATAATTTCTTAAAGATGTAACGTAGGCGTTGATTACATTGTTGTTATAAAAGCAACAAAACGATATTTATAGAAATTTTTGAAAATATTATTATTTTTGTATTATGATTAGTTCACTCTTTAAAGTACTATAAGATTTAATTTTTTTGCTGGATAAAGGGAATTGCCTGATAATCATCTATTTTACTTTACCATACAGGTGTATAGTCACAAGTATTAATAGAATACGTGCATGATGAAATAACGTTTTTTCTTCTTTTTTCGAAATAATAACTGTTTTCTCCTAAATGTCTGTCTAGTCTGTTAGTCTGTGTGCAAATTTTTGTGGACGAGCTAGTTCAAAAACTAGTATGAATATCGAAACCAAATTTCACCCGTAGTTTTTGGTCCATTGACATTAAAGAGCTGGATTGGAATTTTGGTGCATATCGACCCAAAATTAAAGAGGGGTGTATATTAAAATACAAATTATAATCTTTTCAAAACTAAAAAAAAACAAGAAAAATGAATATGCTAATAAAATAAACCTATAATAATGAAAATATTTTTTCTGGGGCCAAAAATTAAATATGAAGGTGTGTGTGGGAGCGAGCATCTAGGCCATTTTAGCTAAACTCAGCCAAATTTTGTACACATAATCAAGCGGACACACCTAGAAGTTTAAAAAAGTACAAAAACTAACCACCCAAAATGTATGTTTCTTTCCAGTATCTGGCATGAGTTTAATATGTATGAGCAATCTTGGCATTTTATTCGAAAAAATAGAATTCAAACCTAATCGCCTTTCATCAACAATGTTTTTAATAAAATATCTCTACTGACAGTGACAACAGGATTGGTTATTCGCCAACTTTGCACGCAGCACACGTTTTGCCGACTCCCAACACTCTTTGCGAGTCAAGTGGAAAAGTGCCGGACCGCCTTCATTCGCGAGCCCGCATATATCCCCATGACTTCAAGAACTGAACCTCTCCCAGCCTCTATCTTTCCCAGCACCTATGATCTTCAAACCTTCGAAATGAGGTGCATAGACACCTGCGTCTACACCCTCTCACTTAATCAACTTTCCCTTCTCTTCGGTAATGCAAGATCTTTCGGGGTCCATAGGGCTACACCTTTGCTGGTGCCCCTTCTTGCATTCGATTGCATTAAAAAAAAAAAAACTCGCCCACTTCAATTATTCGGGTACCTACATTAGCACTCTTAGTACATTTTTTTCGTTTTTTTCCGTCATTCATTACCGCAACAGCTTTTAGTCGTTTATTTAGAGACTTTTTGATTAATAAATCGACCTTTAAAATGTATTTTTATCATTCATTTTATCTGTCATTTTAATGTCATGTATAAAAATATTCAATCTCTTTCAATGTTGCCAAATTTCTCAAACGAGCACGGGATTAGCTGGATTTGGTACAAAAACAGCAAAAAGTGTTGGCCTTATGAACTATGAATCCTTATTGACTGTTCTATATACTTGAGCATTAACTTTTTGCTCGTATTGTCACGAAACAATCAACCTTAATGTATTTTCCGTGTTTTTTATTTTTATTTCTCATTAAAATTTAGATAGCGAGTCGGTTCTAGATGAATCATTATATAAAAAAAATCAGCAAGGAAAAGTTTTATGTATATATAATAATAGTGATTTAAAAACTCAAAAATAAAAGTAGAATAATTTGAAAATGTAGCACCCAGTAATGATAATCTTAATATCTATAAAAAGAGAAGGTGATGTTTCATCTATCTACGCACAGCCTAAACCGCTTGACCGCCTGAAAGATGAAATTTGGAATGTATAATCTTTTAACGATTTATGGGTGTGCTAAGAAGGGATTTTTGAAATTCGAACCCTAAAAAGGAGAGAGGGCCCAAAATGTGTTTTTAGTTTTTTAAAATCTCTTAAACCAGAAAAGATATCGATATGGGTTTAGTTTAGAAAGATGAAGCATTGAAATACAAAAAAATCTATTTGAGTATTTTGCTCTTTTTGTCCCTGAAAGGGAGATATAGTCATTTTGAGGTAAATTTTTGAAATTTTTAAAGTGCTCTATCTCCTCGAATTTTTAAGTTTTATCATTTAAATTTGGTACATAGGTTTATTAATGCAAAATCTCGGGAATGTTATTTTATATTTTTTGAAAAATAGACCCCGAGACTGAAAAATGGGGGTTTTTTAGATGGTGGCGGGCACCGAGGAAGGTGTGAAAATGGTGCATAGTGGGGTGCAGGTTGGGTGGGGAGGTGGGACAGGTTGGGGTGCGGGTTCGGGGTCAGGGGCATAGCCCATTTGTCAAGTAAGGCCGCCGAAGGCACTAGCAGCTAGTATATTAGAATTTTCTTTTAAATTCGAAATTGTCAAAAAATAAAATAATTTCTGATTATCTCTAGAATATTTTAAAATTACTAAAAGATTTTTTAAATATTTATAATTATTTACTTTACCTGCAATTAGTAGAATCTGATATCATTTGATAATGAAGATCAACAGGAAATTTTGTATCTACTATAAAAGTAGGGCTACTGTGGCTATTAATTTTCGTTATATTAGTATAATCACACTGAAAATGAACGATTTAAAAAAATTAAACGATATCGTTTAAAAAAATATGAAAAATTATCAAAATGAATTTTTTTTTAGATACTTTTTTCGGTCCCTTATTTAAATATTGTTAGAAGGTATGAATCAAGAGGTATGCTCAAAATAAGTAATATTAATCGATAATTTAATTAAATAAGCTGACGTGTTCTGATGTGGCCATCCGCTTGAAGCTTTACCATACAACCTGGCCCCTAAAAAATCATTTTTAATCATGTAGGAGGCGGGTTAGTTTTTGCATTTTTATTGCTTCTGGGGTCCCACTAGATTATTTATACAAAATTTGGTTTAGGTTGCTCAAACGGCCTAGATTTTTAATTTTTAACCCCACCCCTTAATTTTGGGTCGATATGCACCAAAAAATCTAATCATGCACTATAATCTCAATGGATCAAAACTACGTGTGAAATTTGGTTTCGATATTCACACTAGTTTTTGACTTGCTCGTCCACAAAATTTGGTAACGCTACAGACTAACAAAACAATTATTATCTCGAAAAAATATAATTTCTTCGATGATTTCACTTATGAGAGCTTTTTTATGAGAGCGAAATGCCATGGTTTTCGCTCAATTTTTTCTAATCAAAATAGTTTCAGCCGTTTTTATATATTTCGAAAAAAAGAAGGAAAAAAACACTTTTTTCATGCCTTGGATTGCAATACTTGACCATACCCTGTATGGTAAAGTAAAAATAGTGAATGTTTATTTCTGTTTGAAATATTGAAAAATAAAAAAGTTATTGCCTAAAATAAAATCAATACCAGTAAGTCGGAGGTCAGCTTAGGACAATTACCTATCTCTTTTAAAATGTTCATAGGGAATTTTCAGATAAACAAAAAGCAGTGTTTTGTCAAGGGTTTTCAGTTTTTCTATTTTCTAAATAAACAACTCTTACTCGTTGTGTTTATATTCTTTAATGGATATAAATTTTATATCAAATGAGAATTAAGGGCGGAGAGTTTTGATTATGTATGTTTTCAAAAATGCTCTAACGATTTTTACTTTACCATACAGGGTATGGTCAAGTATTGTAATCGTGCATGAAAAAAGTGTTTTTTTTCTTCTTTTTTTCGAAATATCTCAAAAACGGCTGAAAGTATTTTGATTAAAAAAGTTGAGCGAAGCCATGGCATTTCGCTCTACAAAAAAGCTCTAATAAGTGAACATCAAAAAAATTATATTTTTGGAGGATAATAATTGTTTTGTCAAAATGTCTGTTAGTCTGTGCGTTACCAAATTTTTGTGGACGAGCCAGCTCAAAAACTATTGTGAATATCAAAACCAAATTTCACACATATTTTTGGTCCATTGAGATTAAGAGCTAATTAGATTTTGGTGCATATCGACCCAAAATTAAGGGGTGGAGGGGGGGGGGGTTTCAAATTAAAAATCTAGGCCATTTGAGCAAACTCAACCAAATTTTGTATACATAATTAGTGGTACCCAGAATCTAAAAATGCAAAACTATCACTATGTTTTTTTTCGGGGGGGGGGTGTAGAGTCAAAAAATGAAAATATAGCCTTGTACCAAACTCAACCAAATGTTGTATACATAATCAGTGGGCCCCGCTGAAGTCTAAAAATGCAAAAACTAACCGCCCAAAATGGGGGGGGGGTCAAAAAATGAAAATATATGCTCTTGTACCAAACTCAACCAAATTTTGTATACATAATCAGTGGGCCCCCAGGAGTCGAAAAATGCAAAAACTAAACCCCCTCCCCTACATGATAATAAATAATTTGGTAGTTACGTATTAACGCCCACCGCAGCTATATTTGGCGGTTTTTAAATTTCGCCAATCTACACCTAAACTTTTTGAGATAAATCATAAAATAGAATAAATCAGTTCTCTCTGTCAAAAAACAACTTGAATAGGTTCGGTTTATGATCTCGGTTTGATTAGATAAAAAATGCGTTCCCAAACAAACTTTAGGTATAGATTGGCGAAATTTAAAAACCGCCAAATCTAGCTGCGGTGGCGTTAATACGTAAGTACCAATAATTTTATTAAATATTAAATATAAGTGAAGGGCCAGGTTGTATGGTAAAGTCAAGTGGATGGCCACATCAGAACACGTCAGCTTATTTATCTAGTATCATAGATTTTTTCAAGTTTATAATTTTTAGGCAGATTGAAATTCAGGGAGTGTAATGATTTACATTTGTTTGCAAATTTTAAACAAGATAGATTATTAAAGAAACTAACTACCTTATCACATTCTTGGCTCTTTGCCCAAAAATCAATTGGTTCCGATGAAGTTAAAATCTCCAAGCATGCTTGGTCAATTCCGATTTTGAATCCAAAATTTCGACAATGTTTCGGTGTGACAGCCATTGTTAAAAATTAATCCTTATTATATTGCCAGTTTCTGAAAATAATATAAAAATAAATAAAATCATAATGAAAAAAAAAGTACTTGAAGGTCATAATAAGGATGTTATTGGAAGTTTGATTTCCATATCAGAAGGGCACACTTGCTTGCGTCTGAATTAAATTTTCAGTGTAGGACTATATAAGGCGATGTTTTATATTGGATTAAAAATTCAGTTTTTTGAATTTAGAAAAAAAAATATAGAATTTTTCTAAAATTTAAAAATCTCAGGAGCCTGTGAAAAAACCATTTTTAATGAAAAAACAAGTCATATAAAGGACATTTTTGAATATGTTTAATTTCCATGTCAGAAGGGCGATCACCCCCTCCGATGTCGAAATCAAGTGCCAAACTTGCTATCTGGGCAGTTGTCTGAATCAATACAAACTTATTTTATCTGTATTTAGTTAGGAATTTCTCTTTGAAGTATAACATACATTCATTAAAATTTCGCTGTCCTTTGAATCAAATATTCAGTGTATGTGCCATGTGATTTATTTTAAAATTAAGTTTTTTGAATTTCGGAAAAAAATTTTATTTTTTAATATTCAAGCATATGAAGAACCACAATAATTATTTAAGGACGTTCCCTAATAAATGGATTTTCTTGCAATCCTTTTAAAACTTTGAATACACATATTTATAAGTGTCCTTTATAAGGTAGACATTTTTTTGACTAGTCCTTGCGGCACTAAATTTATAAATATTGACCTTTGAAATTTGCATATTTAACATGCGAACCCTATCCCGATTGATGTTAAAGCGACTGTTTCATTAAATAACAATCGAAATTTTCTTGAAATTATTTTGAAAAACTGAGAATCATTAACTGAAGATATAACAAATATTTTTCTGTTAAAAATAATTGTATCAAGCGGTATTTGTTTTGTATGGAAAATGTTAAAAGTTAGGTACTTTTTGATGGTTTTCATTTTTTTCTCTCATGGCATGGCAAGTGAG